>CM074081.1:934159-975164 GCA_037178815.1 Barbatula barbatula | reverse complement strand
TCAGTAAGTGTGATCTTAAAGAAGAAAGTTGTTCAGCTTTGGCTTTAGTTCTCAGTTCAGACAGCAGCAGTTTGCAGGAGCTTGATCTGAGTAACAATAATCTACAGGATTCAGGAGTAAAGCATCTTTCTGATGGACTGAAGAATCCAAACTGTAAAATAAAGATATTAAAGTAAGTGAACTAGAATGAACATTTTACCAAATTAAGATCCTAATTATTACCTGACGTACATCAGAACTATAAAGCCTTTGAGGTGAGAGCCGTTTGTTGTTTAAGAACATATATCATTAAAAGGAACAGCCAATTTTGTACTCAAAATTATAAAAGCATGTTACCAAAATTACTTGAACAGATCGCATACAATCTTAAATGCAATTTTGAAGGTTTGCTTATTGCTGTTCTAAACCGCTGGCTTGTCCTTTAAACCATGACTTCTGGGTTCCCCTTTTACCCCCTTTTTTTAACAAAAAACCCTCTGAAAAAACCTTTCCTTTTTTCTTATTTATTATATTCTTACTTATTCCCTTTACCCAACCTCCCCCCCAAAAAATAAAACACCAAAAGCCATTAATTTTTTCCTCTCCCCCCTTCAACTTTTTTTTCTAATATTGTATTCTATATTTATTCTAACTGTATATCCTGCCTTGCTAATGTCACTTCTGGTTAGACCTAAACTACATTTCTTACACTGTACTTGTATATGTGTAATAACAATAAAGTTGAATCTAATCTAATCTAAATATAACTTAATAAAACAGTACAAACACAATTTATTTTACATTAATTAATACATTGTTCTAAATATACTTTACAAACAAAGCCATTTACAAACTCACCATAACTCAGTGGTTCTCAAACTTTTTTGGTCATTCCCCACTTTAGACAAGGGGGAATTTTCAAGCCCCACCTGTCCCCATCGCCCCAACACAATGCTAATGAAATGCGCAACAAGCGTATATGTTCCAATTTATTGAACTAACAAGTAGTATCAGAGTAACAAGTTGTATCTAAAATACAAACTATATACATCAAATAACAGAAAGTTCTAAAATAAAGAAAATAAAAGTGCAGCTGTGTCATAATAACTTTAATGAAATAAAAAATAGAGAAAATAAAAGTGCAGCTGTGCACTACTAATTTCAAAAATAGAAAAGATATAAAAGTGCCATTTTGAAATCTGTAAAAAAACATTTAAATATGGCTGCGAAAGTTTGTTCCGTTACAATTAATATGCCGATATCACGTTATTTTGGTACTTCGGTTCCAGGTTACGTTTTTATCGGGGTCTCATATCTAATGTTCTTTTAATATAGACTCCATGTAGACTAGTAATGATTACCCCTTTAATGTTTCCATGGCGACGCGTCATATTTGTCACGTGACACACCGCAGCCACACCTTATGACAGATCGCCTTAATTTCTTTTTTATTTCAAAATATTCACAAACTTGCTTACCATGTCATCAACTATCTGGTATTCCGATTCTCAAAAATGTGTAAGTGAGTGTGTTTGGTCATTAATAAATAATCTTGATCTATACGTGAGACGGGTGCAACCATGTTTCTTTACGACGCAGTTCAGAGAGTTTTGTCTGTCATCAGTTTCTCCCGAAATACATGCAAGAAAGTGGCCGGTGAACTCCGAGAAGTTTAACTCTTGTAAACTTTATAGTTACTTCCACTATGTCTGTCTGATGTGAATAACACACGTCGTCAAATTATATTTGAATAGATTGTTATTGCTGCTTGCTCCACAGACACGAGTGTGTATTTTACAAACTCCAAATGTATTGTTTTACTTGTGCTTATGTGTATTTAAATGGCTGAAACCTAAAATAAACATTATTAGGTTGAAAACACTGCATAGTTGTGATCTATGACAGCGCTGAGCTCGTCCGTGTCTGGCTCAGCGCAAACCAACGCGCGAAAGCACAATTTGAATCTAGCAGTCACTGAACATTCTTAATCTCATATCAGGGACCGTATTCTCAGGGGCACGGAAATAATATCCCGTATATGGGACCAAACCGGATACCGCTCAAAAGGTTAACAATTTCTGTAGCGAGGTAGGCGGGACGAGAGCCGGGATTCGAGGCCGTTGCGTGAATGATAACGAGCATCAGCTGTACGCGCACCGTAATATTGGTTTGCGGCACCAGTGTAACAAAGTTCCATGAAGGGAAGGAAGGAGGCGGGAACCGGCGAACATTTAATATCTTTAATCAAATCAAATAAACAAGGACGTAAAAGACAAACACAAACACAATTTCCGGGCCCGGTCCTCTCTCACTGACGCTCGTCCACTTATGGTTCACAATCTCCTCCGTGATACCAGACCAGTGCGCGTACAGCTCGTTATCATTCACGCACCGGCCTCGAATCCCGGATCTCTCCCCGCCTACCTCACTACAATTTTATTTGTAACCATGAATACAAAATGCCGGAAGATCTGATCTCACGTTTCCATATAAGGCATAAAAATGAACATTTCCTCCCGTTCGGCGCGCCCCACCTGTCACGTCTCTATTCCCCACCAGTGGGGCGCGCCCCACAGTTTGAGAAACGCTGCACAACACAATAATAGGGGGCTTTGGGTTTTTTTTCCCCCACAAAAATACCCCAAACCGGAAGTGTTGTGCAAATTCCCCCCCCACCCCCTACTTTTTTTTTTTCTATTGTCAGAACAAAAACCCTGCTTCGCAAAGGTATGAACTTGGGAAAGGGTGTAAACATTTCAGAGCCTTCGCAGCCGGCGCTGGATATACCGCTTTTAATTTGATCCAGAAGTCTGCAAGGGAGGATGTCTGAAAGATGTTCTTTACTCCCCCATCATTTGCGATTTCAATTAGCTGATCCTCATCATCCTCGAGCTTGGAAAGTAACGTTCAAATTCTCCCCAATAGTGAAAGGCTTTTTAGCTTTAGCGATACGGTCAGCCACTTAGTATGCTGCTCTCAGTGCAGCTATGTTTGTCAACGTAATGGCTTTCAGCAGTTACTGTTGCCCTATTTGTCATAACTTAGATATGAATCATCGTATTTTCGGTTAAAGGTGGATTTCTTTTTCTTGTAAGTAACGTTAGCTGTCTCTGAATCAGAATCACTTTGTCTTTTCTTACCTCCTCCACTAAAGAATCCATTGTGCGATGTTTGTTTGACACTCATTTTAATTCTGGTTGAACATACAGGTCCTTCTAAAAAAATTAGCATATTGCGATATAGTTCATTGTTTTCCATAATGTAATGATAAAAATTAAACTTTCATATATTTTAGATTCATTGCACACCAACTGAAATATTTCATGTCTTTTATTGTTTTAATACTGATGATTTTGGCATACAGCTCATGAAAACCCAAAATTCCTCAAAAAATTATCTAAAAAAATTTGCATATCATGAAAAGGTTCTCTAAACGAGCTATTAACCTAATCATCTGAATCAAGTAATTAACTCTAAACACCTGCAAAAGATTACTGAGGCTTTTATGGGTAAGAATCATGGGTAAGACTGCCGACCTGACTGCTGTCCAGAAGGCCATCATTGACACCCTCAAGCAAGAGGGTAAGACACAGAAAGACATTTCTGAACGAATAGGCTGTTCCCAGAGTGCTGTATCAAGGCACCTCAGTGGGAAGTCTCTGTGAAGGAAAAAGTGTGGCAAAAACGCTGCACAACGAGAAGAGGTGACCGGACCCTGAGGAAGATTGTGGACAATTACATTATTACATTTAGTCATTTAGCAGACGCTTTTATCCAAAGCGACTTACAGATGAGGAAACATTGGAAGCAATTATAACATAGGCAACAAAATACATAAGTGTCATGATTCCGCTATCATGTCATGCTTATTCTTGGTCTTGCAGCGGAGTCATGGCATAGCCTTAGGTTTTGTGTGAGAAAGACATGGCGTTGTTTTGATTTTGACTTGCCATGTGCTTTCTCGTGTCTCGTCGGTGTTTCCCGCCCTTTTGTCTCGTTAGCCTTCCCATTAGTGTTTCATTACCTTCACCTGCCCCTTAGTAATTATCCTGTGTTTGTTCCCCTTTAAAACATCCTCGTGTTCATTGTCCTGTGCTCGTTCGTTGTACATGTTTCCTGGCTTGTACATGTTCCCTTGGTCATGTTCCTAGTTCTTGTTCCTGTCAATACTGTATTTATATGTTGAAGTACCTTGTTTGTGTTTGCTTATTTTTGCCCCCCTTGTGGAAAGTGTTTGTTTTCAGTTTTGTATCTAGTTTGGTTAGTGGTTTCCCCCATCGTGGGTGTTTGTTTTGTCGTTTGTATTAAAGTTTATTTTGGATTAACCCCTTCATCCCCGTGTCTGCCTGCCCTTGGGTTCTCCCCACACAATTCACGACACATAAGTGCATCAAACTAGTCCATTAAAGCCTAGCACAGTACACAAAGCTAAGAATAGTGAGGTTAGTAGTTGTTTTTTTTTTTTAAAGAAGGAAAGGGAGGAGAATTAGGAAAAATCAATCAGCGACGTGTTGACGGAAGAGATGCGTTTTTAGGCGTTTTTTAAAAATGGCAACCGAGTCGGCTGTTCTTGTGGCAGCTGGTAGATCATTCCACCAATGTGGAACAGTTCCAGAGAAGGTAGGGGAGAGTGACGTCTTTCCTTTTTGGGATGGTACCACTAGTCGCTGTTCCTTTGCAGACCGCAGTGATCTGGCAGGAACATAGATCTGCATTAGCGAGTGGAGATACGATGGTGCAGACCCGGTGTTGGTCTTGTAGGCCAGGAGCATAGCTTTGAACTTTATGCGGGCAGCAACAGGGAGCCAGTGTAACCTGATGAAGAGCGAAGTTACATGCGCTCTCTTTGGTTCATTGAAGACCACTCTTGCCGCCACATTCTGGATCATCTGGAGAGGTTTGATTGTGCAAGCAGGAAGTCCAGCCAGAAGTGCATTGCAATAATCCAGTTTGGACAGGACTAGAGCCTGGACTAGGACTTGCGTAGAGTGCTCCGATAGGAAAGGTCTAATTTTCCTAATGTTGTAGAAGATGAATCTAAAGGACCGGGTGGTGCTGGCAACATGATTTGTGAGGTTAAGCCGATCATCGATTACCACTCCCAGGTTTCTGGCTGTGCTGGACGGTGTAATCGTTGATGAGCCTAGTTGAATGGCAAGGTTGTGGAGAATCTTTGGGTTGGCTGGGATCACAAGCAGTTCCGTTTTTGCAAGGTTTAGCTGCATGTGATGATCCTTCATCCAAAGCGAGATGTCACTCAGGCATGCCGCGATGCGAGCAGCGACCGTCGGATCGTCCGGTTGAAATGACAAGTAGAGTTGTGTGTCGTCGGCATAGCAGTGATAGGAGAAGCCATGCTTCTGAAAGACCGAGCCGAGGGATGTCATGTAAATGGAGAAGAGTAGCGGTCCCCCGTGTTGAGCTGTTGGGACGCGGAGACCTCATCTCTGTGGAGAAGGACTGATTCCAGACCTTGGGGGACCTGCGGAAGCAGTGGACTGAGTCTGGAGTAGAAACATCCAGAGCTACCGTGCACAGGCGTGTGCAGGAAATGGGCTACAGGTGCCACATTCCCCAGGTCAAGCCACTTTTGAACCAGAAACAGTGGCAGAAGCGCCTGACCTGGGCTACAGAGAAGCAGCACTGGACTGTTGCTCAAATTTTGCATGTCATTCGGAAATCAAGGTGCCAGAGTCTGGAGGAGGACTGGGGAGAAGGAAATGCCAAAATGCCTGAAGTCCAGTGTCAAGTACCCACAGTCAGTGATGGTCTGGGGTGCCATGTCAGTGATGGTGTTGGTCCACTGTGTTTTATCAAGGGCAGGGTCAATGCAGCTAGCAATCAGGAGATTTTGGAGCACTTCATGCTTCCATCTGCTGAAAAGCTTTATGGAGATGAAGATTTCATATTTCAGCACGACCTGGCACCTGCTCACAGTGCCAAAACCACTGGTAAATGGTTTACTGACCATGGTATTACTGTGCTCAATTGGCCTGCCAACTCTCAAGACCTGAACCCCATAGAGAATCTGTGGGATATTGTGAAGAGAAAGTTGAGAGACGCAAGACCCAACACTCTGGATGAGCTTAAGGCCGCTATCGAAGCATCCTGGGCCTCCATAACACCTCAGCAGTGCCACAGGCTGATTGCCGCCACGCCGCATTGAAGCAGTCATTTCTGCAAAAGGATTCCCGACCAAGTATTGAGTGCATAACTGAACATAATTATTTGAAGGTTGACTTTTTTTTATTAAAAACACTTTTCTTTTATTGGTCGGATGAAATATGCTAATTTTTAGAGGATTTTGGGGTTTTCATGAGCTGTATGCCAAAATCATCAGTATTAAAACAATAAAAGACCTGAAATATTTCAGTTGGTGTGCAATGAATCTAAAATATATGAAAGTTTAATTTTGATCATTACATTATTGAAAATAATGAACTTTATCACAATATGCTAATTTTTTTAGAAGGACCTGTATATTTTCTTTTTTTTAATAAAAAAAACCCACCCTAAATTAAAATTTAACGCACTCCTCTCACTCCCAAACAACAAAAATGTCGGAATGGAAAAAAGGAGGTTTACCCCAAGACCCAACCACCTCCGATTCTAATTTGAAAAGGCCAATGAACTTGACGAAAGGGGACGTCCCCCTTCTTTCCCCCCGTGTTCCTTTGGCTTATGATGAGAGATCTTCAATACTTCCTAGTGGATGTACGATGCAGAGTAGCGGAACTCGTCCTAGCGTTTTCAGTAGCTGGTCGGAGGTGTCTTCAAGAACATATTTCTAAAAGAGCCAATTTCTCCTGCAGCGTGCACATGTCGCCAGGCATATCTTGCCACTGTAGTCTTGGGTGAGACTGCACTATCCTCGAGCCAGACAGGCATGAAACCTACGTCACATATCTGGGTCTCCGACATGCTAAAGTAGCGTACGTGGTTACGGTATTGTGGTCACGGCTGGCTGTGTTCGTTGGACAGGAGCCACCCGGGGAGACGCAGGACATTGGGTGCAGCTCCAGCCACACGATCGCTGTCAAGTCGCATGGGGCGGTCCTTGCCTTCTCAGGGCCTGGTGCCCACTTGGTCTCCAGGAGAGCTTCCTTCTCCCTGGGTGCCCACAGCATGCAACAGCCTCAATTCGACGTTGTGACATGCCACTTCCGCAGCCCTCCTCACTCTCCATGCAATGGTGCGTTCGGCAGCGAAGACACAAGGCAGGTAAGTAAGCAGACCTGCTCGCCCCCCCAGGGCCCCGAACCTCGCGGGACAGCCGTGCTGCCACCAGAGAACATCCCCCCATGTGGGCAATGAAGCAGATCTCCCAGCTAGATCCGCAGTCACGATTGTCTGGGGGCCTGGTCGCAGCTCCCCAGCACGTCACAGTGCCTAGTGAGGATGATCCGTCTCAGCTACACGATCTGGTTTGCCAGGCACCCGCCCAAGTCTCGGAACATTCTCTAACCTCAGCAGAGACAAGATCACTCCCGTGTTTCGGCCCGAGGTCGCCACCCTTCTGGAGAAAGGAGCCATCGAGCCGGTCCCTCTGGCCAGGATGTCTTAGGGGTGACAATCCCTACTTCATCGCCATTAAGAAAACTGGGGGGCTGCGCCCCATCCTGCGAGGTTGAAGCATAGGCGCATCCTGGTGTCCGGAATGGAATGGTTATTGGTTATAGACCCAAAGGACGCGTACTCCGTGCCTCGATTCTGGAGCAGGGCGTGCGTATGCGTACTATCTCGACAACTGACCTATCTACGTACAGGGACCATGTGCCTTTCACCTCCACCGAGTGGGCCTACAAGTCATCCAGAAAATGAGCATGCTCTCCCCTGTCAGGGTACTTTTCCTAGTATGGAACTAGACTCTGTTACCATGCAACATACCTCACGAGAAAGTCCCCAGTCGATGCTGCGCTGCCTGGCCCTCGTCAGGCAGCAGTCAGCGGTCGCCCTGAAACACTCAGAGTCTCCTGGGGTATATAGCGTCATTGTCGGCTGTCATGCCGCTCGGGTTGATGCATATCAACATTAGCATATCAACATTGATCTCAGCTTTGGCTTCAGAGGAGAGCATCACACACCAGCACATCTGCCGGCGCACCCTAGCCCCTCGGACAGACATGTCCCACTCCAGGCTGAAGTCCCGTTAGAGTGGATGGTGAGGCGTGCCGTGGTACAGCAGACGCCTCCCTGCTCACCCGCACCTCCTCTGGAATCAGCGGTGGGTGGTGTCCCTGCGGCCTATTAATATCCCAGACGATCTCAATCAGACAGCCGACGTGCTCTCTGTGGAAGTTGGCGACTCAATCCCCGCGGTCCAGCTCATTGGTAGTAGTGCAGGCAGGCACAGGGGGTACTGTTCGCCCTGGCACACCTCCCATTGCCCACTTGGGTACTCCCTGACGGAGACTGCCTCGATACAGATGCCTTTGCAGACAGCTACCCACACCAGGGTAGAGAAGCATCTTAAGTTTGCTTCTCAGGGTAGAGAAGCATCTTAAGTTTGGCCCAACCAGACTTGACTCTCGGAGCACACTGACCCCTGGCGAGAAGGCATGGTCTGGTACCCGAGACCAGACCTCTGGAACACCATGTTTGGACACTTGGTGGGAAGAGGAGATCTGAAGTGACCTGTCTCTCGCTCTCGTGAGGATGGTCACTTGGGCAAAAGCAACACCACTACGTGACTGCCGCTATAAGTGGCACCTCTTCTCACCCTGCTTCGCTTCCTGCAGCACAGAGTGCCCTGATCTGTGTTGTGTGCCCCCCCTTTACCTCCTGGTTTTCCCCCTTCGCCCCTGGGACAAATCTTTTTTCCTCCTCCCTTCTCCTCACTCGTGATCAGACTTGGTTGATTCGGCGAGCGAGTAAACGTGCTTCACCTCTCCCCTCTAATACAACACGGAATCAGGTTGTTGTATCACTTAACTTGCACTTCTTTCATATTAGTGTATTTTATTCATAGCATACATTGTTAATTATCACTTTCGTTGCTAACTTATCCTGATATCTCAATAACCTCTCCTGGTTATTTACTTGAAAATCTTAAACCAAAACACTCAGCGCCGTTAGCATAGCACAAGCGTGCTAGCGGGCTTTCTGTTTACACTGCTAAATATCATCTCGCCTTCTAGCTGTCTTGTGTGCTAACGGTTTCTCTTTAAAGCGTATATACTAAGAATCACCGAGCAGCCTTGGTAAGTTGGAATTACTCTTCAAACCCGGTGAGTTATGGCTTCTTCTCTTATTATTGTCACTTGCACCTCATGTCATATGTTTAGCTTAGCCTTCTCTGTCAGCGGCGAGGGCTTTACATGCGATAAATGCAGGGAAATAGCTAGGCTGACAGAGAAGATCTCAGAATTAGAGTCTCGCATCCAATCTTTATCTGAGGATAGTAAGAATGTAAGGAGCTTAGAAAACACTTTGGATGCGAGCAATATTAGCGCGCACAGTTCGGTTCCGGTTGAACAACCCCCGCAGCTGGGAAACTTTGTGACTGTGAGACGGTGTAGTCGCAGGTCAAAACATCACTCAAACGTTCCGACTACAGTCTCGAACAGGTTTGCCCCGCTCAGTGACGCACCGACTGAGAAACCTGCTGAAAGTGCCCTAGTTATCGGTGATTCTATTGTTCGGAACGTTAACATAGAGGCACCAGCCACCATAGTCAAATGTTTACCGGGAGCCAGAGCGCCTGACATCAAGTCAAATTTAAATGTGCTGGCTAAGGCTAATCGTAAATTCAGTAAGATTGTTATTCACGTCGGCACAAATGATGTTCGACTCCGTCAATCGGAGATCACTAAAGATAATATTAAAGAGGTGTGTGAGCTCGCAAGCACGATGTCAGAAACTGTAATATTCTCTGGCCCCCTCCCCACTTATCGTGGTGATGAGATACATAGCAGAGTATCATCACTAAATGGCTGGTTGTCTGAGTGGTGCCTGCAGAATGATATTGTTTTTATAAATAACTGGAGGAGTTTTGAGGGCAGACCTGACCTGTTGAAAAGAGATGGTCTCCACCCCTCCTGGGCTGGAGCTTCTCTACTGTCTAGAAATATGGCACATAGTCTTAATGCTAAAACTTGACTCACTGGGGCCCAGGTCAGGGAGCAGACTGAATGGCTTAACCAACGGTCTGCTTGCCGTCTCACGTTGCAGAACACACATAATACACAACATGCGATAATACTTTCTCCCAAACATCATAAAATAGAGACTGTGTCTGTCCCCCGGATTAGTAAACATAAAATAAAGCGTAAACCTCTCAAAGGTAATTTAGTTAACGTTAAACTAACTAAACATGAACATAATACAGATAATCAACTGTTACGACTCGGATTGCTAAATATTAGATCTCTTTCTAATAAAGCACTTTTTGTTAATGATATGATAACAGATCATAAAATAGACATGCTCTGTCTCACAGAAACATGGCTAAAGCCAGATGATTATATTGCTTTAAATGAGTCTGTCCCCCAAGATTATTATTATAAACACGAGCCTCGCCTAAAAGGCAGAGGGGGAGGTGTTGCTGCACTTTACCGTAACTCTTTTAGCATTTCCCAGAAGTCTAATCCTAAATACAATTCTTTTGAAGTCATGGTACTTGATGCATCAATACCTAATACTAAGGACAAAACATCTTTAAAATTTATTCTGGCTATTGTATATAGGCCTCCAGGGCACCACACAGATTTTATTAAAGAATTTGGTGGGTTCTTATCAGAACTAGTACTGTCTGCAGACAGAGTCCTTGTTGCTGGGGACTTTAACGTTCATGTAGATAATGATACAGATGCGTTAGGAATGGCTTTTAAAGACACTCTTAACTCCATGGGCGTTAGTCAACATGTGTCAGGACCTACTCACCTTCGTAATCATACTTTAGATTTAATTTTGTCTTACGGTATAAACGTGGTCGATGTTAAAATCCTTCAGCAGAGCGAAGACATCTCAGATCATTATCTGGTATCATGCTTGCTTCAATACCCAATGGTGGCAAATCAAACTCCAAGTTACAAATATTGTAGAACAATAACTTCGACTACAAAAGGTGCGTTTCTTGATAATTTGCCTGAATTGTCTCAAATCTCTAGCATGAGTAATAACGTTGAAGATCTTGACTTTACCATTGAAAATATTAATGCCACCTTCTCGGAAGCGCTAGACATAGTTGCTCCCTTGCGCTTAAAGAAGATTAAAAATGACAGACCGACACCGTGGAAAAATGAACACACTCAGGCTCTAAAGAAAGCGGCACGAAAAATGGAGCGCAACTTTAAGAAGACTAAATTAGAGGTATTTCGTACTGCCTGGAAGGATAGTACAAAAAAATACAGGAAAGCCCTAAAAACGTCTCGATCCGCCTACATTTCATCATTAATAGAAGAAAACCAAAATAACCCTAGGTTTTTATTTGATACAGTGGCTAAATTAACCAAAAATAAATCGTCAGCGACTTCTGATGCTGTATACCAGCATAGCAGTGATGATTTTATGAACTATTTCACTAATAAAATCCAAGATATTCGAGAGAAAATTATAACTATGCAACCAGATGCGAAACCCGCTGAACAAACGACTTACTACAGCACCCCTAAGGAGAAATTATGTTTATTTTCAACTATAGATCACGATGAACTATCGAAAATCATTAGATCATCTAAATCGACTACATGCATGCTAGACCCTATACCTACAAATCTTCTGAAAGAGATGCTCCCAGAAATTATAGATCCTCTACTTAGCATTATTAACTCATCTCTGACATTAGGACATGTGCCTAAAGCATATAAGGTGGCTGTTATAAGGCCCCTTGTCAAAAAACCCCATCTGGACCCTGGAGAACTAGTTAACTATAGACCTATTTCGAATCTACCTTTCTTATCTAAAGTTCTGGAAAAAGTAGTCTCAACTCAAATATGTTCCTTCCTCCAAAGGAATGAGATTAATGAAGATTTCCAGTCTGGATTTAGAGCACATCACAGTACAGAGACTGCTCTGATTAGAGTTACAAATGATCTGTTTATGGCGTCCGACCGAGGTTGTATCTCCTTATTGGTGCTGCTAGATCTTAGTGCTGCATTCGACACCATTGACCACAGCATGCTCCTACATAGACTTGAAAATGATGTCGGTATTAAGGAAATAGCTTTGAAATGGCTTAGATCTTATTTATGCGACCGTTTCCAATATGTAAAAATAAACAATGAGGTATCACGCAAATCGCAAGTCCAGTACGGTGTACCACAGGGCTCAGTACTAGGGCCTATGCTCTTCGCATTATACATGTTACCCCTAGGAGATATAATAAAGCGACACGGAATAAGCTTTCACTGCTATGCTGATGATACGCAACTTTATATTTCCTCGAAGCCTCACGAAACACAGCAATTCCATCGAATAGTGGAATGCATTGTCGATATAAAAAAGTGGATGAGTAGCAATTTTTTATTACTGAACTCGGACAAAACTGAAGTGTTACTTATCGGACCGAAAACCGCCCTACGTAACAACCAAGAATACTGTTTAACTATTGATGGATGTTCCATAAAACCCTCATCTTCAGCTAAGAATCTTGGCTTTATATTCGATAGTACTCTGTCATTTGAGAACCAGGTCGCCAACACCTGTAAGATTGCGTTTTTCCATCTTAAAAATATATCTAAATTACGTCATATGCTGTCATCATCAGATGCGGAGAAGCTTATACATGCCTTTATGACATCAAGACTAGATTACTGTAATGCACTATTAGGTGGTTGCCCTGCAGGCCTATTACAAAAACTCCAACTGGTCCAAAATGCGGCAGCTCGAGTTCTTACACGTACAAAAAAGTATGAGCATATTAGCCCGGTTCTGTCAACCTTGCACTGGTTACCTGTAAAGCATCGCATAAATTTTAAAATCTTGCTTATTACCTATAAAGCCTTGCATGGTTTAGCTCCTCACTACTTGAGAGAACTTCTTACGTATTATAGTCCATCACGTGCACTACGCTCTCAGGCGTCAGGTCAGTTGGTAATACCTAGAATTTCAAAATCAAGTGCAGGCGGCAGATCCTTTTCCTATCTAGCGCCTAAACTTTGGAACAGTCTTCCCTGCAATGTCCGGGAGGCGGACACACTCTGTCAGTTTAAATCTAGACTAAAGACGCATCTTTTTAATCTTGCATACACTAGATTATCATAATATATGTATTTCAAACATCTAGGCTGCACTAGTTAGATCAACCGGAACCAGGGACACTTCCAATAACAACTGATGCATTTGTTGCATCAAAGAGTGCAGAACAGTACTCTACTCTCAGCCAGTCTTGTCTCATTGTTCCAAGGTTACAAGAGCGGAGCGGGCAGGGCGCAATCCATTCCTAGACCTGACAAATGCTGGACGAAGGAAGTGACGTCCCTACAAAACTTCAGTCGCTATTAGATTATTAATGATAATTTTAAATCTAATTTATTTTTTATTTTTGCCTTGTTGTGCAAGCACTGTTGAGCTTGTGCAGAGGCTGCAGTTTTTGCCAGAGGGGAACTGGAATCCCCTGGTTAGGCCTGGTTTCCCTCCGAGGTTTTTTTTCTCCTCCAATGGAGTTTTCGGTTCCTCGCCACCGTTTGCATACTGTTTTGCACTGTTTTGCCTGGCCGGGGGGGCTGCTAGAATTTGGTAGTCTTATTTAATTAACACTGCATATAGGAATTTATTGTGTGTCTGATATTTGACCTGTGTTTTGAATTCCATAACCTTTTATGTTTTACTTATAGTAATTTTTTCTTGTACAGCTGCTTTGTAACAATGAAAATTGTAAAAAGCGCTATATAAATAAAGCTGACTTGATATTTTTCTTCACCTAACCCCTCCCCGCCCCACCCCCACAAGGAGAGACCCCCCCAAGCCCCCCCCCCCCCCCCCCCCCCCCCCCCCCCCCGCCCCGGGCGGGGGACTAGGGGCCCGGCGCCCCCGGCCGGACGGCCCCCGCCCCACCCCCCCCCCCGTCTCTTCCTCCTTGCCCCGTACACACCAACCACCCGCACCCCGCGCCCACCACCTCTTTTTGTCCGTGGGAGGGGACCAGGGGGACCGCCCCCCCCCCCCCCCCCCCCCCCTGTCTTGCGCCCCCCCCCCCCCGGGTGCGGCCTCCTCCCGGACACTCCCCCAGAGCGCCCCTCCCGCACACACCTCCAAAACTCCGGGTTGTCTTTTTTGCACGGGCATCAAACCTGGACCGAGTCTTGGGTGAGATCGATGGTGGCTGGGGGTACGCCTGCGAAGCGCCCTCTCCCCTCTTCAGGCAAGTAAGCGCTCTATTCCAGACTCCCTATTTCCTCCACTAGACGAAGTATAGGCATTCCATCCATCACTAAGCACTTGGGGAGTACGAGCCTGGCGGAGCAGCTCGTATTCATGCCCAGTATATGTGAGTTTCCCTCACAAGGTGAACCCTTGTACCTGGGCTAGTGCTCCACATGTAGTGACTCCCCTACTTGGGTAGTCCCGTCTGATGCTTTCTCATTCTTGGTTCCCCTGTCCCCTAACCTGTGACTCCACCGCTTTTGTGCACCCCTGGTTTGGGCCCCGCACTACTACTCCCATGAGGTGAGACCATGTAGGTATTCCACATATTTTCTCCCTTCGGCAGATGTGATCTCTGTAACGTCCCCCCTCAGGCTTGGGGGTAGGGCATCCCAGTGCTCCTTACGGTGTCGGGCGGCCTACTCGCCTTTAGAGTAGCAAGGCCACTGCCTGTATTGCCGGTAGTAAGAACCCCTGTAAAATACAGTATCACTCATATGAGGGGTTGTTTTATTTGACTCAACCAGTAAGTAAAATAAACTATTTAATATTACTTATACAATTGGTCATTTTCTGTTTTAATTGACTAAACAACAATTCATTGAAATGTGTATATTTTTTTCCAACAAGTAATCCGCAGCAAATCAGGCAATTAGGTCAGAGCTCAGAAGGCTCTGGGACGACCATCTTGACTGCATCAAGGATTACAGGGGATTGGGAATGGCCATCTTGGCAGAAACTCTTGGTCATATAGAGTTTAAAAATAGCTAAACTTGCACATTTGAGTTTAAGAACCCACAATTAAAACTTTTTTCTCTGTCATAGATTGTCTGAGTGCAGTATAACAGAAGAAGGTTACAGATGTTTGGCTGAAGCTGTGAGATCAAACCCTTCACATCTGATAGAGCTGGATCTCACTGGAAATGATCCTGGACCATCAGGAGTCAAACTCATCTATGACTTAATACAAGATACAAACTGTGCTCTGAACACTGTGAGGTAAACTATTATAAGCTTTGCTTAAACCAGATGCTTTTTCAATACAGAAATGCTATAAAACTGTACAGCGGTAGTTCTCAACTCTGGCCCGCTAGATCCACTTTCCTAAAGAGCTCAGCCACAACCCATATAAACCCTAACATGAACAAGCTTATCAAAGTCTAACCATCTGCGTAGTCCCGCATTAAGTCTAATGCGTCTATTCCTAAAGACTTTGATAAGCTTGTTCAGGTGTGTTTTATCATTTTTTTTCAAAGTGTGAGACCACACATTTGCTTTTATTGTTTGGACACAAAACCAATGCAAGTCAATGGGTACCACTGTTGTCTTTACCAACAGTCAACAAACTCTGTGTTTAAAATCAACATGCAAAACTGTTGCTTGGAAATTTTTGTATTATAACATTTGGTGACATTATAACATTTTTCTTTATAGGCTGCTAAAACACGAAAATGCAAAAGACATCTGTGAATCATTGACCTTAGCTCTGGGTATTAATCCCTTGTTCCTGTCAGAAATAAACCTCTGTGAAGAATTGGAATTAAAACTTCTTCAAGATTCATTAAAGGATCCCACCTGTGATCCGAGGACACCCCGGTGAGACATATATTATTATCCAGCAATACATTCTTAGAAAGAACTAACTAGTTTACTATTGTTTGGCATATTTGTACACTGTTGCAATTGTTAAAAATAAAAGTGTCCAATTTAAATGCATAGTTTTAGGTTTATAAATATTTTTAGAATATGATTAAAAAAATATGTAAGGGAAGCTGCACAATGGTATCCCAATATCCTAACGGCAGTTTTACAGTGCTCACTTAAGTGTGCTCTTTTTTGCTGTCTATGTTATCAAATTTAAACATTTATACTGTCTGGTGGAATTTCTTATTCCTTAATCAAGGTGAGTTTTAAACACTTTTGACAAATGCAACACACAGAGAGTATGAGTTACTTTGCAAAGTAATTTTATTTACATTCAGTCTGCATCAAAAGAAATATGCAGAGAGAAGATGCCCTCCTTCTCCACTTGCAGGGCTTTTATATGATCCCCACATGACACCCCTTCTTCTCCCCTCCCTTGACCAAGAACGTATCTTTGGTAACAAAAATGTGTCGCCATCTCTTATCTTCACCAGAACCTCTTGGTCTTTGCTCAAGGGCAAAGGAGCTGAGTGGTCTGCCACATAGCAAAACATTTCTAAGGAATTTAAGAAAAACAAGATAGACAGTCTTGAATCAATTTTTACAGAGATTAGAATGAAGAAACCCACTTCATGGAAAATTTCCACCACAACTGCATGTCTAAAACAAAGCAAAGTTCCCTTTCTGTCTGTCTCTCGACGTTGTGTCGAACCGACAGATGGGGTTTGACTTGAGAACCTATCATCTTCTGACTATTTTGAAAAGACCAATGAAATTGGCGAATGAAATTTGCATGCCGGACTCCGCCCCTGGATATCCGGGTATAAAAGGGAGACGGCGTGCTGCATTCATTCACCTTTTGTTCTTCGGAGCCTTCGCATCTGATGACAGTCCTTCTAAAAGAGCTGATTTCTCGACGTGGTGCATCGGACTGTCTGTAATCAGTGACTTCCCCTGGCGTCTCATCGGTTCCGGAGGTGTTTTTCCCTCTAAAAGAGCAAATTTCTACAGCGTAGCATGTCTCGCTGTTCTCACGGGTGCAACACACTCATTGAGGAGGGGGAGGGACACGATGCTTTCGTTCCCCCTGGGTCTTTCTCACAGCCGCTCTCACCCTCTGCGGACGGTGTTCGGCGACTCGACATTGCGTCACGGTGACGCGGAGTGCAGAGTATAAACATAGCCAGCCCTCAGCACTCTCACCTCGACGGTGCATTGAGCTGCGCCATCGCCAGGCAGGAAACACAGCGGAGCTGGTCCCTTCCCGTGGGGTCTCCGGGGGACCAGCTGGTTGTCGAACCACCCCATCGCGGGGGCGATGAAGCAGATCGTACCTCTAGTCCCCCTGTTTCGGTCTTTGGTTGCTTGGGTAGCACTTTCCAAGCCGTCACGGTGGCTACAGAATACGGTCCGTCTTGGCTATGCAATCCAATTCGCCAGGCCTCCGCCCAGGTTTCGGGGCATCCTCTTCACCTCAGCAGAGGCAGAGATGCTCCTGTACTACGGGCCGTCCAGCTGGTTTTACAGCCCGTACTTCGTCGTCCCCAAGAAAGGCCGAGGGTTGTGCCCTATTCTTGATCTGCGCACCCTGAACAAGCACCTGCAGAAGCTGCCGTTCAGGATGCTCACGCAGAGGCGCATCTTGATGTCTGGCAGACGTCAGAATTGGTTCGTAGCCATTAACCTGAAGGACACATACTTTCATGTCTCGATTCTCCCTTGTCATCGGCCGTTCTCCTCGGCGCAGAGCTCCCTTTTTTCTCGGTATGGAACTCGACTCTGTCTCCATGACGGCACCTAGACTCACCCTAGAGCGTGCACAGTCAGTGCTGAACTGTTTGAGCCTTCTCAGACAGCAACCAGCGGTCCCCCTGAAATTATTTCAGAGGCTCCTGGGGCACATGGCATCCTCGGGGTGGTCCCCCTCGGGTTGATGTACATGAGACCGCTCCAGCACTGGCTACAGAGACGAGTTCCCTGGAGAGCGTGGCACACAGGCAGCAGGCATATCGTCATCACGCCTCTCTGCCGTCGCATCCTAACCCCCTGGTCTTCAATGACCTTTTTTTTTACGGGCCGGAGTCCCTCTCGGGCAGGTCTCGAGGCGAGTCATGGTGTCAACAGATGCCTCCTCGCAGGGTTGGGGTGCGGTGTGCAACAGGCACCCAGTATCGGGTATGTGGACGGGCCCCCGCCTGCGCTGGCATTCAATTGCCAAGAGTTGTTAGCTGTTCTACTTGCGCCCCTGGCAGTAGGTGCTGGCAGGTCGGACAGTACTACTGCCGTAGCGACCGCCAGGGTGGCGTTCACTCACGGCAGTTAATGCAACTCGCCCGACGCCTCCTCCTGTGGAGTCAACAGGTGACGAAGTCCCTGCGTGCCACACACCTGCACGGGCGACCTGAACAAGACAGCTGATGCACTCTCTCGACAGTCGACGCCTCGGAGAGAGTGGCGACTCCACCCCTGCGCAGTTCAGCTCATTTGGGTGCAGTTCGGGCAGTCCTGTTTGCCTCCCTGGTCACCACCCATTGCCCGCTTTGGTACTCCCTGACCGAGGGCCCCCTCGGCACAGATACTCTAGCGCACAGCTGGCCGCGGGACAAGCGGAAGTACGCCTTCCCCCCAGTGAGCCTCATTGCACAGGTCCTGTGCAAGGTCAGGGAAGAGGAGCATCAAGTCTGAGTAGTTGCGCCTTACTGGCCCAACCGGACTTGGTTCTCGGAGCTAATTCTCTTGACGACAACTCCCCCTGGCCGATTCCTCTGACTTTGCAGGGGAAGGGCACATTGTGGCATCCGAGACCAGACCTCTGGGACCTCCATGTCTGGCTTCTGGATGGGACGAGGAGACCCTGAGTGGTCTGCCCCCTGCGGTGGTAGAGACCATTACACAGGCAAGGGCCCCGGCCTACGAGGTGGCTTTACGCCTTTAAGTGGCGCCTCTTCTCGTCCTTGTGTTCTTATCGTGGAGAAGACCCACGGAAATGCTCGATCGGGTACGTGCTGTCCTTCCTACAGGAGAGGCTGGAGAGGAAACTCTCCCCGTCCACACTGAAAGTGTATGTAGCCGCAATTGCCGCTCATCACGAACCAGTTGCTGGCAAGCCCCTGGGGCAGCATGACCTGGTCATTAGGTTCCTGAGGGGCGCGAGAAGGCTGAATCCGGTCCATCCGCACTCCGTTCCCTCTTGGGACCTCAATGTGGCGCTGGCGGGCCTTCAGAGGCCCCCTTCGAGCCCCTAGGAGGCCGCTCTTCCTCACCTCTCGATGAAGATGGTCCTCCTGCTGGCGCTCGCTTCCATCAAGCATTTTCCATATCCCCGGATTGCCTTAAATTTGGGCCCGGTAACTCTCACGTGATCCTGAGACCCCGGCCTGGCTACGTGCCCAGATATCCCCCTTCAGGGAACAGCGCTTCCCTAGTGGCCCTACGGTACTGGACGGCTTCTCACCATTAGAGATACAAGGCCTCCGTCTGTGGTGGCCGAGGGCAGGTGCCTCTCATCTTTGCCAAAGCTCAGGGACGCCCTGCCAAACCCACTAGATGGTTACAATTTCGCGCTAGCGCTCGCGTCTGACACGCCTAGACCAGTCACCTTCGCTTCGCTAGAGATTGTGACGCGGCATAGTGCTGTGTCGTTTTCCATAGGAACCCCATCTGTCGGTTCGACACAACGTCGAGAGACGAATGTCTTGGTTACGTATGTAACCTCCGTTCCCTGATGGAGGGAACGAGACATTGTGTCCCTCATGCCACAACACTTGCCGCCCGCTGCAGCAGTCAAGAGATGCTCTCAGGCTCCTCAGCACAAAAGGTGAATGAATGCTGCACGCCGTCTCCCTTTTATACCCGGATATCCGGGGGCGGAGTCCAGCATGAAATTTCATTCGCCAATTTCATTGGCCTTTTTAAAATAGTCAGAAGATGATAGGTTCTCAAGTCAAACCCCATCTGTCGGTTCGACACAACGTCTCATTCCCTCCATCAGGGAACAGAGGTTACATACGTAAACCGAGACGTTATACAATCATCCTCAATAAAATACGCTTTTTAAAAAGGTTCTGAAGAAGGTTTTGCTCAAAGAATTTAAAATAACACAATGCATTTTTGGATTGTGTGTGGGCGATGTGTTAATGCATAATCAGAATCAGAAGAACTTTATTGCAAAGTGTGCTTACACACACAAGGAATTTTCTTTGGTGTTTGAAGCTTCTAGTACAGTCATTCAACAATATATCAATACAAATAAAATAAGATTTACAATCTAAAAGATTCTAAGATATGCATTTATAAAATATAAGACTATTGCTCATAAAATAGGGGATAATAACATTTTACACGGTAGTATTTAGTAGAATATACTTATTAAAGCAGCCGTAACACACACAGCTTCTGCCAATCTCATAATAATATTGTGTGCCTATGGAATAGGGTGGCATACATGTAGAAATTAAATGTACATATTATTAGTCACAATCTTGCACACTATGAGTAGTTTAAGTGGAATATTGCTCTTATGGAGTAGTTATCTGTTTAGGAGGGATATTCCCTGGCGAAGAAGCTGCTTCTATGTCTGGAAGCTTCTTTAGCTTTCCTGTAGCTCAGTGGTAAGAGCATTGTGTTAACAACCCAAGGTTGCGGGTTTGATCCCAGGTGATTGCAGATACCTAGGATAATGCAATGTAAGTCGCTTTGAATAAAAGCGTCTGCCAAATGCATTAAAGTAAATGTAAATAGAAGTCCAGGTGTTTTGCGCTCTGAAGCACCGGCCAGAGGAAAACAGTTCAAAAAGTTTGTTTGCGGGGTGTGTGAAGTCAATGAATATTGTAACAGCGATCCATAAAAGGAAGGAAGGAGGGGGGAACAGGCGAAAGTAACACAACATCAAAATAAACAAACAATAAAACAAACATAAAATGCCGTCAGCTCCCTCACGGTCGATTGCCAGCCATACAAACACACTAAAACACCACAAAGTCCAGACCTGGTCTTCTCTCCCCCTTCCCTGTTGTCGCTCCTATCTTATGCTTCCGGAGATCCTCCAGAAAAATATGTTGTTCTTAGTGCGTTACTGAGATTGTAACATCATAAAACTGTCCTTGCCACTCCTGTGGGTCAGTATATATTAATATAATGCAATGAGGATACTTTTTGTGCATTTTTAAGTTAAAATTATGTCAACACTTGAATTAATGCTGTGCCTTCAAATGCGATTCAGTGGGCCTTTTTTTCCCCCCGTGGGCTCACCTCGTGCGGGAGGGACCATAGGGGGTCGGTGCATAGTGGATTGGGCGGCACCTCGATATCCGGATCCCTGGACACGGAAACTAGTTCTAGGGAGGTTGAACGTCACCTCGCTGGCGGGGAAGTAGCCTGAGATGGTGCATGAGGTTGAGAGGTTCCGACTAGAGATAGTCGGGATCACCTCTACGCATGGCTTGGGCTCTGAAACCACACTACTCGAGAGAGGATGGACACTTCACCACTCTGGAGTTGCCCATGGTGAGAAGCGGCGGGCTGGTGCGGGTTTGCTTATAGCAGTACAGGTGGCACCAGGACACCCTAGGCCACAGGTCAATGATCGACTCCGGGGAAGACCTAGGACACACTGGAGGGACTATGTCTCCCGGCTGGCCTGTGAACGCCTGTGTCCCCCCGGAAGAGCTAGATGAAGTGTCTAGGGTGAGGGATGTCTGGGCATCTCTGCTTAGACTGCTGCCCCCGCGACCCGGCCCCAGATAAGGATGAATGTGCCTTTAAGATTGTATTGATTATGTTTATGCTGACTGGATCTTTTAGATTCTAAAGTGCATTTGATTGGACAAGAACTTTGACGAGAGACTGAAGTGTAGCTGGATGTAATGAAATTTCTAAATATTTTATGGGAGCACGTGCTAGACGTAGTCAATTTTGAACGCTTATATTTCCTAAATATGAATTCAGACATCCCAACCTGCAAAAAGTCATTTCAGGGAGGTGTCCCTTCTCCCCCTCTCTCTCTCTCTCTCTCTCTCTCTCTCTCTCTCTCTCTCTCTCTCTCTCTCTCTCTCTCTCTCTCTCTCTCTCTCTCTCTCTCTCTCTCTCTCTCTCTCTCTCTCTCTCTCTCTCTCTCTCTCTCTCTCTCTCTCTCTCTCTCTCTCTCTGTCTCTCTCTCTCTCTCTCTCTCTCTCTCTCTCTCTCTCTCTCTCTCTCTCTCTCTCTCTCTCTCTCTCTCTCTCTCTCTCTCTCTCTCTCTCTCTCTCTCTCTCTCTCTCTCTCTCTCTCTCTCTCTCTCTCTCTCTCTCTCTCTCTCTCTCTCTCTCTCTCTCTGTCTCTCTCTCTCTCTCTCTCTCTCTCTCTCTCTCTCTCTCTCTCTCATGTAAACTGCTTTTATTTACATTCCATTGCCATTTTAAATATGTCTAAGGTGTTTTCACGTAGCTAGTTGTTAGCCGACCTGAATAATATGCGCATGAAATCAAATTCTAACTTGATGAAGTCACCTCAACATGTCTTTACAATCATTAAACCCAGTATTCAGTTCGGGACTAGGGAGAAGAGATAAAAGCCCGCCCACACTGACAATTGATTGGTTGATTTACCGAGACGGGCCAATCAGGATGCTCTCTGTATTACCTGCGCTTCACGAGGCACACACGCAGACTAGCACAAACACACACACACACACACACACAAAGGTCTCGCGCTCCCTCTCTGCTGTGCGCGCGCTACATGTGTTGAGTCTCTGTCTCGCATGCGCGCTCTTGATCACTCGCTCTAGATTCCGGGATATTTTAACTCATTTGCGGGCATCAGGGAGCCGCTATCAATATGCGGGAGACTCCCGGAACTTCCGGGAGACTTGGGATGTCTGTGAATTTCCTGCACATAGGAACATAGCATTTTAGTGATTTCTAAAACTAAAACATATTTTTTATTTAAAAAAATTTTTTTTTTTTTTTTTTTGTGCCCCGCCCAAAATCCCTGGAAAAAAATAAAAAAAAAAAAAAGAAAAAAAAAAAAAAATAAAACTAAATTTTTTTAAAAAATTTTTTATTTTTTTTTTTTTTTTTTTTTTTTTTTTTTTTAAACGACAAAATGGGAATTAGAAAAAGAAGAGCCCCCCTTTTTTCCTGGGTTTTCCCCCCCACAAACACCCAAAACCCGGGCCACTATTTTTGAACTGTGAAAACAACCTGTTATATTGCTGATTATGTAAACATGTATACATAACACACTCACATAAGCAAACATGGCAAATTACCACTCTATATGCCCTATCAGCAGATGTTAGTTATATTTGAAGCCTTTTTAGTGTGTGGTCAACTGTCTTGGATAAAAGCATAATCTACTGTATGTAGATTATATTTTGTATTGAGTGTTTGTAGTGCATG
Source organism: Barbatula barbatula (assembly GCA_037178815.1). Lineage (NCBI taxonomy): Eukaryota > Metazoa > Chordata > Actinopteri > Cypriniformes > Nemacheilidae > Barbatula > Barbatula barbatula. The sequence continues at coordinate 951,861 of CM074081.1, read as the reverse complement.
CATGTAAACATATTTCTTTCTTTCCCTCAAGGGGAACACAGAGAGCTCAGACATACTGTATATAGCTTATTCATTAAGTTTATTTATATTCTTTAGTGTGTCAGTAGGACATATCAGTATTGAATTCAGAACTTTCTTTGTCACTAAGTAACAGAGATTTTACCATCACCAGATCATTTTGCAATTAAATGATAAAACAAGTAAAAGTGTATGGAGTATGGAGATCTATTAGGAACAGTGAGTTCATTTCGAAATATCTAGTGAAATATAGCCATTTCTTTTCAGTCTTTCATCACGGTAGTTGGCATTATGTAGCTCTAAAGTTTGTTGGCAACCCATTATAAAACCTTAAAACAAGTATGGGCAGAATTACTTATCGCGAGAAGTTACACTTCAGTCGCATATAACATAAATTAATGGAAATGCCGTTATTCCGATATATTTTTTAATCAACATTTAGAAAATATTGCTTAAGTTTTGCGCAAAACTGTAATGGAAATCTAGCTACTGTTACTGACTGTTTGGACATATAAACATGAGCACAGTTCGCTTGTATATGGATACTTTGTCACCCAGACAGAGGCTGTGTACTCTCTGAAATAATATAGGCAAAAATACACTCTTCAAGCGAAACTCCATCCACGAATTAAAACTCTATCAAGATTTACTCACTCTTGAGTTGTTCTACAATCCTAAAACCTGTGTTCATCTTCAGAACACAAATTAGGAGCTTTGTTGAGTACCAGAGATTTCTGACTCCCCCATAGACAGCAACACAATATACAATCAAAGCCAGAAAGCTCCCGAAACTCACAATCTTTATTTGTGTTCTGAAGATGAACGAAGGTCATACAGTTGTGAAGTGACATGAAAATATAAGCGATGCTTTTAATGTCTTCTCAAAAATGTTGTTTCATGAAGCTTTGAAGTAGCTCATTTGTCTTTTCCATGCATCTAGGTCATGTTGCCACATTTCAAAAGGATTTTGAATAAGAAAAAAATCTGTAATCTGTTCATTTGTATTTGGCCCAGTTAAAATACAGTTCCCTATTGATACTTCACTCGTCCTGCGTAGCAGGACGCTGTAGGGAAAAAAAGTATTATCTGATGACTGAAGCTGTTTCCAATAAGCGGTGAAACTGCATGGCCATTGCTGAGTGAGAAGAAAACTTTAAACCAATGGCTGCGAAGCTGCACAGACCTATTGTGATGTAGCCCGCCAAAGGGGGCAGGGGTTATGAAAGTGAAAGAATGGCTATTATATAGCTATTATATAGTTAATGGGTATTTAAGCAGACTCATCGCAGCACTGTCCCTTCAGAGCCGTCTTTGCCGGAAATTTCCTGTGGCGTTGTTTCAAATGCTGCGCCGCACTTGTCACTCGTGCAGAGTTTTCCTGTCTCGTGCTTCCCATGTCGAAGACACACCCAAAAGGACGGAATGCTCTCATTGCGAAAGTATTAGTCTCTCCTTTCACAACAAGTTGTGAGACGAAAGAAGCGGGGTAGAGGACCTAAGCCAGGCTAAACTCCTCCAGAGAATGGATGAGTCTGGGGCAACCTGGCATGGTGGTGGTCCGCATGGTGTGCAGCCCAATGGCACAGACCTGGAAACCATCACCATAGGTCCGTGGCAGCTGCCATTTGTTTAAAGTTTTACTTTTCACAAACCAATGGCCGTGCAGTTTCACTGCGTTATTGGGAAGGCTTCATTCATCGGAGAAAAGGGAGTTTTCCCCATAGCGTCCTGCTACGCGGGACTTGTTCCCGTATCTCATAGAACCAAGGTTACGTGAGTAACAGAGTACGTTATGAATCTATATTGGTGTTTTTTCAGGCTGGTTAAGTGTGATCTTACAGATGAAAGTTGTTCAGCTTTGGCTTCAGTTCTCAGTTCAGGCTGCACCAGTTTGCAGGAGCTTGATCTGAGTAACAATAATCTACAGGATTCAGGAGTGAAGCTGCTCTCTGATGGACTGAAGAATGACTGTAAACTACACAGACTCAGGTAAGATTGTGTCAACTGTATTCAGGTTTAATTTATTACTTCACTGTAAGAAAGTCATATCAACACTGTTAAAAATATTTGCTTCCTTTGTGTTTAAAAACAATCATCTTGGCTCTACAAACAAGTGGTTGCAATAGTTTTGGCCTGTAGCAGGTTGATCTACTTAAAATTGAAGAAATTACTTCGAGGCCAAATTAAAAATTTAAGGCAGCAGTGAATTTTGATCTAGTGGAGTGCACACAATATTTATGTTTGTGCTTATTCTGGTCAGGTGGTTATTTTTGTTTAGTGATGACCACTGAAATGATGATGAATGAATCACCATCATCTTAGCCATGTGTAAACTATCTATAAGCCTACAAATCATTTTTAGAATTGCTGAATAACTATCAGTGCTCATTTCTATTGTAGATTGTCTGAGTGCAGTATAACAGAAGGAGGTTATGTTGCTCTGGCTGAAGCTGTGAGATCAAACCCTTCACATCTGATAGAGCTGGATCTCACTGGAAATGATCCTGGACCATCAGGAGTCAAACTCATCTATCAGTTAATACACGACACAAACTGTGCTCTGAAGATAATAAGGTAAAGTATCAAAATAAATTATATTCCATTGCCTAAGCTGACCATTGCTCAGAAAATACTAATCTTAATTTTTCTGTAACAGTGTATAATATGAAAATGATACAGCAATCGGTGGGATTTTAATGGGTCTGCATGATTTGGGAAAATTATCCTGTTGTGATTGTTTCATAATATTTAGATTGTGGTTTGACCTGTCATATGGTAAACACTCCACATTGCTGGCACTTAAACATTTTAGATTGAAAAGAGCACAAGATACATTTAATTTACAACTCATAAAGATGTTCAAGACCTAGAGTATTAGCAGAAATTCGTATTTTGTCTAAACATGAAATCATGGCTTGTTTTTAGATTTTTGAGAAATCCCTCTGCAGTTGAAGCCTTTGAGTATCTGACCAGAGTTCTTGGTATAAATCCTTTACTCCAGAGTGAAGTGAATCTGAAGGATCAGAAACTAGACGAGTCAAGAGTGAAACAGATCTCTGATCTACTGAAGGATAAACACTGTACACTCAACACACTCACGTAAGTGTTATTAATATAATTGTTACATTCTGCCGGAGAGAAACAGTCTATTACTTGCCTCACGCATCTCCAGTCATCACTTTACACCCTCAGTGTCACACGCTACATAATGACTCCTAATATATTTTATCTTGCTGTGTGGCATGTGTATCTTTAACTAGAATGTACTGACTGAATCGCTCCATGGTTATTTTCAGAATGTCAGCTATCACATTTAACCCTCATGTCCTGTTCGTTTCCTGTTTAAACTCGTCATAAGTGATTGTAAATGTAATCCTCTCGCTCTATGCGTGCTCTCTAGCCTCTAGCACCGCCGCTGGTGCTCTGCGCTGTGCTGTGTATGTGTTCGTGGGTGGTGGTAGAGAAGAGATGCGGACACAGAGGGGTTCTGGATCGTGGCTTGACCGTTTTTACCACAGCACAGCATCTGTAGTGTTGATAACATAAACTTCACTTAAGGGTCTAATAAAGTACATTCCAATGCACATTCAATTAAATAACAATCTCTCATCACTTAAATAATCATGCATAGCTTTGCATCAGCCCAGCTCGAAGCTCCAGTATGGTCATAGTAGGCAGTGCCTCCATCCCCACATCCATATCTCACTGGTCTCCTGACCACTTTCAGGTTCCTCTGTGCCAGCTGTAGCCTCGCCGGAGACCTCCTCTGGCTTCTGGGTGATTTGTTCCTCCTCGTGTCTCGGCCCAACAGTCCTCAACTGCTGCGGGCATGACTGCAGGGTCTCCGCCGCCTCCTGGTTGGAAATATGTGATAAAACATCAGCGTTGGAGTTATCCTGTCCCCTACGATACTGGATGTTAAAGTCAAATATGCACTGATGAGAAACCCAAGCTGACCTGTGGCGGCAAGTTTGGATTTAGGTCATTTCATATTTCAGAGGGTTTTGCCTGTGGAACGGAGAACTTGCGCCCGTAGAGGTGATCATGGAACTTATCCGTCACGGCCCACTTGAGAGCGAGGAACTCAAGCTTGTGTGCCGGATATCTTGTGTCAGGTGGGATCAGGCCTCATACGCAATGACCCTTTCCACCCCATCTTGGACCTTTTCTAACACCGCACCAAGCCCCACTCCTGAGGCATCAGTCTGCAGCACAAAGGGCTGACTGTAGTCTGAATTCCCTAGCATTGGAGCACTTATCAGTTTTTCTTTTAAAGACTGAAAGGCCTCCTCGCCTTCAGTAATCCACAGATATGGCTGGTCAGGGGGCATTTCTGGGTCCCTCTTTTCTTTTTTTTTAGGGTCACCGGAGGTAAGGCGGTATAACGGAGCAGCCATGTTAAAGTAACCCTTTATGTATATAATAATATAATAACCTAAAACCCCCAAAACCTAATTCCATACGATTAGTACGCCTCTCCCAATCCTTGACCTTGTTGATCTTCTCTGGGTCTGTCCTGATGCCCTCCGCAGACAACAAGTGACCCAAGTACTGCACTTCCGTCCTCACAAGCTGGCATTTGGACGGCTTTAGTTTCAAGCTATGCTCCTTAAGCCTATCGGAAGTCAGCTGCAGCCTCTCTAAATGTTTATTTAAGGACTTAGACTTAGATAGTTTTAAGTGTTTAATTTTTCGTACTGGATGTCTACACTCTTATTGCCTACAACAGACACACACTTTAAGATATCGGATCCACCGTTGCACATCGTAAACTTGTCTTTAGATTCCTTAATAACGCAGCTTTGTTTAAAAACAGGACCACAACGATGGAAACGCATCCTCGTCAAACTGAGACACCGTGCATTTTCACATATCTCCTACCAACGAGAAACAAAGAACTTCTGCATTATCTGCCTCACAGAAACCAGGCTATCTGTGGAGATTCCAAATTCAGCCATCGAACTCTTGAAATTCTTGGTGCACCAAGCGGACAGGAGTATAAGTGAGCAAGAAAACCGCACACCCAGAAGCAGCGTTCATTATGACAGGGGACTTCAGGAAAATAGCCCCAAAATTATTTCAACACATCAACATAAACACTCGTGGCAATCGTGTTTTGGATCACTGTTATTGTCCCCTCTGGGATGCCCACAAATCTCTCCCCCGCCCAGTGTTTGGCAAATCAGTCCCTCAATCCGTTCTGCTCCTGTATGCTTAAAGGCAGAAACTTAAACGGGTAGCACCCACCCCCAGGACGTTTTAAAGCTTGTCGGACCAATCGGATTCTACACTGCAAGACTGTTTTGAACACATTGACTGGGAGATCTTTCGTGCTGCTCTTGATGACGACATTTTGGAGAGGGAATGAAAAGCAGAGATAGCTGCCACATAAACCTTGATAGTAGAAGGTGAAAGACCTGTAGAAAAACTGTCCTGAAGAAACTTTAGTTCTAAAGCCAACGGGCAGTTAATAGGGTCAATATGCCATTCATAACATCATAAAGTGAAAGATCCACTTCTCCACTTATTCTCCAAGGTTCTCTACTGGAGGGAGCTCTAGAGTTATGGAGGGTCTCAACAACCTCAGTAGAGACCCTGATTCAATAATTCACCCCTTCAGTGTCCAAGCCCACAGTTTCAATAGTTACGGCTGGGGATGACATATTGTGCCCCTGGCTTAATTCAAACCCTAACCCTAAGGGAAATCTCCCATTGCTGAACTGCCATGAGATTTAGAAAATCCCCAAACCATACTCAGGCATGCCAAAATGGGGCTATTAGAGACTGATGCCTTCCCATCTAACTCTCTCTAGAACTTGCGGGAGCATAGCTGTACCATGGCGTACAGTCCCAACGGGGCTGGATGAGTCAGTGAAAACCACAGAGTGATTGATTGATTGATTGATTTATTAGACAGTAAAAAAATAAATAAAATAAATGCATAACAAGATGCCCACACAGTGACATTGTACATTTATCCAAACTGTCGAGGATAACACAAGAAAGTTGCAAAACTTATTTCCATTGTGGTCCTCGTTGTAGTCTGATATGATGTCCAGGCAAGCTATAAATATGACTAAAGGTACCTTGTGCACTCAACCACATACAAATACAAAACAAACACAAATATACACACTGTGATAATAAATATTCATTAAGACTAAAAAAATCTAATTAGCATTTAGCAACCATTCACCACAAGCTCGATTAAAACAGTAATCTGACTGACTTAACTTAATCTCAACTGGAAGTTTATTCCACTCCATTGCAGCCATGTACAAAAAGGTATTTTGCCCAGAACAGGTCTTAAATCTACACGGAATTATGTCTGTGGCACTGCCTCTGGTTGAGTAGCTATGAGAGTTCCTAATTAGCCTAAAATAATCTTTAAAATATCTTGGCTCATTTTTGTGCAAAATCTTTCGAGTTAATCTCAGTTTCAGTTGTTTTACCCTGTTTTCAACTGTCAGCCATTTTAATTTCTTAAGTTCTGAAGAACCAACATGGTTTCTATTGTTGAGGTTTAAAATTACCCTGACTAACGTATTCTGTGCTGTTTGGAGTTGAACTTTAATTCTCTTGGGGGTGCTACTGTACCATGTAGTACAGGCATAATCAAAGTGTGGCTGAACTAAAGCATTAGATAACATTTTTAAAATTTCTTCATTTAGAAACTGAGCCTTACGAGCCAGAAATTTAATTCTTTGGTTTACTTTTATGATAACCTTTTGACCCATACTTTCCCCACTCACCGAACTATCTAAATCACGGCCCAAATATTTAACACATTTTTTAGTTTCAATCTGGATACCACCCACAGAAATGTTGAGCTCAGAAGTCCTACTCAACCTAATTTTTGAACCAAATAGAAAAGATTCTGTTTTCCCTAAATGCAAAGACAGTTTGTTCTCGATCAGCCATTCACTTATGTTCTTTACCTCATCAGTTAAACGGTTCTCAATAACTTTTTCTCTTTTTTGTCCTTATGGGAGAACACCAAGGCTGAATCATCCGCAAAGAGAAAAAGATTACAATTGCAAACAGATTTCATATCATTTATATACAAGTGAAACAACAATGGACCAAGGACACTACCCTGTGGCACCCCACATGTTATTTCTCTTGTCTCAGACAGAGTGCTATTAATATCAACTTTTTGATGCCTCTTAGTCAAGTATGATCTAATCCATTCACATGCCATACTGTTAAAACCTAAGGCTTTTAGTTTAATCAGCAAGATCCTATGATCAACTGTGTCAAATGCTTTTTGTAGGTCTAACAGTACCATACCACAGAATTTACCCACATCGATCTCTCTTCTTAAGTAGTCTGTTAGATATAATAAACATGTATCCGTAGAATAAGATGTTCTGAAACCAGATTGTAAATCATAAAACAAATCAGAATTACTAATGTAATTATATATTTGCTGTTGTATTATTTTCTCCAAGACTTTTGAAACAAATCCCAAAATCGAAACTGGTCTATAATTACCCTCTTCTAATTTGCTCCCTTTTTTATATAGCGGAACAACCCTAGCAAGCTTCAGATCGTTCGGAAATTTACCTGACATAATTGAAAGATTAAAGATATGAGTAAGATATGGCGAAATATATTCTGCTGCATCTTTTAAAAATCTGGCAGGTATTTCATCTAGACCAATTGCCTTTGAACACTTAAGTTCATTCAATAACTTTAGCACCTCATCCTGTGAAACCATGGAAAGGCTAAAAGAGTCTGCTACCACTCCAAGCTTAGAATAATACTTAAACATAACCTCACCATCATATAACCCAGGTTTTCTTGGTAGCTTTTCAACTAAGTCTCCAGCTATAGAAGTAAAAAAGGAGTTAAATTTATCTGCAACCTTTAGTTGATTAGAATGAGATTTCAGTGCAATGAGAGACAGTGCAATGAGATTTCTTTTCAGACGCAAACTGATCGACTTCTGGTTAACCAAACATTTCCCTAATCTGTTCCACAACCTCAAGACCCTGCCTCCACAGTATGTCTGCTCCTACATTCTGTACTCCTGGAATGTACAGTGCCCTGAGTGATAAAAACTTCTCCTGGGCCCAAAGCAGAATCTGATGCACCAGTCTGCACAAAGGGAGCGACCTCAGGCCCCCTGATGATTAATGTAAGAGACCACTGTCGTGTTGTCTGGTCTCATCTGACAGTGCCTGTAGAACAGCTAACATCTCCAGGCAATTGATGCAGAAAACACGATTTCTCACATATAATGAGGGCACAGAAGCATCTGCACGTAGCCCTGATCAAATGCATGAGGCCAAAAGGAATCACGTTGGATGCTGCCGCAATCAGACCCAATATTCGGTAACACTTTACTTGAAGGGGTGCTCATGAGACTGACATGACTGAGAAGATTTTATGCATGTTTATGACAACTGTCATTAGGTGTCATTACTTGATTTATGTAATTTGTAATGCAAAGATGACATTGTTAGAGTTGTCTTTGTAATGACAACTTGACATTACCAAGACAACATAACCTGTCATAAATCTGTCGTAAACATGTTCATTCGTACCACATTGGTTGAGGTCAAGAAAAGTATTCATGACACTGTTATGTATTAACACTTTGTGGTGAGGAAGGCGGGACCACAGCTGTTAGGCGGGGCTGGTGGTGTGAGTGATAGTTGCAATCAGCTGTGCTTGCACCAGTCCCGCATATCATACGGAGGAGATCGGGAGCTTAAAGGACGACCGGCAGGACTGTTGACGAGAGAGGAACGGGCCGGACATTTGTTAAGTTTGTGTTTATGTTTTATGGCCGGCAGTCTACCGTGAGGTGGCTGCCGGTCTTTACTTCCGTGTTTATTGTTTGTTTATTTTTTATTAAAGTTTGTTGAATGTTCGCCGATTCCCGCCTCCTTCCTTCCCATCTATTGAACCTCATTACACACTTAATGATGTCCTTTTAATGCAACATCCTCCAACTCATATGACATACGTATTTCATTAAATTAGCGCCACACCCGACAGCACGCAGGTCTATCGCCAACCATCATTAAAAATGTACATTAGGGGCTATTATTTTGTAGCATGTGTTGTGGTATTATTTTCTTTTCAAAATGTTGTGATAACTGTATTTACATTTCACATACACAGATATTCAGGCCTTTTGAGCAAGAAACACAACAAATGTATTTAAATAACACGAAACGTATGATACAGATACAAAACATTAAAAATGTTTAAACGTCAAATATTCCAATTGTACCAAGGTGAAACTGTTATATTAATATAAAAAAAACGCGAAAACGACCACCATCTGCTGTCTTCCGGTTTCTGCTGTGTTTCCAGATTTTCAAATCTGACGCCATGTTACGTCCCCCCTAATAGTAAAATATCATTGGGTTTCATCTGTCTCATGACAGACAGTGTCATTGCATCAGCATTGAGTGTGAAATGCTATTGGATCTGGTTACCGACAGAGATGGCAAAAGTACACACATCCCTTACTTAAGTAGAAGTACAGATACTCATGTTTAAAAATACTCTGATAAAAGTTGAAGTACTGACTAATTTTTTTACTCAAGTAAAAGTAAAAAGTATGTGCTCTAAAATATACTTAAGTAAAAAGTAGCCATTACTACTACCTGCTTTAGTGTCACGCTGATAACTGGACCTCTCATCCTATAATACATTAATACAAATGAACTTACATTTCAAATCTTGTTAGCCTGTACCAGTGAACAACTGCCATAGAGAACACAGGCAGACAAAAGTGAGTTACATTGTTAATTTTATTGAAATGCAAACAAGAGTGAAAGTATTAACCCAAACAAACAACAAAAAAAATAAAAAAAAAAAAAAAAATAAAATACAACAAAAAAATAAAACCCTCCTCCTTTTAAAAATAAAAAATAAAAATAAAAAAAAAAATAAAATATAACAACAACAACCACAACAACCACCACCACCCCACCAACACAAAAAAAAAAAAAAAAAAAAACAAAAAAAAACAAAAAACAAAAAAAACCAAAAAAAAAATTATTTTTTTTCCCCGTGGAGGTGTGTGTTTTTTTTTTTCTCAAAAAAAAAAAAAACAAAAAGAAAAAAAAACAAAAAACCAAAAAAACACCCAAAAAAAAAAAAAATACAAAAAAACAAAACAAACAAAAAAAACAAAAAAAAAAAAATAAAAAAAAACAAATAATATAATTTTTATAAAAAAAAAATATACAACACCACATATTACCACAACCACAAATACAAGGCCAGAGGAGAAAAGAACCACCCCCCACCCCCACCACCCCACCCCCCCCCCCCCCCCCCCCCCCCCCTCCCCCCCCCCCCCCCCCCCCCCCCACAACCACAGCACACGAGTGCCGTGGTAAGCAGGGAAAAAAAAAAACAACCACGCTTCTTTAAAAAACACCCCCCACACCAAAAAAAAAAAAAAAAAAAAAAAAAAAAATAGATTAGAAAAAAAAAAAAAAAAAAAAAAAAAAAATATTTAAAAAAAAAAAAAAAAAAAAAAAAAAAAATGAAAAAAAAAAAAAAAAAAAAAAAAAAAAAAAAAACAAAAAAAAACACCTAAATACAGTAACGAAGTATTTGTACCCCGTTACTTAACCATCCCTGGTTACCGATTACCTCATTCTAATGTTTTTTAGATTAGATTAGATTCAACTTTATTGTCATTACACATATACAAGTACAGTGTAACGAAATGTAGTTTAGGTCTAACCAGAAGTGCAGTTAGCAAGTGCAGGATATACAGTTAGAATAAATACAGAATACAATATGAAAAATATAATACAGTGGGCATGGACTATAAAAATATTTTGCAGTAGGTGTGTTCTATGAAAATATGACAGTAACTATGAACAATATATACAGATGACTATATACTATGAACATTAATGTACAGGTGGATATGAACAGATAATAATTTAGACTAAAATAGTGCAAGTGACTTAGGTATGCATAAATTATTGACATTAGCTATTAAAGTTGCAGTGCAATAGGTGAGTTAATGCAGTTGTAGAAGTTGATGCAGTTATTAGAGTTACGGTGCAGTATACGAATTAATGCAGTTAATAGGTTGCAGTCCAGAAGATGAGTTAATGCAGTTAATAAGGTTACAGAGCAGTAGATTAGTTAATGCAGTTATTGAAGTTACAGTGCAATAGATGACTAGATGCAGTTAATAGAGTTACCGTGCAGTTGATTAGTTAATGCAGTTATTGAAGTTACAGTGCAATAGATGACTAGATGCAGTTAATAGAATTACAGTGCAGTATATAGGTTAATGCAGTTATGGAAGTGGTCCATTAGTGCAAGTGAGCATTCAGTTAAATATTCCTGGTGTGCAAGTGAGCAGTATAGAGTGCAAATGATGCTGTGTGTGTGTAAACAGTCCGGTAGAGCAGATACATGAAGTACTGGTGTGTACAGTTCAGTCATGCATGCAGCCCTGTAGTGCAATGTAAACAATGTTGTAGCAGCATTGGAGTTAAAGGTATGAGAGGTAGTGGAATCAGTGGGGGGCAGAGTTCAATGATGAAACAGCTCTGGGAAAAAAGCTGTTTCTTAGTCTGCTGGTTCTTGTCCGGAGGCACCGGAAGCGCCTACCAGAAGGCAGGAGAGTAAACAGTCTATGAGCGGGGTGAGAGGAGTCCTTGAGAATGCTGCGAGCTCGACGCAGACAGCGTTTCTTCTGGATGTCCTCAATTGCAGAAAGTGTAGTCCCTGTGATGCGCTGGGCTGTTTTCACCACCCGCTGCAATGCCTTGCGCTCAGCAACAGAACAGTTCCCGTACCAGACTGTGACACAGTTGGTCAGGATGCTCTCTATCGTGCAGCGATAGAAGTTCACCAGGATAGTTGAAGACAGTTGGTTCTTCTTCAGTGTCCTCAGAAAGAAGAGACGCTGGTGAGCCTTCTTGACCAGGCATGAGGTGTTGGTGGTCCAGGACAGATCCTCCGAAATGTGGGTCCCCAGGAACTTAAAACTGGAAACACGTTCAACAGCCATTCCATTAATGTGGATGGGGTCGTGTGTGTCTCCTTTCGCCTTCCTGAAGTCCACGATGATCTCCTTTGTCTTGGAGGTGTTAAGGAGCAGATTGTTGGCTGAGCACCATGTGGCCAGGTGCCGGACCTCCTCCCTGTACGCAGTCTCATCGTTGTTGCTGATGAGACCAATCACTGTTGTATCGTCTGCAAACTTGATGAAGGAGTTAGATCCGTTCACAGGCCTGCAGTCGAGTGTGAAAAGGGAGTAGAGAAAGGGGCTCAGTACGCAGCCCTGTGGTACACCAGTGTTGAGGGTGGTGGTGGTGGAGCAGATGGGGCCTAACCTAACAAGCTGAGGCCTGTTCGTCAGGAAGTCCATAATCCAATTGCAGGTAGGGTTGTTGATGCCTAGGTTTCCAAGTTTGACGATTAACTTGGAAGGGATGACGGTATTGAACGCAGAACTGAAGTCTACGAACAGCATACGTGCATAAGTGTCCTTGTTGTCCAGATGTGTGAGCACGGAGTGCAGCGCCATGGACACTGCATCATCTGTGCTCCTATTGTTGCGATAGGCAAATTGGTATGGGTCCAGTGTGGGTGGTAAAGAGTCCTTTAGGTGTGCCAGGACCAGCCGCTCAAAGCACTTCATGACAATTGGTGTGAGTGCTACCGGGCGGTAGTCGTTCAGGCACGTCGGGTTTGAATGTTTTGGGATGGGCACAATGGAGGTGGATTTAAAACATGCTGGAACCACTGCTTGGGCGAGGGACATGTTGAATATGTCCGTGAAGACCCCAGCGAGCTGCTCTGAACATGCCCGGAGTACGCGACCAGGGATGCCATCTGGGCCAGCAGCCTTGCGCGCGTTGATCCGACTTAGTGCATTGTGAACATCAGTGGAGTTAAGCGTGATGATTGGGTGGTCAGCAGAGGGTGTGAGCTTGGTAGCTGTTTCCTTATTGTCTCTCTCAAAGCGAGCATAAAAGTCATTAAGCTCGTTCAGGAAGACGGCATCTGTGGCTATGGGGGTGGAGTGTTTGGGTTTGTAGTCGCTGATGGCCTGGATGCCCTGCCACATGCGTCGAGGGTCAGAATTGGAAAAATGCTCCTCTAGCTTCAGCTTATAGCAGTGCTTGGCCTTTTTGATGCCCCTCTTCAGGTTTGCCCTAGAAGTACTATAGGCCTGTGCATCATCCGATCGGAAGGCAGTGTTACGTGCTTTCAACAGGAGGCGCACTTCCTTGTTCATCCATGGCTTCTGATTAGGGTACGTGGTGATCTGCTTCTGGGTTGTGACACTATCAATGGTGGAATTTATGTAGTCCAAAACAGAAGAGGTGTAGCCAATACTGTAATGTTCCGGCTTGTTTACAGATGTGTTGATGTCCGTGAAAATGATAATAATAATAAAAAGATGCGTTGATGTCCGTTCCCTTGAGTTCCTCGAACTAAGTCATTGTATGGCTTCAGTTCAGAAGGTTTGCAAAGCAACTTGTTTGTTATTCTTTAAACTGTATTGTTAATTTTATGGAATAAATACATGTGACTGTAATTTTACTTGTGTGTTGTGTTTAATGGTTGACAAGTGGTTAGGTTTAGGGTAAGGGGTGGGTTAGGTGCTCTTAAAAAATATTCATGATAAAGATACTGACGGGATTTTATGTATAGCTTTTTGTCAAGTTGTCATAACAAAGACAACTCAAACAATGTCATCTTTGCATTAAATATGACATAAATCAGTGGATGACAATTAATGACAGTTGTCATAAACATACATAAAATCTTATAATCTGTGTCATGTCATGATTATTTTGAAGGTGTCATGTCAGTTTTATGAACACCCCTTCAAGTAAAGTGTTACCCAATATATTCTGTGAAAACTCTTAACACCGCTGTCAGGATTGTCTCGACATGTGCAGGAGACAGTTGTGCCTGCATCGTGACCGAATCCCATACTACCCCAAGAAATATAATGCTCTGCTGGGCAGATAAATTGCTTTTTTTGGCATTGATCTGTAAGCCTTCATATTTTCAGGACAACATCTCGAACCACCACCGCAAACACTAACCAGTCGTCTATGTAATTCAGTATACGAATCGCCTGAAGTCTCAGTGGAGCAATGGTTGAATTCATGCATTTCGTGAAGATGTGTGGGGAGATAGAAACAAATCGACTTCCAGTGAACCAAACCTTTCCCTAATCTGTTCCACAACCTCAAGCCCCTGCCTCGACTGTTCCTACATTCCGGACTCCTGGGATGTATATTGCCCTTAGTGCCCTAGGCTGAATGGAAGCACTCAATATTGGTAAGCTTTGCCAACGAAAGCGAACCTAACAAACGTCACATGTTGGAGAAGGGTGAAAATGTGGAAGTATGCATTTATTTACACACCTTCAAAACAACTGAATCAAGTCACCCTGACCCCAAACCGTACATTAGGGTTTACTCATCTTGATAAATATAAAAAATTTAATTTGAGCTTGTCTTTCTCTTCAGGTTGGATTGTTGTAGTATCACAGCAGAAGGTTGTGCTGCTCTCACAGCAGCTTTACATGTAAATCCATCACATGTGAAAGAGCTGAATCTCAGTGGAAATCCACTTGGAGACTCAGGAGTCAAGAGCATCTCTCATCTGATGAAGAACAAACAGTTTACACTGAAGAAACTCAAGTATGTGTTTAATCTAAATCTAAACGTGTAAATGTAAATTGAATTGAATTGTCTTTGGTGTCACAAACAAACGAATACATGTTAACAAACAATATGAAAAGATCAAACATAGAGTATGATACATTTATAAATGCACGCAAGAAAGGGTATCTCCAGTGTGGTGGTCCAGTCAAATGCAGCTGGATCATCTAATCAAGGTGTTCAGGGCTTCTTAATAATTACAGACAGGTGTGCTGAAACAGGACAGTAGCTCTCCAGGAGCAGGATTGGAGATCTCTGCTGTAGGATGATGAGAAGCAAACCTTGTGAAGCAATGTCATTTTCATGGAAAGGTGATGTAGCTTTGTCAAAATAAAAATAAAACTGTTTCCCTTTTCTTTAGGCTGAGTAGCATCTGTCTTACAGCAGAATGTTGTGGTGCGCTGACTTCAGCTTTTATATCAAATCCTTCACATCTAAGAGACCTAGATTTGAGTGGAAACAAACTGGAAGATTCAGGAGTAAAGGAAATCTCCACTCTCCTAAGAAATTCATGTTGCAGACTGGAGAATCTGAGGTTTGCATGTGTTTGATCTAAACATGAACTATACTGGGAATTTAAACAATGATATTTATAAACTTTGCTCACAGTTCTCACAGGTTTGTGTCTGATCACGCTCTCTCTTTCTTCACCTGCTGACAAACCCCTCTTTGGTTAATTTGCTGGCTCTGGCTTTGGACCTTGCATATTAGATAATTTTGTCTAATAGTTAGCTGTTGGCTAACTTCACTCAGGCTATGAGTAAAACATGCGACATATGCTGCAAAGCCGGTCGCACTCTCTCACAGGGGTTGAGCGGGGCTGTGTTTACCGACCCGAACACCAAACTTGCAGAGTGTGGTTGTAGCAGCTACACGCTTAAACATTAAGGTTCTTCACGATGCCTTAGAAGAACCTTTTTTGTCTAAATGGCTCCATAAAGAACCTTTAACATCCGAAGAACCTTTCTGTTTCACAAAAGGTTTTTTGTGGCGAAAAAGGATCTTCAGATTATAAAAAGATAAGAAATGGTTCTTTAAAGAACCTTAGACTGAATGGTTCTTTTTGGAACTTTAAACACCTTATTTTTAAGATATTAGAAGTCTACTCCAGTATCAGGGGCATTGATCTCATCAAGACCAGATGATTCCTTCCAGCTATCCAAATTGGCAGAGTGCATTGAAGATATAAAACATTGGATGACCTCTAATTTCCTTCTTTTAAATTCTAATAAAACAGAAATATTACTTATTGGACCAAAGACACGCAAACCGAATATTTCTGATTATAAACTGCAAGTTGAAGGATCCAACAAATACAGTAAAAGATCTAGGCATTATATTAGACAGCAACTTATCATTTCGAAATCACTTCTGAAATATCACAAAAACAGCCTTTTTCCACCTAAGAAATGTTGCCAAGTTACAAAATATTCTGTGTGTTGCTGACGCGGAGAAACGTATTCATGCATTTATGACCTCAAGACTTGTCTACTGTAATGCACTACTTAGTGTTTGTCCTTCATCATCAATAAACAAACTACAGTTAGTTCAGAACGCAGCTGCCAGAGTTCTAACCAGGTCCAGAAAATACCATCACATAACCCCAATTTTATCAACCCTTCACTGGCTACACATTAAGTATCGTATTGACTTTAAAGTTATTTTAATCACTTATAAAGCCTTAAAGGGTTTAGCCCCTACCTACCTAACAGAGCTTCTATCACACTACAACCCATCACGCTCTCTAAGATCTCAAAACCCAGGACTTCCTCGGTCAGAAGAGGTAACTCTGATCAAAGCAGTCTCTGTACTGTGATGTGCTCTAAATCCAGACTTGAAATCTTCATTGATGTCATTTCTTTGGAGGAAGGAACATAATTGAGTCGAAACTACTTTTTCCGGAACTGTAGATATGAAGGGTAGATTCGAAATCGGTCTGTAGTTAACAAGTTTTCCTGTTTTTTTTTTTTGACAAGGGGCCTTTAAGATGATACTTGTGATCTGCATGGGTGCAGTGTCTCATGAATATAAAATTTACAATGTAACATATACTTTTAAAGGTGCTACTAAAGTTGCTTCGATGCCATAGAAGAACTTTTAGGTTCCATAAAGAACCTTTAACATGTTACAAGAGGTTCTTTATGCAGAAATAATGTTCTTCAGACTATAAAAAACTAAGAAAGAGATTTTTCTTTTAAGGAAACTTTGGCTGGATGGTTCTTTGTGGAACCAAAAAATGTTATTCTATGGTATGGCTGTTTAGCAACTTGTGTAAGCCGTTATGTAGTTGTCAATTTAATTCTCCTTTTTCTTCGGAATGATCAAAAATTTTGGTTATCACACATATGCATATTATACAATTAAGTATTTAACGACCCAGGGAAAATTTGTATTTGGTTCTTTGTATGATAAACATAATTATAAATGTATATGTATATGCTTTTTATAATGAAGCCCCTATACTTGGTGTAGACTCTCCGGTTGCAGTATAACAGAAGAAGGTTACAGATGTTTGGCTGAAGCTGTGAGATCAAACCCTTCACATCTGATAGAGCTGGATCTCACTGGAAATGATCCTGGACCATCAGGAGTCAAACTCATCTATCAGTTAATACACGACACAAACTGTGCTCTGAAGACTGTGAGGTGAGGACTATATATCCAGTTGTTTTTATATGGTCTTTGCAAAGCTTTGAATAAAATGAATGCGATGTCATTTGTAACAATAAATAATCATTTTAAAGAGGTGATGTGATGTGAACTGATCTTCTGTCTGTAGATTCTTGAAGAATCCAAAAGCAGAAGCAGCTTGTGTTTATCTGACTGGTGTTCTTGGTGTGAATCCATTACTGCTAAAAGATCTGAATCTGAGTCACAATAAACTGGGAGATCTGGATGGAGAGAAACTCTCGGCTCTATTGATGGACTCTCATAGTAAAGTGGAGAAAATCACGTGAGTTTCATATATACAGTATAATACACCTTCATACATGTGTGTGT
>CM074081.1:644159-929159 GCA_037178815.1 Barbatula barbatula | reverse complement strand
TTAGTCCTGTTGTTATTTTTGGAATTGTTGAATGCTTGTCTATGTGAGAGTTTGTGTCTTTTACAGGCTAAATGATTGCAAAATTACAAGGAAAGGTTGTGCTGCTCTGGCTTCAGCTTTTAATTCAAATCCTTCAAATCTGAGACAGCTGGATCTGAGTAAGAATGAACTTGGAGGCTCAGCAGCGAAGAAGATCTGCACTCTGTTAGAAAACTGCAAACTTGAAAGGCTAATGTCAGTTAATAGCTTAAAAAACTATGAAATCATTTATTACATTCACTATAAAAAAGAATGTTGTATTTATAAAGTAATATTTATGTTTAACAATTGATTTTCCACTTATTTTTCTTACTTTTACAGGTTGAATAATTGCAGTTTAACAGATGAGGACTGTGTTGCTTTGAGTTCAGCTCTTAATTCAAACCCTTCACACTTAAAAGAGCTGGAGCTAAGTGAAAATACATTTGGAGACTCTGGAGTCAATCGTTTGTGTTCTTTATTACAGAATTCTCTCTGCAAACTGACAACACTAAAGTGAGTACTGTTGAACAAATCTAAGTATTTTTTCTAGAAGTTTGAATGAAATGTTCTATTGTTTATTCTTAATGTAAATCTTGTTTAGGTTCTGATGTAAAGTCATAACCTCAATTGTTCTGCTGTGAAAAGGACAATTTATGACTAACTGGTTTGCTTTATATGTTTAGGACACACAGACACCTCTATGTTTGTAGATCACTTTATGTATCTAACTTATACCAACATATACTGTAGTTAAGAAAATTAAGCATGGATTGGGTTACAATTTGTTTTACCACAGCTTTGCTACAAATGCTACGGGTAAAATGTAGAAATTGATTTACCATACATATTTTCTGGTTTATATGGTTTTACTAATAATAAAATATATTCATGTTATTGGTCACTGCTCACAGCATATGCACATATTAATAACATGCAAAGTTTACAAACATAACAACAATATGTCGTGATTCATCAAACTAAACTTGTACATGTATATTTTTGATTGCAACCATGACCAGGTCCTACCAATGGTTATTCAAATTGAAGTACGAAAAACTAAATACTGCAACACTTTATGATATGTTTTTATTCTATCTTTTACTACTTTCTTGAAAAGTGTGTAAATGTTTCTGTGTTGATCTTTTCTTCTTTTTACTTTTTTCTGTCATAATAAAAATGATATTGTTTCGCTACTATGTTTGTCATCTCATTCAGGATCAGTAAGTGTGAGCTAACAGAGAAAAGCTGCTCATCTCTCAGTGCTGTTCTCAGTTCAGAAAACACCAGTTTAATAATGTTGGACATGAGCAACAATCACCTGCAAGATTCAGGGACAAATCAACTCTGTACGGCACTGGAGAATCCACAATGTGAACTACAGATACTGAGGTAAAATAAAAATCTGTTATTGTTTCATGTCATTTCAAACCCCAAAATGCTTTCAATATTACCTTTAAATATACAATTTTATAGACTTAAGAGCGCTTGTAGATAATTTTTCGACAAGCAGAGAAAAAACTTTACTTCAATAAACTTGCCTCTCCAATATAGACTGCGATACCACGATAAAATTATTAATATAAATCAATATTAATATAAATAAAAATAACTATAAATAGTTATATTATTAGACACTAGCCAGACCGATAAACAAACACAGACTGGAAGTTATCTTCAATTCAATTCAATTTGATTTATATAGCGCTTTACAGGAGAAAAAAACTGAAAAACACAAAAAAGGTAAAACACATCTCAGGTGTTTATAGAACAAGTTAAATTATTCTAGTTAATAATAATATCTACGCGATCCAGTTCGCAAGGTACCCCGCCCTAGTTTCGCGACAATCTCTTATGTGTATCCTCAACTATCTCGACAACTCATCTGTTAGGAGCCACTGAAATTCGGCCGCACCCAATTCTACCTTTAATTGCCCAGCATGTCATGATTCTGCCGCATCATGTCATGTTTCTCTTGGTTTAGTGCAGGGGTGATTTTAGGGTCAGATTTTTAGGGGTGCTGGGCCCCACCCAATGAGCCCCACTGCAAAGCCCCCCCCCCTCTTTTCACACAAAAACAAAAAATTTGTCTATTGAAAAATAACTTGATCATTTTAACATTGATTCAACTAACTCCAAAATCCAGATTTTTTTTAACACCTTTTTTTGCAGAACAGAACTCCTTGCATGGCAATCCCTTTAAAGTAAGAACGATAGAACGGAGCTGTTTTAACTTACTAAACCTAAAATACTGAATGAGTGGTCGCTAACACATACAAACAAGGTTTGAGACCTTTTCAGGACACCAGCTTAATTGTGAGAGTCAGACAGCCCCCTGTAACAAACACAAAACCTTCTTCACACAGCTTTTCCTGACCCTTAACTCCATATTTCTCCTTCTGTATCAACAGTCATCAGATTGGTTAGATTAGATCTTTATTGTCATTGAACAATATAACAGGTACTTGGACAACAAAATGTAAATCACCTTCTGTAAATTATTTACAAATGGCCATCTATATCTGGTCGCACGCCAGTCTGAACTTTCATAAAAAAATTAAGAAAAGAAGGTAAAGTCCAAAATATCCAGATAATTTACAGAGGTCTTGAAAATACTAAGAAAGTAAAGATATAAAAAAAGAAAAAGAGGGAAATCTTTAAAGAATTTCCCCTGAATCCCCATATTTGCTCTACTTTGGGAGAGTTCATCTATGTCGCCGCACTTTGAGGCTGGCAAACCTGTCAATGACCCTTTGGGGTTCAATTATTTTAAGCAACTCCTTCTCAATAGACTTCACAGCTATAGGTGCTGGAGTCTGCTTTGGCCTATGGTCCTCCTGAGCCGACGCAAGGCACTAAAAGACTTTCAGTGAAGGGAACACGAATCTGAACTGTACCAGACTCGCTCTTGCGCTTCAGAAAGAATCACTTCCTCTGACACTCTGGTCCAAACGCCAGGGCGATCACGTTTCCATGACGACTGACCAGAAAAGACGCACGTGACGTCATGTTTACGTGACTCCAGACTGTTAAAATGAGTATCAAATGAAGGATAAACTTTAACAACAGAGACGCAGGTCCGCAGTTTAGTTGTTTTTGTTTCACGCGCTAGCAGTTAATAAACAGAACTGAATGCGTCTTGCGGAAGAACATATTAACCGGCGCTACTTCTCTCCGTTTATGACCATGGACGAGTCACCCAGGTCCTGTGCTACTCCACAGCGGCGGCGACCCGCTGGACTAAAATAGTCCGAAAATAAACACTTTGTTATAGGTGTACCATGGTGATTCAGGATACTGACTCCAGTACTCACCGATATGGTTTCACAATCGGAACAACTCTATGTAAAAGGAAAGAAGCGTGAGACAGCTTTGGAGCAACTTAGTTGATTCACAACACTACATAACGGGTTCTCACTCCGCGTGTGTCTCGCGCTGAGCGGTGCAGGTACAGAGGAGGAAGAGAAGAGGATGACACCATTTGCTAAGCGGGGATGTTTCATTTTCATCCTTAACACATACATTTTAATCCAAAAACTACGGAGTATGTTTTGGAAATTATTTAACCTTCTAAAAGACGATTCTTTTTAGAATAACAACATTTCTTACTCCAAGTTTTAGGGGTGCTGAGCTCCTTTTTAGGGGTGCTGAAGCACCCCTAAAAAGGGGCTAGCTTCGCCCATGGTTTAGTGGCAGGATCATGACAGAGTCTCATGTCTTGTGTGGAGAGAGGCAGTTTTGGCCCTTTTGGCCTTCCATACTCTCTCTCCGGTCTCCTCTCTGTTCCCATCCTCTCTTTTCCTCGTTATTGATTAATGCCCTACACCTGTTCACCTCTTGATTTGGTCCCTTATTTAACGCCCTTGTGTCTTCTGTCTTGTGCTGGTTCATTGTGGTTGTTGGGTGAGTTCCTGTATCTTGTTAGTTCAGTTAAGTCTAGTGTCTAGTGTTTAGTCTTTAAGTGTAGTAAGTCCTGTCCTGTCCTGTCCTTTCCTGTTATCATTTATCCGTGTTTTGTTGTGTTACCCCCTCGTGGGTCTTTTTGTCATTTTATTAAAGTCTTCTGTTAACCCCTTACCCGCTGTCTGCACCTGGGTCCTCTGTCCATGTCTCACCCTTTGCGAGCATGACACAGCACAAATTAAAATAACAATTGATAAATCTAATTAAGGACAGACAAAATCATCCAAATAAGAATATTTATTTTTATTTAAAAATAAAAATAAATTGCCCCCAAACTGCATAATGCTGCATTCACGCGGTTAGTGGTGGAGTTGCCACGCAGCAGCCGCCTTTCAGCCAATGTGGCTGCCGCTGCCGTTCACAAAAAGATACAATATTTTTATCTTCGGCTGCGCATGCCACAAAGAGTGGAAGTTGCAGGATTTTGGATGCAAAAGCAGCGCTAAACTTTTTTAAATGAGAGGTTCTGTTCTTTCATTAAATGTATGTTTATATATTATAGAAGAACATATACCTCATCTGTAAGTCGCTTTGGATAAAAGCGTCTGCTAAATGACTAAATGTAAAATGTAAATATATTCTGGGCCATTAACCTTTTGTGAAAATGAATAAAAAAGCTCAAAAAATCCCAAACGTCCATCATTTTAGCAATCTAAAGGACTCCAGTTGGTTTATAAATGTATTTTAAAGCCCAACAATATTCTTCCGTGAGAAAAACACATGAAGACAAATGGTAATTGTATTGTTTTCATTTGAGGAAATTGTGAACGCTTTAATTTGACCCCATGTAGTTAAGTGATTTGTCTCTGAGCAAAATGTATTTTTATCTGAAAATGTAAAAATGTACTTTGTTGTAGATTGTCTGAGTGCAGTATAACAGAAGAAGGTTACAGATGTTTGGCTTCAGCTGTGAGATCAAACCCTTCACATCTGATAGAGCTGGATCTCACTGGAAATGATCCTGGACCATCAGGAGTCAAACTCATCTATCAGTTAATACACGACACAAACTGTGCACTGAACACTGTGAGGTGAGATGTGTTAAAATAATACAAAATAAATCATGCAGGTCAGTGATATTGTTTTTGTATTGTAATGTCACATTGTGTTGTTGAATTCAAGTGAAATGTGAATTTAAGATGAAAGAAATGTCAGTCAAATATTCCATATTTTTCTATATTTTTATAAGATTTATTAATGTTAACTTTTGTAGCTTTCTGTTTTCTGCAGGTTATTGAAGAGTTCATCTGCTGTGGAAGCTGTTAAGTATCTGACCAGAGTTCTTGGTATAAACCCTTTACTCCAGAGAGAAGTGAATCTGAAGGATCATAAACTAGACGAGTCAAGAGTGAAACAGATCTCTGATCTACTGAAGGATAAACACTGTCAGCTCAACACACTCACGTGAGGATTTTTTCAATACTGTTTTTATCCTTGGCATTAAATTCAACATTGTGGTAAATTGCATTTTCAGTATCTGGTTGTGATTAAGACTCTCATGAAAAATGTCTTTTGAAGAGGGTTATGAGGTTCAGTAAAGCATCATGTAGATGTTTGTTCTGCTCATGTAGATGAAGTTTGTTTTGTGTCTCTTCAGGTTGGATTCTTGTAGTATCACAGCAGAAGGTTGTGCTGCTCTCACAGCAGCTTTAAATGTAAATCCATCACATGTGAAAGATCTGAATCTGAGTGGAAATACACTTGGAGACTCAGGAATCAAGAGCATCTCTGATCTGATGAAGAACAAACAGTGTTCACTGAAGAAACTCAAGTATGTGTTTTATTGAATCTTAAGCTGCAAACTGTATTTTCCGCTACATGGAAGAGTTCAATGCAATGAAATCATTAAAGCATTGTTAAAGAGTAACTATTACAATGTCCTTAAAATTGCATTTTGCACAGTGTGTAATGTTGCTGTGTGTGAATGTAAGCAGCTGCCAGGTCATAAAGCCAAAAGTGAACGATTAAAAGTTATTGGCTTGGAAAAAAAAAAAAAGGAGTCGACTCTGAATCATGCGAACGAGTCGTCTGTAATTCTTATTTCAGTTCTGGTCAGATTTGCATCACTCCGTGTAATGTCCGCCTATGTTCTTTTTTTGCGACACTGCATGCGTTAGACCAATCACAACAGACTAGACCATCTGACCAATCCGATCAGAGTAGACCGACAGAAAGGAGGGGAATAGACAGATGAATCACCGAACGAATCATTTGAGAGTCAGTCAAGAAGTAAAATAACAAAAACTGTCTATTATAAGAAAATGAAAGTGTTTTACACCTTGTTAGTAAACTTGTTGTTGGATACTCCATAAACCAAAGTTGGACCTCAAAATCACAAAATATTTACTCTTTAAAACTGGGTGAATATTAGCTTTGACAATATAAACATTTTATTTCGACTTTAATAACTGCTGTGATATTACATCTTTACTTAATTTTTTCTAATTAGGTTTTAATTTCTGATCTTATTTTTCATTTGAACATAAAAATAATCAAATGAAAGAACACAGACCGTTTCATGTTTTCATAGACTATCTGAGTGCAGTATAACAGAAGAAGGTTACAGATGTTTGGCTGAAGCTGTGAGATCAAACCCTTCACATCTGATAGAGCTGGATCTCACTGGAAATGATCCTGGACCATCAGGAGTCAAACTAATCTATCAGTTAATACACGACACAAACTGCGCACTGAACACTGTGAGGTGAGGACAGCTTTTAAACATTATACACGTGTTCATATATATTTATATGTACAAAAGAACAAATATAAATTATTATTATTATTATTAGGGGCCAAGCACCGTATTGTTCTTCTTCCCCAATGGTAGTCTATGGCAGCTCTATTAACTGTATGTAGGAAAATAATGAAATTTTGCACACTTCTATTGGTGGTACTCATTAGTCATGTGACCAACTATGGGTGCCCTAGCACTCACTCTATAGCGCCATCAGCTGTTACAAAAAATCACTTTTCAAATGGCTATAACTTTTTAACCCATTGATCTTCAGAATGTCTAATCAGCACATGTCATCCATGCTTATCGCATTCTATGAATTACATCAAGACTCCGCCCATTGCGGCCATCTTGAAAAGTACAGTGTTGCGTTTTTTGCTTCTGGTCCTAGAAATTGTAATCGATTGTTTTAAAAGTGGCTCAGATGATCTTTTGACTGAGTAATGATTTGGCAGACTTTTGATTTTCGGCTTTGTTCAAAAGTTACGATGTCGCAAATTTTTCGAAGTTGACTCAAAAATGGATTAACTCAGCCAGTCTTCGATGCATTGTTGCTAAACTTTGTACGTGTCATCAACACCTCGGGCTGCGGCTCTCTGCCTAATCTGGCATTAGTGCCACCTATGGGTCGCAAGATTTAAAAAATGGCTCGTGTTTCTCAAAAAATTGTGATCTCTGTGTCTACGGATTCCTCGGGTCATGCCATCGTATGATTATGATTCTGTCACGATTGGATGATTTAGAAATTTGTCATAAATCGCAATATCTTTTGAACTGTATGATAAATCGCCACCAAAGTTTCAAGACAGTGCCACCTAGCGTTCATAAGATATAACTCTTTTTATGAAATTGGTCAAAACTCATCATTATTTCTCCTAGTCCTTGCTAATTCTGTTGATGTTTCGATTGTCATTGTCCAACATTCGGTTCATAACTTATTGTTAAGCATATATAAACGTTTTATTTTCACTGCTCATTGGACAAATGTGGTTTATTTTTCTCAAAGCTCCGCTCGTATGATCTTTGGACCGAGCTGCAGATAAATGGCTAAACTGATTTTTTATTTTATTGGCCGATTTTACGAGAAATATCAACTTTTTAATTTGCAATTAAAAATTGCATTCACCTTTTCTTTTATCTAACTACAATATGCTTACTAAGATTATAAACTTATCACATTATTTCGATCATAATCGGCCTCGGTGTGGTAATGCCAAAAAATCCACAAAGCTTCCACGTCCGAGCTGTAGTGGTCAGTACTGTCTCCCTTCGCAAAGCTACGAGGGCCGGCCATGGGTAACGTTCCCACATTGCATTCGTCATGGCTGTATCCAGCCTCCTCACTGCGGCCAGAAAGACCGTCACCATCTCCACGTCTGATCCCAGCGGCATGGCGGCTGTCATCCCCAGCTCACCTCACTCCATCACCACAGCCATGGTTGACGTCATCCCTATTTCTCCCGGCACCATCGCCATGGCACTACTGACACCTCCGTGCACCCCCTGATTCCCAGTGCCCATGTGCCCTTCACCAGCCTCTAGGACGCCAACCCCCCTCCTCTGTTGATACTTCGCAGGCACAAGGATTTACCTTCTGGCAGGGGGAAGTACTGTCACCGCCCTGTCTTCCCCTGTCTGAATTCAAGTGTTCTCTATGGTCAGATTCGCCATGTTCACCCTTCGGACTATGTTTCCCAGGATCCTTCTTTCTCCCTCACCTGTCCCTTGTCTGCCATCACCCACACCTGCCAGTCATCACTATCATTACCTGGACTATATTTATATTCACCTTTGTTCAGTGTATGTCGTGAGGTCTAGACCCAGTTGCCTTTCTCTTAGTTAGTCTTACCCGTGGATGTATTACCTATGGATGTTTACCTGTTCCCTTGGATTGTTTGTGATTAAAACGTACGTGAATTCGTCTTGTGAGGTCTGTCACCGCCCTTTGTTTTACATATAGCAGTTACATGAATAAAACTAAGTAAATGTTGCTTTCATTTAACCCAAGCTTGCTAATTCACATTAAAACTTCCTTTTCTGTGTGGGGAGACTTTCTTTTTTACACTGGAGGCACTTTTGCCACAGAATTAAGTTTTGAGAGTCTTCACTGTCATGATTCTGCCGCATCATGTCATGTTTCTCTTGGTTTAGTGGCAGGATCATGACAGAGTCTCATGTCTTGTGTGGAGAGAGGCAGTTATGGCCCTTATTGCCTTCCATATACTCTCTCCGGTCTCGTCTCTGTTCCCATCCTCTCTTTTCCTCGTTATTGATTCATGCCCTACACCTGTTCCCCTCTTGATTTTGTCCCTTATTTAATGCCCTTGTGTCTTCTGTCTTGTGCTGGTTCATTGTGGTTTTTGGGTGAGTTCCTGTGTCTTGTTAGTTCAGTTCATGTTTATAGTTAATGTTAGTCTTTAAGTGTAGTTAGTCTTAGTCCTGTCTTGTCGTGTTATTGTGGTGGGGGGGTAAGAGAAATAAAGCACACCCAGATAAAGAAAACCGTTATAATTTCAGGGTTTAATCTGACTGCTGTTTACAACAAAGTATTACAGCGATCGATGGGAGCAAGGGTTCAACATCGAGTTTTACAAAATAAAATAAAATCTAAATTGCTACATCAGTGGTTAAATCTTGGTGAAACAAAAATAAATGAAATAACCTCTTACGTAAACAAAATGAAACCAAATACGACAAAATACGGTAGTGGCCAAATGCTCGCTAGCATTCACCACAAGGTTTACACGCCATGTGCACACTCAATCCACCGCATCAGAATTACAACCATGCACAAAATCTGCGACCGCGATGACACACGTTCATATGCACAGAACCAGCGATGACACGCAACACT
Source organism: Barbatula barbatula (assembly GCA_037178815.1). Lineage (NCBI taxonomy): Eukaryota > Metazoa > Chordata > Actinopteri > Cypriniformes > Nemacheilidae > Barbatula > Barbatula barbatula. The sequence continues at coordinate 919,587 of CM074081.1, read as the reverse complement.
TCGAGCTACTTCTCTACAAGAGTGTAACGTTTTCTCCCTCTCAGAGCTACGCAGCACACAGAGAGCTTCGTCTCCACAAGAGCGCAACGTTTTCTTCTTTTCTCTTTGTTACACATTTGCACCGCATCACAAGAACGGGAGACAAATCTCTTAAAGGGCCATACACAGATTGTTTCAATTTTCTTTACCACCTGGCCACATTATCATTTATTCCTGTTTTGTTATGTTACCCCCTCGTGGGTGTTTGTTTTGTGTTTTATCATTTTATATTAAAGTAATCTATTAACCCCTTAGTCGCTGTCTGCACCTGGGTCCTCTGTCCTTGTGTCACCCGTCATGATCATGACACTTCACTATTACTTTAATGAAAGGCTCTAATATGAACTTCCCTAGTGAGTGAACATAATTTATACAAAACCTGCAAATATGGCTGTTGATTTGATAGTTAACCCCTTTTCTGTCTGCAGATTTGTGAAGAGTGCTGTTGCAGAAGCAGCTTGTGTTTATCTGACTGGTGTTCTTGGTGTGAATCCATTACTGCTAAAAGATCTGAATCTGAGTCACAATAAACTGGGAGATCTGGATGGAGAGAAACTCTCGGCTCTATTGATGGACTCTCATAGTAAAGTGGAGAAAATCACGTGAGTTTCATATATACAGTATAAGACACCTTCATACATGTGTGTGTTATAAAGATCTGATGATGATGTTATTGTGTTTAGATTGAATAACTGTGAGCCGACAGAGAAACAGTGTTCAGCTGTAGCTGCTGTTCTCTCCTGTAAAACCCTCGTGAGAGAGATGAATCTGAACAACAGTCGTCTGATGGATTCAGGACTCAAACACATCTGTGACAAACTGAAGAATCCTCAGTGTGAACTCCACATACTCAAGTGAGTTCAGCGATCACATCATCATACACACTCGATAGAACACAACAAACATGACAATATTATACATGCGGTGATAATGTACAAATAAAATATTGCCAGTGTGTGTTTGCTGTAGATTATATGTCTCATTCTATTAATGTGTGTGTTCATGTATTTGTGTGTGTGTTTTCACACTGATATCATTTTTAAACACAATAAAAATTTAAATGTAAGATGAGATTCAGAGCCAAGTGAAATCCAAAGAAAACATCATAAGTGTCTCATAATGCTTGTGTACAGTTGTTCATGAATCCGGTCCAATAACTGGTCAATCCTTTCATATAAGAAATTCCATTAAATTCAGTTTTATTTATAAAGAGCTTCACAATGTGCATTGCAACAAGGCAGCGTTACAGGAGAAGATAAAAATAAAAACAGTAAAACACATAAAGGGTAAAACACAGTTCAGCGCATGGTGTTAGTAGAACAAGCTAAATCCGTCTAATAAAGCGATGTTAACAGAATTGACTGAACCTTTAAGCTTATCTACTATCAGCAGTCTCCTGGTGAGCAAGCCTTCACGGCCCTGTGGTGAGGAACCCAAACTCCAATGATAAATAAATGGAGAAAAATCCTCAGGAGAAACCAGACTCAGTCAGGAGGACCAGATCTCCTCCGATGTGTCACGGATGCACTCAGTGACTTTAATTAAGAGTTACCGAGTAAATGTTTATGAATAAATAAAACTAAATTACAAAACTTTTGTACTGTGTTTTCTAGACTATCTGAGTGCAGAATAACAGAAGAAGGTTACAGATGTTTGGCTGAAGCTGTGAGATCAAACCCTTCACATCTGATAGAGCTGGATCTCACTGGAAATGATCCTGGACCATCAGGAGTCAAACTCATCTATCAGTTAATACACGACACAAACTGTGCACTGAACACTGTGAGGTGAGATGTGTTAAAATAAGAATTAGACTAATAAAACTTGAACATGTGTTTGAGGTTTAATCTTCATTATTTCAATACAAGGTTATCACAATAGATGTTTATTAATAATGACACTGTTGTCTTCCGTCTGCAGGTTATTGAAGAGTTCATCTGCTGTCAAAGCCTTTGAGTATCTGACCAGAGTTCTTGGTTTAAATCCTTTACTCCAGAGAGAAGTGAATCTGAGTAATCGTGTACTAGACGAGTCAAGAGTGAAACAGATCTCTGATCTACTGAAGGATAAACACTGTACACTCAACACACTCACGTGAGGATTTGATCTTTATTTATTGTCTCTTTAAAACAAGGATGTATGTGGACATATACATGCAGTATCTCGACAGGAAACTAAAGTACAGTTCATGTCAGAATTCATTGTTTGTCGATTTATGTTATTAACTCAGATTTTTCCCAGAGATTTAAGAAATATGAGATATTATGACAATTCTGTGTGTTTGATAAATGGCATATATTATGTCAAAGAAGTAAAAAGACAAAAATGATCAGTGGGTTTATTATTATCGTATTTGCAGCTGGTTTTTATTATTCATCTTTTACTGAAACATGTTTGTAATAACAATAGTTTTTTGATTGTTGATATGTTTCTCTTGTCTAATGTTTCAGACTGAGGGATTGTGGTCTAACAGAAGAAAGTTGTACAGCTTTAGCTTCAGTTTTAAGCTCAATCTCCAGTGTGAAAGAGCTTGACATGAGCAACAATAATCTACTGGATTCAGGAGTGAAGAAACTACAGAAAGGACTTGAACATACCAACTGCAGACTGAAGAAACTCAGGTAACTACATTAAGAGAAGTAGATGTTTAGCTTTCTTTATTAATACAGAAATGATTCATTGTTGTTGTTGATTCTGTCAACAGTAGTAAGGAATATTGTGTTTCTCTAATAACCTGAAAGAAACAATGCACTGTTTTAACAATCTAAAGTATCAGTAACACATTAGATCTGATTTAATATTTCAAATGTCTGTTTTCTAGTGTGTCTGAGTGCAGAATAACAGAAGAAGGTTACAGATGTTTGGCTTCAGCTGTGAGATCAAACCCTTCACATCTGATAGAGCTGGATCTCACTGGAAATGATCCTGGACCATCAGGAGTCAAACTCATCTATCAGTTAATACACGACACAAACTGTGCACTGAAGACTGTGAGGTGAGATGTGTTAAAATAATCCAAAATAACAGAGGCTTCGAAAGGGTTTTATTTTAAAAGAGACGCTCAAGACACTCGCTTAACACTTAACTATGGTCGCACATGAGACTAAATGAAAATCTAGCAAACGTGAGTGTCTCTTTTATCATGAACCTTTTCAACAAGTCTGCAGCAGGCACATATTTTGACATGTAGAGCAACACGCATGACGGGCTAAATACATGTTTTGATGAGCTTCGCATTGCTGCTTCTCCGGAAGAGGAGTCACACAATGGCACTGATGAGAACCGAGGTCATGTTTACTTTTCCATTTAACAAACACTTTTATTCAAAGGGACTTACGGTACAAATTAGCGAGCGTTAAAATTATAAAAGTACTTCAATGAAACACTGTAGCTATGTATAATGTGAACTAAAAAATGGAGCCATGTGAAGTTTACAGCTCATTGCTGCTGTGTGAGTAATACATTTTCATTTTTGGGTGAACTAGTTCTAAACAATCCAAATAAAAATGCATTACATGCATTTAGCATCAGTTATTGTTTTTATTCACATTTAAAAAGGAGAATAGTTTAACTTTCTCTTTGCAGACATTAAAGTGGGGGTGTTGCTAGACCAAAAGCTCTACTGGGGAACAGGGCCCATGACTTTTTCTATCACTTTTTTCTTAAAAACCTGCTGTGTTCAAGAAGCGTGCAACACAATGCACTATACAAACCTCCCTTGCACATCTGCATTCATTACAATCTAGTCATTGATTGTTATCTGTAGTGAGGTAGGCGGGAGGAGAGCCGGAATGCGAGGTGTGAGTGTTAACGAGCGTAAGCTGTACACACGCCGGCCTCGCATCCCGTCTCTCGTCCCACCTACCTCACTACATTATCATTGTGTAAAGTTTGAGAACAAACTTTATGTTGGCTTAACAAAGTCTGTTCTATAAAAGTTTAAAATATTTTGAAAGGTTTTTGAAGCATGAATAGCATCTATACCAGGGGTGTCAAACTCATTTTAGGGTTAGGGCCGGATGGAAAGAAAAGTGACAATGTGCGGGCCGAATCACCTTTTTAATACCATATTGCACCAAATTACAAATGAATTAGCAAAAAAACTAGAAAGACATACTGTTCTGTAAAAGGTGCATTTAATAAATCCTCAGAACGGTTCAATAACACTCTTATTCCTCTTTGAAAAAACTCTTTTGTTAAGGTAAAGGCAATCAAAACCCTTTCCTTTGAATATGAATATTTTTTTTTGTAATGACAAAAATGCAACAGACTCTTTTTGTGTACAGACGGTCACATTAAAAATGAACCATACAAGCTATACAATATAATTCACTAATAGGAAAAACTGCCTTAACGTATTTAACAACTAGTACAGTAGTACAACTTTACTTTGGATAGGAAATTTCTAGTATATATTTAATGTTCATTTAACAACAAAAGATCTAGATCGCATCTGCATTATGATTTTAATTCCTGCTTCCTGACATCTCTTTTCTTCAACCACATCAATCTCATAATGTCATTTAGCTGTCTGTTTGTGAGTCGAGAGCGCAGGTTGGACTTGTTAATGTTCATTACCGATTCTTGAAGAATTCTTCCTCTGAAAACGGCTTTGATCCCGCTGCGATTTCGTTGGCAATCAAATAGCGTTACAGCTTCATCAGTCCCTGTTGTTTTTGTGAACATTGACTGCTTTTTTCCGAGGCTAAAGTTAAATTATTGACTTTTCGAAGCTGTCCAGTGTGTTTATCATATTTCTCTGCGTGTGTGCCGTTTAATATTGTACTCGTTTTGCACAGCCACGGCTTGTGAGCAGATTAAACATACCGGCCTACCGTTGAACTCACAGAAGAAATACGTCTCCTTCCGTCAGTTTTCTTTATTTGGAAATTTTAAAATCACTAGTCCTTGCCGCACAACTTAGCCGCCTTTGTTTTAGAAATGTAGGCGGCGCTTTAGAATGCGCCTGCTTGTTAGGGGTTCCGGCAGAAGCCCAATTAAATGATCAATGATAAAATAAAAAATGTAATAAAACAAAACATAATATGGCAGCGAAAACCTGATTGTATTAATAAACTTTATTTAATAAAAAGTTAAAATAATAATAAACTTTTATTTCATATTTGTATTATTTTTCAAATCTTCCCTCGGGCCGTATTGGACGCCTTATCGGGCCGGATACGGCCCGCGGGCCGTATGTTTGACACCCCTGATCTATACCAACATAATGCTAACACAATTAGCACGTTGCTAGAATAACGCTAACATGATCAGCATGTTTGCTAGCATGTTGCTAACTCAATTAGCATGGATTAAGGACTGCGATCTGATCATCTTTTTCACAGTAGTTGGAAATATTTCAATTGATTCCAATTCTATTTGTTAGTCTGGGTGCACTAACAGAAAACGATCAAAGAAAAAATTGGTACATCTCTGTTTTATTTAATTAAACCAATTCATGTTAACTTTTGTAGCTTTCTGTTTTCTGCAGGTTATTGAAGAGTTCTTCTGCTGTGGAAGCTGTTAAGTATCTGACTGAAGTTCTTGGTATAAACCCTTTACTCCAGAGAGAAGTGAATCTGAAGGATCATAAACTAGACGAGTCAAGAGTGAAACAGATCTCTGATCTACTGAAGGATAAACACTGTCAGCTCAACACACTCACGTGAGGATTTTTTCAATACTGTTTTTATCCTTGGCATTAAATTCAACATTGTGGTAAATTGCATTTTCAGTATCTGGTTGTGATTAAGACTCTCATGAAAAATGTCTTTTGAAGAGGGTTATGAGGTTCAGTAAAGCATCATGTAGATGTTTGTTCTGCTCATGTAGATGAAGTTTGTTTTGTGTCTCTTCAGGTTGGATTCTTGTAGTATCACAGCAGAAGGTTGTGTTGCTCTCACAGCAGCTTTAAATGTAAATCCATCTCATGTGAAAGATCTGAATCTGAGTGGAAATACACTTGGAGACTCAGGAATCAAGAGCATCTCTGATCTGATGAAGAACAAACAGTGTTCACTGAAGAAACTCAAGTATGTGTTTTATTGAATCTTAAGCTGCAAACTGTATTTTCCGCTACATGGAAGAGTTCAATGCAATGAAATCATTAAAGCATTGTTAAAGAGTAACTATTACAATGTCCTTAAAATTGCATTTTGCACAGTGTGTAATGTTGCTGTGTGTGAATGTAAGCAGCTGCCAGGTCATAAAGCCAAAAGTGAACGATTAAAAGTTATTGGCTTGGAAAAAAAAAAAAGGAGTCGACTCTGAATCATGCGAACGAGTCGTCTGTAATTCTTATTTCAGTTCTGGTCAGATTTGCATCACTCCGTGTAATGTCCGCCTATGTTCTTTTTTTGCGACACTGCATGCGTTAGACCAATCACAACAGACTAGACCATCTGACCAATCCGATCAGAGTAGACCGACAGAAAGGAGGGGAATAGACAGATGAATCACCGAACGAATCATTTGAGAGTCAGTCAAGAAGTAAAATAACAAAAACTGTCTATTATAAGAAAATGAAAGTGTTTTACACCTTGTTAGTAAACTTGTTGTTGGATACTCCATAAACCAAAGTTGGACCTCAAAATCACAAAATATTTACTCTTTAAAACTGGGTGAATATTAGCTTTGACAATATAAACATTTTATTTCGACTTTAATAACTGCTGTGATATTACATCTTTACTTAATTTTTTCTAATTAGGTTTTAATTTCTGATCTTATTTTTCATTTGAACATAAAAATAATCAAATGAAAGAACACAGACCGTTTCATGTTTTCTAGTGTGTCTGAGTGCAGAATAACAGAAGAAGGTTACAGATGTTTGGCTGAAGCTGTGAGATCAAACCCTTCACATCTGATAGAGCTGGATCTCACTGGAAATGATCCTGGACCATCAGGAGTCAAACTCATCTGTGATTTAATACAAGACACAAAATGTGCACTGAACACTGTGAGGTGAGTACAGCTTTTAAACATTATACACGTGTTTATATACTGTACATACAGGTGCTGGTCATATAATTAGAATATCATCAAATAGTATAATTTCACTAATTCCATTCAAAAAGTGAAACTTGTATATTATATTCATTCATTACACAGACTGATATATTTCAAATGTTTATTTATTTAAATTTGTATGATTATAACTGACTGAACTAAGGATAATCCCAAATTCAGTATTTCAGAAAATTTCAATATTACTTAAGACCAATACAAAATGATTTTTAGAAATCTTGGCCAACTGAAAAGTATGAGCATGAAAAGTACGAGCATGTACAGCACTCACTACTTAGTTGGGGCTCCTTTTGCCTGAATTACTGCAGCAATGAGGCGTGGCATGGAGTCGATCAGTCTGTGGCATCGCTCAGGTGTTATGAGAGCCCAGGTTGCTCTGATTGTGGCCTTCAGCTCTTCTGCCTTGTTGGGTCTGGCATATCTTATCCTCCTCTTCACAATACCCCATAGATTTTCTATGGGGTTTAGGTCAGGCGAGTTTGCTGGCCAATTAAGAACAGGGAGACCAGGGGTTCGCCCCTGAGAACCTATCATCTTCTGACTATTTTGAAAAGGCCAATGAAATTGGCGAATTAAATTTGCATGCCGGGCTCCGTCCCCGGATATTCGGGTATAAAAGGGGAGCCGGCATGCTCATTCATTCACCTTTTGTGCTGAGGAGCCTGAGAGCATCTCACGACTGCTGCAGCGGACGGCTAGTGTTGTGGCATGAGGGACACAACGTCTCGTTCCCTCCATCAGGGAACAGAGGTTACATATGTAACCGAGACGATCCCTTTCTGTCGGTCTCTCGACGTTGTGTCGAACTCTCAAAACGAGAAGCCGTCCGGTACCATACGGCTACCGGTTAAGCGCTGTTCCCTCAATGTGGACATGCGCTATGGAGACCACTTCCCACCATAGGGGGGAATACAGTGGAGACACCAACATGGTCTCACCAAATAGGGGAGAACTCATGGGAGGTATACGCGGAATGCCGCAAGGTGGATGTCCACCTGGGGGAAGTCATGGGTTGCCACGAGGGGAACCATCTCATGACGACATCTCAGATGGAACCACCCTTGTGGGGGGTTACTACGTGTGGGGCACTAGGTCCAGTTAGAGCTATATGTAATAACTTAGCTTGATACCCGGCCATAGGCGGGAGTGCTTATTGATGGATGGACGGACTGCCTATTCTTCACCCTTGGGGAATCCAGCGTGACAACTCTCCTCGGAGACAGCACTCCCGTTGCTGACCTCCATAACAGACAAAGAGCTGCTCAGGGCCTTAAAGCCCTCCGTGTGGTTCGAGTAGAGGCGCAATGCGCTTACTGGACACCCCACGTACAGGTTGGGTCTTTCTCCCGGTGTGGGAGCGCCTGCAAGTTCACCACCTAGTTCCCGAAGGGAGCGGCGGGAACTTTGGACACGTAAGTCAGCCAGGGTCTCAGGATCACGTGAGAGTCACCGGGCCTGAATTTTGGCAATCGGTGGACACGGAATGCTTGCAGGTGCCTCACCCTCTGGCTGGACTCGAGCCCCAACAGGAGAGCCAACCCCCTCGCAGAACGAGGAAGAGGGGCTCTCCGCAGGGCCCTTAAGGCCCCAAGAGGGTACAGGGCGCGGATGATTCTCTAGCCCCTCACGCCCTAGAGGAACCTAAGAATCAGGTCATGCCGCGCCAGAGGCTCACCAGCAACTGGTACGTGATAACCGCGACAGCAGGTATCCACGCTCCAATGTGGAAGGGGAGATTGCCCCTCCTGCAATAGGACAGCACGTTCCTGAGCGAGCAATTCCGCGGGTCTTCTCCTCGAGAAGAGCACCAGGACGAGAAGGGGCACCACTTAAAGGCATCCAGCCTTGTGGACATGGCCCTTGCCTGAGGGATAGTCTCCACCACTGTGGGGGGTAGATCATCCAGGAACTCCTCGTCCCATCCAGGAGCCAGACCCAGAGGTAGGGCCCTTCGCCAGGGGGAGTTGTCGTCAGGAGTAGTAGAAAAAAAGTGTTTTTCAGAAAATTGTGATCTCTGTGTCTATGGATTCCTCGGGTCATGCCAGATCATATGATTATGATTCTGTCACGATTGCATGATTTAGAAATTTGTCATAAATCGCAATATCTTTTGAACTGTATGATATATCGGCACTAAAGTTTCAAGACAGTGCCACCTAGCGTTCATAAGACATAACTCTTTTTATGAAATTGCTCAGAACTCCTGTCTTGTAGTTTGTCCTGGTCCTTGATAATTCCATTGATGTTTCGAGAGTCATTTTCCAACATTCGGTTCATAACTTATAACATAATTATTGTAAAGCATATGAAAGTTTTTCTTTCGCTGCTCATTTGACAAATGTGTTTTATTTTTTTCAAAGCTCTTGTATGATCTTTGGACCGAGCTGCAGATAAATGGCTGAACCGATTTTTTATTTTATTGGCCGATTTTACGAGAATTACCTTCAAAGTTGATTCGATTCCCATCAACATTTTAATTTGCAATTAAAAATGGCATACACCTTTTATTTTATTTTCATACAATATGCTTACTAAGATTATAAACTTCATCTCATTATTTTGATCATAGTATTGTGTCAACATAAGGTAAAGTTTAGGCGCAATATTGCCTCAATCTTATGTTATTCACATTATAAAGGTTTGTGTAAATGTAGTCATTGAAACAAACTATCACAGTACACAATAAAAACAGGACCTCGTTACAAACAAACTGAAACCGCATTTGACGTAGACCGTTTGGCTAATATGTACCTGGAATCTTATCGAGGGACAGGAGAGGGAAATATTACATTTTCATTAGCAACATAGGTGTCAGTAAAAAACATAATTACATGAATTTCGAATAATATAACATTTTATCTTATGGTTAAGTTATTTTGATGCACTAGACTCAAAACAATTAACCGCCATTAAATACTATTTTAATTGTACCATACAGCAGCGATATTTACCTCTATTTCGCCATGTTTTATCAGATAAGTTTAACCAATCAACTTCTAATTTGGATCAAATGTCTAATTTAAGTTCTAATTTACCTACATTAAGGTATTAATGTCAGTATTTAAGTAATGTACATAAAGCATAACTTGTAGCAACATTACGTAAATATCAGTTATAGTGTCACAGTCTTGTCTGCCTCACAGTGTTCTCCATGGTCGGTTTCCCCGTGTTCACCCCTCAGACTACATATCCCAGGATCCTTCACTCTCCCTCACCTGTTACTTGTCTGCCATCACCCACATTTACATTTACATTTACATTTAGTCATTTAGCAGACGCTTTTATCCAAAGCGACTTACAGATGAGGAAACATTGGAAGCAATTATGACAACATAGGCAACAAAATACATAAGTGCATCAAACTAGTCCATTAAAGCCTAGCACGGTATAAAAAGCTAAGAATAGTGAGGTTAGTAAGGGTATTATTTTTTATTTTTTTTTTTAAAGAAGGAAAGGGTAGAGCATTAGGAAAAAACATCTGCCAGTCATCACCATCATTACCTCTATTTATACTCGCCTATTTATACCCTTCCTCTCCTGAGCCTGCACTCTGTCACTCTCCCAATCCTGCTCACCCCCACGTTTTGCCACGGTTTTGTGAGTCTTCACTATTGCTTTAATGCAAGGCTTGTCTAATATGAACTTCCCTAGTGAGTGAACATAATTTATACAAAACCTGCAAATATGGCTGTTGATTTGATAGTTACCCCTTTTCTGTCTGCAGATTTGTGAAGAGTGCTGTTGCAGAAGCAGCTTGTGTTTATCTGACTGATGTTCTTGGTGTGAATCCATTACTGCTAAAAGATCTGAATCTGAGTCACAATAAACTGGGAGATCTGGATGGAGAGAAACTCTCGGCTCTATTGATGGACTCTCATAGTAAAGTGGAGAAAATCACGTGAGTTTCATATATACAGTATAATACACCTTCATACATGTGTGTGTTATAAAGATCTGATGATGATGTTATTGTGTTTAGATTGAATAACTGTGAGCCGACAGAGAAACAGTGTTCAGCTGTAGCTGCTGTTCTCTCCTGTAAAACCCTCGTGAGAGAGATGAATCTGAACAACAGTCGTCTGCTGGATTCAGGACTCAAACACATCTGTGACAAACTGAAGAATCCTCAATGTCAACTCCACATACTCAGGTGAGTTCATCTATCACATCATTGTGTTTTATAGCTAGATAGGGTTCGCTCAGGAATGCTTTCTTTCAGGTGTAATGTATATGTTTGCTTTCATGTCTTAAGTGTACTGTAAAGATAACATTTTCTGGCCTGGGTGTCAATAGTGTCAAAGCTGAAAAAAAACGTACGCCCCTTAGCGTTTTGTTACGGAGACCATATCTGCCCAAGGGAGATAATACGTGGAATACTGTACCTTCATGGTCTCACCAGTGGGGAGAACTCATGGGAGTAGTAGTGCGGGGCCCCAACTAGGGGTGCAACGAAATGGTGGAGTCCACTGAGGGGAGGTCACAGGTTCACCGACAGGGGAACCAAGAGTGAGAAAGCATCAGACTGGACAACCCAAGGAGGAGAGTCACTACGTGTGGAACACTAGCCCTGGGCTTGAATACGAGCTGCTCTGCCGGGCTCCTAACCCCGAATTGCTTAGTGATGGATAGAATGCCTATATTTCGTCCAGTGGAGGAAATTGGGAGGCTGGAATAGCACCCTTACTTGCCTGAAGAGGGGAAAAGGCACTTTGCAGGCATACGCCCAGCCGCCGTCGGTCTCAGTGGGCAGGGGCCTGAGATGGGTAAGCCAATAGATGGTGTCCATAAGCCAGTGCCCCAGTCTCTGTTTGGAGACAGCCTCCCTGCTGTCCCCTAACACAGACAAAGAGCTGCTCAGAGCGAGTGCTCTGTGTTCGATCTGAGTAGAGGCGCAGGGCGCATACTGGACATGACAGGGAGAGGTTTGGGACTTCCTCTTAGGGGGAGCACCTGCAACTTCCCCACCTGGTCCCAGGCGGGAGTGGTGGGGACTCTGGCATGTGGCCAGGCTGGGGTCTAGCCCTATAGGCACCTGCTGGACACGGAGATCGCATACTGATCCCCAACCCTCCCAATAGAGTCGAGCGCTGACAGGAGAAGCGTCTTCATCATTAGAGAGATTGGGTTCTTCAGGGGCTCGAACGGGGCCTTGCGCAGGCCCACCAGGACCACCAGGATCTAAAATCATTAGATCATCTAAATCAACCGCATGCATGCTAGACCCTATACCTACAAATCTACTGAAAGAGATGCTCCCAGAAATTATAGATCCTCTACTTAGCATTTTTAACTCATCTCTGACATTAGGACATGTGCCTAAAGCATATAAGGTGGCTGTTATAAGGCCCCTTGTCAAAAAAACCATCTCGACCCTGGAGAACTAGTTAACTACAGACCTATTTCGAATCTACCTTTCTTATCTAAAGTTCTGGAAAAAGTAGTCTCAACTCAAATATGTTCCTTCCTCCAAAGGAATGAGATTAATGAAGATCAACCGGAACCAGGAACACTTCCAATAACAACTGATGCATTTGTTGCATCAAAGAGTGTAGAACAGTATTCTACTCTCAGCCAGTCTTGTCTCATTGTTCCAAGGTTACTAGAGCGGGCAGGATGCAGTCCAAGGTTATCGGAGCGGGCAGGGCGCAATCCATACCCAGACCTGACAAATGCTTTGATGATAAAGCTGGATGAAGGACGTGGCGACTCTACAAAACTTCAGCCGCTATTAGATTATTAATGATAATTATAATTCTAACTGTTTTTATTTTGCCTTGTTGTGCAAGCACTCTCGAGCTTGTGCAGAGGCTGCAGTTTTTGCCAGAGCGGAACTGGAATCCCCTGGTTAGTCCTGGTTTCCCTCTGAGGTTTTTTTTTCTCCTCCAATGGAGTTTTGGGTTCCTCGCCACCGTTTGCATACTGTTTTGCATTGTTTGCCTGGCCGGGGGGGCTGCTAGAATTTGATAGTCCTATTTAATTAACACTGCATATAATAATTTATTGTGTGTCTGATATTTGACCTGTGTTTTGACTTCCATAACCTTTTATGTTTTACTTGTACTCAATGTTTTCTTGTACAGCTGCTTTGTAACAATGAAAATTGTAAATAAATAAAGCTGACTTGACTTGACCCAGGAGGATACAGTTAGCGGATGGGGGGATTAGCCCTCCGTGCGCCCCTTAGGAATCTGCTGATCGGGTCGTGCTGCTCCAGCATGACACAGTCCGGGGCGAGAAGAGGCGCCACTTATAGCGACAGTCGCCTAGTGGTTGGTGCTCTTGCCCGAGTGACCGTGCTCACGACTGCGGTAGACAGGTCACTTCGGATAACCAGGGGCCAGACCTGGAGGTTCCAGAGGTCTGGTCTCTGGTGCCAGACCATGCCCTTCTCAGTGGAATCGACCGGGATATGAATGCACCGCAGGGACACCACCCACTGCTGACTCCAGAGGAGGAGGCGTCGGCGAGTTACAACATCTGCCGTGGACGTACGCCACCTAATGGGAGGTGATAGGAACATGCCTTGTGCCACGCTCTCCAGGGAACCCGACTCTGGAGCCAATGCTGAAGCGGTCTCATATGGATCAACCCGAGTTGCATGGCTGCCGACGAGGATGAAATATGCCCCAGGAGCCTCTGAGTGTTTCAGGGGACTGCTGGCGAGGCCTAGGCAGCACAGCATTGATTAGGCACGCTCTTGTGAGCCGTGCTGCATGGTAACAGAGTCTAGTTCCATACCGGCAGAAGAGGTGCTCGGACAGGGGAGAGCATGTCTTGTCCTGGTTGACCCGTAGGCCCAATTGGTTGAGGTCTGTGCGTAGGCAACAGATCCAAGGAGTGAGCCAAGATAGGTCAGTCGTCAAGATAGTTAGCATACGCATGCCCTGCTCCTGGTGGATCTGCAGGATGGCAATGGCGTGAAAGGCGGAGTGATGGCGGAGCTCCCAGTTCACTTGACGAAAGTATGCTCTACCTTGGGTACCGACATGGCCTTTAGCTGCTAGAGTTAAGGGAAGTCAGTGCGACCGAGCTCATCTTCCGCGAACGCGCTGGAAGGGGTGTTCCCGGTTTTTTGATCCTGTAGCCAGGAGCTGCATGGAGTCCTTAGCGTCTGATGTAAGGAAGTCGCCACCCGATGTTGCAACTGAAATCCAGCCAGCCGTGACCGCAATACCGCTACCACAAACGCTACTTTAGCATGCTGGAGAAATGTGACGCAGGTATCGTGCCTGTCTGGTTCAAGGATGGGGCGGTCGCACCCAAGACTCGCAGGTTCTGAAGAACAAAAATGTGACTGAATGGGCATGCCATCTGCCCTTTTATTCCCGTATGTACGTGGCAGAGTCTGGCGTGCCGTTCCATTCGCCAAGTTCATTGACCTTTTCAAAGTATAATCGGAGATCGACACAAAGTCGAGAGACCGACAGAAAGGGAACATTTGTTAACCTTGTAAATTCTGAAAATTGAATATAAGAATTTATTTCTTTTTTATATTTTAGTATTTACTAAAGGTTAGGTAGTAAAGGATTTTAAAGAATAATACAATATGTACAGTGAAGCATTAATCCTGGGAAATTGATATACTGATTTAAAGTAAACTAGTATACACTAATGAGGGCAACTCTCTGTAAATATACCAGAGCAATTGAATTACTGTTTCTTGTTGAGTGCAACTGCAGAATGCAATTTTATTGTAAAACAACAAAATATTGTATACTTTGTGTAGATTGTCTGAGTGCAGTATAACAGAAGGAGGTTATGTTGCTCTGGCTGAAGCTGTGAGATCAAACCCTTCACATCTGATAGAGCTGGATCTCACTGGAAATGATCCTGGACCATCAGGAGTCAAACTCATGTGTGATTTAATACAAGACACAAACTGTGCACTGAAGACTGTGAGGTGAGATGTGTTGAAATAATACAACATAATTTGTTAGGCGTACTATTCATAAAGACATTGTTTCAGTCTTTTAATTATAATATAATCTGTTTAATCAAACATATTTACTGAAAATAAATGACAGTTTATTGGTTTTGATCAGCAGTAACTGGTGGTTAAAATTTTGTACGTATACAGTATATTCTGATTTCTTTAACTTTTACAACTGTAGGTTTCTGAAAAGTTCTTCTGCTTTGGAAGCATCTAAGTATCTGAAGACTCTTGGTATAAACCCTTTACTCCAGAGAGAAGTGAATCTGAGTCGTCATGTACTATATGATCAAAGAGTGAAACAGATCTCTGATCTACTGCAGGATAAACACTGTAAAATCAGCACACTCACGTAAGTATTTGATCTTCTTACAGTAAGGAGTCAACCAAAATGTTTTTCTAACACCACAATTAACATGGAAAACTTGTTCACAATATATAGTCAGGGACAGTACATACATTACACAAGTTTCAGGAAAAATATGTTGCACACACCAAGCTGTTTCATTTGCGTCTCCTCACAAATAAAAATGGGTCATTAGCTTTCCTGTAGATCAGTGGTAAGAGCATGGTGTTAACAATGCCAATGTTGTGAGTATGATCCCAGGAGATTGCACATACTTAGAAACAAATGCATAGGATAATGCAATGTAAGTCGCTTTGGATAAAAGCGTCTGCCAAATGCGTAAATGTAAATGTCATCACGTAAGAAATTATAAATATTTTTTGGCAGGAAAACTGATGATTAATCATGTTTAATCTTAATATTAAATGTGTATTTAAGTCAAGGAGATGGTCCATTAACTTGTTTTTAAAGGAAAGACATAAATCAGAAATTTGGAAAAAGGTTGTATTATCTTATTATATAATTACACCTCAAACATCAAAATGAAATAAAATAACCACTTAAGTCATGACCCCTTTAAAGATGCTGATATTAGACATTTACACACATTAACAGTGTGGACGTTCGGTTTTGTGTGTTTTTATATTTTTCTCCCTTTGAATGTTTCAGACTGAGGGATTGTGGTCTAACAAAAAAAAACTGTACAGCTTTAGCTTCAGTTTTAAGCTCAATCTCCAGTGTGAAAGAGCTTGACATGAGCAACAATAATCTACTGGATTCAGGAGTGAAGAAACTACAGAAAGGACTTGAACATACCAACTGCAGACTGAAGAAACTCAGGTAACTACATTAAGAGAAGTAGATGTTTAGCTTTCTTTATTAATACAGAAATGATTCATTGTTGTTGTTGATTCTGTCAACAGTAGTAAGGAATATTGTGTTTCTCTAATAACCTGAAAGAAACAATGCACTGTTTTAACAATCTAAAGTATCAGTAACACATTAGATGTGATTTAATATTTCAAATGTCTGTTTTCTAGTGTGTCTGAGTGCAGTATAACAGAAGAAGGTTATGTTGCTCTGGCTGAAGCTGTGAGATCAAACCCTTCACATCTGATAGAGCTGGATCTCACTGGAAATGATCCTGGACCATCAGGAGTCAAACTCATCTGTGATTTAATACAAGACACAAAATGTGTACTGAAGACTGTGAGGTGAGATGTGTTGAAATAATACAAAATAACAGAGGCTTCGAAAGGGTTTTATTTTAAAAGAGACGCTCAAGACACTTGCTTTTCACTTAAAGTGGTCATTCGCTGGACATACGTGTGTTCCTGTGTATTTGGTGTGTTATAAGTTGCCCATGCATATATAAGACACGTAAAATAGCAAAAATGTAAGTGTCGGAACAAAATATGTATTTTATCTAGAAGCAAATGCTCACCCAGACCTGCCTGAAACGCCTCGTGTAACCACACCCCCCACAAATCGTAACGCGACTTGACTAAGATCGCCATAATGTAAAAGCAAGTAAGGTGGGCGGTCTTGTAAATCGCATTGTACCGTCGCAGCCATGTCGTGGAGACACTATGCGTTTCATTGCGAAACGAAAGCCTCTTTTTTTGCCCTTCCAAAGGTTGAGGCAACTAAAAACAAATGGTTACAGTTCATGTATAATACTGTTCCAGAAAAGTACAGTCTGAATATTCAAGTGTGTGCAGCGCATTTCACGTACAATTGCTCCAGAATCTGGGAGAGATCAAGACCGGCTATGCACGGACGCAATTCCAACAGTTAAAACTCTGCAAGCACTGTCTGGCGCCTGCAAGTATATTTCCATTGTAAAAGACTTCGTTATGGACTAACGCGAGTGGAGTTTGATGTTGTTGTTTCTTTGTGTGATCTGCAAATGCAAACACCGCGCAAGGTGGATAAAAAGAAAACCTAAGTCCTAATAATCAGTAATTCTGTTCCGACTAGAGGCAACAAATGTGGGGTTTATGGTCTTTGTTGAGTCGCAACGAGACATGGCATTACGCTGGTTGATCAAGAAAGGCCGAAGCACTGGCGGTATTTATTATGTTACCATTCCCTGCTGTAATGCGAGCTTGTTTCTATCCTGTATCGTCTTGATCTTCATTTACCGGATCAGATTTGGAGCTTGAATTGATAAGGACGGATCAATGCCATTTTATCACCTGTCAGTAGTTTTGGAACCTGATGTTCTGAATATGGTAAGAGCCGCTACATTTCTGTGCGGTATTCGACCAATCATTACACACTAGTGAACTGGCCAATCACAGCACACCTCGCTTTTCAGAGCGATGAGCTTTGTAAAATATCACGCGTTTCAGAGAGGTGGAGCAAAGAGGAGATACAAACATGCACAGTGAGGAAAATACAGAGTTTTTAAACCTTAAATCGTGTATACACATTGAATTACATCTAAAGCAATCAATAATATTTGTTGTGTCGAATTACCCCTTTAACTCTGATCGCACATGAGACTAAATTAATATCTAGCAAACGTGAGTGTCTCGTTTCTCATAAACCCTTTCGATGTGTCTGCAGCAGGCACATCATATTTTGACATGACGATCAACACGCATGAAGGGCTAAATATGATGAGCTTCGCATTGCTGCTTTTCATTTACTTAAAATGGCATGAGCATAACTTTTCATAAAAGTAAACAATTTCAACACTAGTTTAAAGTCGACCACACACCAGGGAGTCAGGTTAGGTGAATGTAATGTAATGCATTATTGGTTGTGTTAAATTACCTTTTGTGTAGTACTTTTGGAAAGTAACAAGTATTTCCATGCAACTCCATGCAAATTAATTTGACAGTAACATAATAAAAAATAATAGAAGAAAATAGATTCTTATGTGACAATCAACAGCAGAAGAAAAAACGTAATGATGCTGTGTTTGACCAGAGACAAACAGTGCACGACTGCTAATACAGTATTTGACTCCAGTATTTTCAGATTTATACTGGAGCGCAGCTGATTTAAACTGGAGCACAGTAGATTTATACTGGAGCACAGCTGATTTATACTGGAGCACAGCTGATTTATACTGGAGCAGAGCAGATTTATACTGGAGCACAGCTGATTTATACTGGAGCACATCTGATTTATACTGGAGCACATCTGATTTATACTGGAGCGCAGCTGATTTATACTGGAGCGCAGCTGATTTATACTGGAGCGCAGCTGATTTATACTGGAGCGCAGCTGATTTATACTGGAGCTCAGCTGATTTATACTGGAGCACATCTGATTTATACTGGAGCACAGCAGATTTATACTGGAGCACAGCAGATTTATACTGGAGCAGAGCAGATTTATACTGGAGCACAGAAGATTTATACTGGAGCACAGCAGATTTATACTGTAGCACAGTAGATTTATACTGGAGCACAGCTGATTTATACTGGAGCACAGCTGATTTATACTGGAGCACAGCTGATTTATACTGGAGCACAGCTGATTTATACTGGAGCACATCTGATTTATACTGGAGCGCAGCTGATTTATACTGAAGCACATCTGATTTATACTGGAGCAGAGCAGATTTATACTGGAGCGCAGCTGATTTATACTGGAGCGCAGCTGATTTATACTGGAGCGCAGCTGATTTATACTGGAGCGCAGCTGATTTATACTGGAGCGCAGCTGATTTATACTGGAGCACAGCAGATTTATACTGGAGCACAGCAGATTTATACTGGAGCACATCTGATTTATACTGGAGCGCAGCTGATTTATACTGGAGCGCAGCTGATTTATACTGGAGCGCAGCTGATTTATACTGGAGCGCAGCTGATTTATACTGGAGCACAGCAGATTTATACTGGAGCACAGCAGATTTATACTGGAGCACAGCAGATTTATACTGGAGCACAGTAGATTTATACTGGAGCACATCTGATTTATACTGGAGCACAGCTGATTTATACTGGAGCACATCTGATTTATACTGGAGCACATCTGATTTATACTGGAGCACATCTGATTTATACTGGAGCGCATCTGATTTATACTGGAGCGCAGCTGATTTATACTTGAGCGCAGCTGATTTATACTGGAGCGCAGCTGATTTATACTGGAGCGCAGCTGATTTATACTGGAGCGCAGCTGATTTATACTGGAGCGCAGCTGATTTATACTGGAGCACAGCTGATTTATACTGGAGCACAGCTGATTTATACTGGAGCACAGCTGATTTATACTGGAGCACAGCTGATTTACACTGGAGCACAGCTGATTTACACTGGAGCGCAGCTGATTTATACTGGAGCACAGTAGATTTATACTGGAGCACAGCTGATTTATACTGGAGCACAGTAGATTTATACTGGAGCACAGCTGATTTATACTGGAGCACAGTAGATTTATACTGGAGCACAGTAGATTTATACTGGAGCACAGCTGATTTATACTGGAGCAGAGCAGATTTATACTGGAGCACAGCAGATTTATACTGGAGCGCAGCTGATTTATACTGGAGCACAGTAGATTTATACTGGAGCACAGCTGATTTATACTGGAGCACAGTAGATTTATACTGGAGCACAGCTGATTTATACTGGAGCACAGCTGATTTATACTGGAGCACAGTAGATTTATACTGGAGCACAGCTGATTTATACTGGAGCAGAGCAGATTTATACTGGAGCACAGCTGATTTATACTGGAGCACATCTGATTTATACTGGAGCACATCTGATTTATACTGGAGCGCATCTGATTTATACTGGAGCGCATCTGATTTATACTGGAGCGCATCTGATTTATACTGGAGCGCAGCTGATTTATACTGGAGCGCAGCTGATTTATACTGGAGCTCAGCTGATTTATACTGGAGCTCAGCTGATTTATACTGGAGCTCAGCTGATTTATACTGGAGCACAGCAGATTTATACTGGAGCACAGCAGATTTATACTGGAGCAGAGCAGATTTATCCTGGAGCAGAGCAGATTTATCCTGGAGCACAGAAGATTTATCCTGGAGCACAGAAGATTTATACTGGAGCACAGCAGATTTATACTGGAGCACAGCTGATTTATACTGGAGCACAGCTGATTTATACTGGAGCACAGCTGATTTATACTGGAGCACAGCTGATTTATACTGGAGCACATCTGATTTATACTGGAGCGCAGCTGATTTATACTGAAGCACATCTGATTTATACTGGAGCGCAGCTGATTTATACTGGAGCGCAGCTGATTTATACTGGAGCGCAGCTGATTTATACTGGAGCGCAGCTGATTTATACTGGAGCGCAGCTGATTTATACTGGAGCGCAGCTGATTTATACTGGAGCGCAGCTGATTTATACTGGAGCGCAGCTGATTTATACTGGAGCGCAGCTGATTTATACTGGAGCGCAGCTGATTTATACTGGAGCTCAGCTGATTTATACTGGAGCACAGCAGATTTATACTGGAGCACAGCAGATTTATACTGGAGCAGAGCAGATTTATACTGGAGCACAGAAGATTTATACTGGAGCACAGCAGATTTATACTGGAGCAGAGCAGATTTATACTGGAGCACAGCAGATTTATACTGGAGCACAGCAGATTTATACTGGAGCAGAGCAGATTTATACTGGAGCACAGAAGATTTATACTGGAGCACAGCAGATTTATACTGGAGCACAGCAGATTTATACTGGAGAACAGCTGATTTATACTGGAGCACAGCTCATTTATACTGGAGCACAGCTGATTTATACTGGAGCACAGCTGATTTATACTGGAGCACAGCAGATTTATACTGGAGCGCATCTGATTTATACTGGAGCGCAGCTGATTTATACTGAAGCGCAGCTGATTTATACTGGAGCAGAGCAGATTTATACTGGAGCGCAGCTGATTTATACTGGAGCGCAGCTGATTTATACTGGAGCGCAGCTGATTTATACTGGAGCGCAGCTGATTTATACTGGAGCGCAGCTGATTTATACTGGAGCGCAGCTGATTTATACTGGAGCGCAGCTGATTTATACTGGAGCGCAGCTGATTTATACTGGAGCGCAGCTGATTTATACTGGAGCGCAGCTGATTTATACTGGAGCACAGTAGATTTATACTGGAGCACAGCTGATTTATACTGGAGCACAGCTGATTTATACTGGAGCACAGCTGATTTATACTGGAGCACAGCTGATTTATACTGGAGCACAGCTGATTTATACTGGAGCACAGCTGATTTATACTGGAGCACAGTAGATTTATACTTGAGCACATCTGATTTATACTGGAGCACATCTGATTTATACTGGAGCACAGCTGATTTATACTGGAGCACAGTAGATTTATACTGGAGCACATCTGATATATACTGGAGCACATCTGATTTATACTGGAGCACAGCTGATTTATACTGGAGCACAGCTGATTTATACTGGAGCACAGCAGATTTATACTGGAGCGCATCTGATTTATACTGGAGCGCAGCTGATTTATACTGAAGCGCAGCTGATTTATACTGGAGCAGAGCAGATTTATACTGGAGCGCAGCTGATTTATACTGGAGCGCAGCTGATTTATACTGGAGCGCAGCTGATTTATACTGGAGCGCAGCTGATTTATACTGGAGCGCAGCTGATTTATACTGGAGCGCAGCTGATTTATACTGGAGCGCAGCTGATTTATACTGGAGCGCAGCTGATTTATACTGGAGCGCAGCTGATTTATACTGGAGCGCAGCTGATTTATACTGGAGCACAGTAGATTTATACTGGAGCACAGCTGATTTATACTGGAGCACAGCTGATTTATACTGGAGCACAGCTGATTTATACTGGAGCACAGCTGATTTATACTGGAGCACAGCTGATTTATACTGGAGCACAGCTGATTTATACTGGAGCACAGTAGATTTATACTTGAGCACATCTGATTTATACTGGAGCACATCTGATTTATACTGGAGCACAGCTGATTTATACTGGAGCACAGTAGATTTATACTTGAGCACATCTGATATATACTGGAGCACATCTGATTTATCCTGGAGCACAGCTGATTTATACTGGAGCGCATCTGATTTATACTGGAGCGCAGTAGATTTATACTGGAGCGCAGCTGATTTATACTGGAGCACAGCTGATTTATACTGGAGCACAGTAGATTTATACTGGAGCACATCTGATTTATACTGGAGCACAGCTGATTTATACTGGAGCACATCTGATTTATACTGGAGCACATCTGATTTATACTGGAGCACAGCTGATTTATACTGGAGCACAGTAGATTTATACTGGAGCACATCTGATTTATACTGGAGCACATCTGATTTATCCTGGAGCACAGCTGATTTATACTGGAGCACATCTGATTTATACTGGAGCACAGTAGATTTATACTGGAGCGCAGCTGATTTATACTGGAGCGCAGCTGATTTATACTGGAGCACAGCTGATTTATACTGGAGCACAGTAGATTTATACTGGAGCACAGCTGATTTATACTGGAGCACAGCTGATTTATACTGGAGCACAGCTGATTTATACTGGAGCACAGCTGATTTATACTGGAGCACAGTAGATTTATACTGGAGCACAGCTGATTTATACTGGAGCACAGTAGATTTATACTGGAGCACAGCTGATTTATACTGGAGCACAGCAGATTTATACTGGAGCACAGCAGATTTATACTGGAGCACAGCTGATTTATACTGGAGCACATCTGATTTATACTGGAGCACAGCAGATTTATACTGGAGCACAGCAGATTTATACTGGAGCACAGCTGATTTATACTGGAGCACAGCTGATTTATACTGGAGCACAGCTGATTTATACTGGAGCACAGTAGATTTATACTGGAGCACATCTGATTTATACTGGGCACATCTGATTTATACTGGAGCACATCTGATTTATACTGGAGCACATCTGATTTATACTGGAGCACATCTGATTTATACTGGGGCACAGCTGATTTATACTGGAGCACAGCTGATTTATACTGGAGCACAGTAGATTTATACTGGAGCATAGCTGATTTATACTGGAGCACAGCAGATTTATACTGGAGCACAGTAGATTTATACTGGAGCACAGCAGATTTATACTGGAGCACAGTAGATTTATACTGGAGCACATCTGATTTATACTGGAGCACATCTGATTTATACTGGGGCACAGCTGATTTATACTGGAGCACAGCTGATTTATACTGGAGCACAGTAGATTTATACTGGAGCACAGCAGATTTATACTGGAGCACAGCAGATTTATACTGGAGCACAGCAGATTTATACTGGAGCACAGCAGATTTATACTGGAGCACAGTAGATTTATACTGGAGCACAGTAGATTTATACTGGAGCACAGTAGATTTATACTGGAGCACATCTGATTTATACTGGAGCACAGCAGATTTATACTGGAGCACAGCAGATTTATACTGGAGCACAGCTGATTTATACTGGAGCACAGCTGATTTTTACTGGAGCACATCTGATTTATACTGAAGCACATCTGATTTATACTGAAGCACAGCAGATTTATACTGGAGCACAGCAGATTTATACTGGAGCACAGTAGATTTATACTGGAGCACAGCAGATTTATACTGGAGCACAGCAGATTTATACTGGAGCACAGCTGATTTATACTGGAGCACAGCTGATTTATACTGAAGCACAGCAGATTTATACTGGAGCACAGCAGATTTATACTGGAGCACAGCTGATTTATACTGGAGCACAGCTGATTTATACTGGAGCACAGCAGATTTATACTGGAGCACAGCTGATTTATACTGAAGCACAGCAGATTTATACTGGAGCACAGCTGATTTATACTGGAGCACAGCTGATTTATACTGGAGCACATCTGATTTATACTGGAGCACAGCAGATTTATACTGGAGCACAGCTGATTTATACTGGAGCACAGCTGATTTATACTGGAGCACAGCTGATTTATACTGGAGCACAGCAGATTTATACTGGAGCACAGCTGATTTATACTGGAGCACAGCTGATTTATACTGGAGCACAGCAGATTTATACTGGAGCACAGCTGATTTATACTGGAGCACAGCAGATTTATACTGGAGCACAGTAGATTTATACTGGAGCACAGTAGATTTATACTGGAGCACATCTGATTTATACTGGAGCACATCTGATTTATACTGGAGCACAGTAGATTTATACTGGAGCAAAGTAGATTTATACTGGAGCACAGCAGATTTATACTGGAGCACAGCTGATTTATACTGGAGCACATCTGATTTATACTGAAGCACAGCAGATTTATACTGGAGCACAGCTGATTTATACTGGAGCACAGCAGATTTATACTGGAGCACAGCTGATTTATACTGGAGCACAGCTGATTTATACTGGAGCACAGCAGATTTATACTGGAGCACAGCTGATTTATACTGGAGCACAGCAGATTTATACTGGAGCACAGTAGATTTATACTGGAGCACAGTAGATTTATACTGGAGCACATCTGATTTATACTGGAGCACATCTGATTTATACTGGAGCACAGTAGATTTATACTGGAGCAAAGTAGATTTATACTGGAGCACAGCAGATTTATACTGGAGCACAGCTGATTTATACTGGAGCACATCTGATTTATACTGGAGCACAGCTGATTTATACTGGAGCACAGTAGATTTATACTGGAGCACAGTAGATTTATACTGGAGCACATAAGATTTATACTGGAGCACAGCAGATTTATACTGGAGCACAGCTGATTTATACTGGAGCGCAGCTGATTTATACTGGAGCGCAGCTGATTTATACTGGAGCACAGCAGATTTATACTGGAGCACAGCTGATTTATACTGGAGCACATCTGATTTATACTGAAGCACAGCAGATTTATACTGGAGCACAGCAGATTTATACTGGAGCACAGCTGATTTATACTGAAGCACAGCAGATTTATACTGGAGCACAGCTGATTTATACTGGAGCACAGCTGATTTATACTGGAGCACAGCAGATTTATACTGGAGCACAGCAGATTTATACTGGAGCACAGCTGATTTATACTGGAGCACAGCTGATTTATACTGGAGCACAGCTGATTTATACTGGAGCACAGTAGATTTATACTGGAGCACAGCTGATTTATACTGGAGCACAGCAGATTTATACTGGAGCACAGTAGATTTATACTGGAGCACAGCTGATTTATACTGGAGCACAGCTGATTTATACTGGAGCACAGCAGATTTATACTGGAGCACAGCTGATTTATACTGGAGCACAGCTGATTTATACTGGAGCACAGCAGATTTATACTGGAGCACAGCTGATTTATACTGGAGCACAGCAGATTTATACTGGAGCACAGTAGATTTATACTGGAGCACAGCTGATTTATACTGGAGCACATCTGATTTATACTGGAGCACATCTGATTTATACTGGAGCACAGTAGATTTATACTGGAGCACAGTAGATTTATACTGGAGCACATCTGATTTATACTGGAGCACAGCTGATTTATACTGAAGCACAGCAGATTTATACTGGAGCACAGCAGATTTATACTGGAGCACAGCAGATTTATACTGGAGCACAGTAGATTTATACTGGAGCACAGTAGATTTATACTGGAGCACATCTGATTTATACTGGAGCACAGCTGATTTATACTGGAGGACAGCAGATTTTTACTGGAGCACAGCTGATTTATACTGGAGCACAGTAGATTTATACTGGAGCACAGCTGATTTATACTGGAGCACAGTAGATTTATACTGGAGCACATCTGATTTATACTGGAGCACATCTGATTTATCCTGGAGCACAGCTGATTTATACTGGAGCACATCTGATTTATACTGGAGCACAGTAGATTTATACTGGAGCACATCTGATTTATACTGGAGCACATCTGATTTATCCTGGAGCACAGTAGATTTATACTGGAGCACATCTGATTTATACTGGAGCACAGCTGATTTATACTGGAGCACAGCTGATTTATACTGGAGCACAGCTGATTTATACTGGAGCACAGCTGATTTATACTGGAGCACATCTGATTTATACTGGAGCACATCTGATTTATCCTGGAGCACAGCTGATTTATACTGGAGCACAGCAGATTTATACTGGAGCACAGCAGATTTATACTGGAGCACAGTAGATTTATACTGGAGCACAGCTGATTTATACTGGAGCACAGTAGATTTATACTGGAGCACATCTGATTTATACTGGAGCACATCTGATTTATCCTGGATCACAGCTGATTTATACTGGAGCACATCTGATTTATACTGGAGCACATCTGATTTATCCTGGAGCACAGCTGATTTATACTGGAGCACAGCTGATTTATACTGGAGCACAGCTGATTTATACTGGAGCACAGTAGATTTATACTGGAGCACAGCTGATTTATACTGGAGCACAGCTGATTTATACTGGAGCACAGCTGATTTATACTGGAGCACAGCTGATTTATACTGGAGCACAGCTGATTTATACTGGAGCACAGTAGATTTATACTGGAGCACATCTGATTTATACTGGAGCACATCTGATTTATCCTGGAGCACAGCTGATTTATACTGGAGCACATCTGATTTATACTGGAGCACATCTGATTTATACTGGAGCACATCTGATTTATACTGGAGCACATCTGATTTATCCTGGAGCACAGTAGATTTATACTGGAACACAGCTGATTTATACTGGAGCACAGTAGATTTATACTGGAGCACATCTGATTTATACTGGAGCACATCTGATTTATCCTGGAGCACAGCTGATTTATACTGGAGCACAGCTGATTTATACTGGAGCACAGCTGATTTATACTGGAGCACAGTAGATTTATACTGGAGCACAGCTGATTTATACTGGAGCACAGCTGATTTATACTGGAGCACAGCTGATTTATACTGGAGCACATCTGATTTATACTGGAGCACAGCTGATTTATACTGGAGCACAGCTGATTTATACTGGAGCACAGCAGATTTATACTGGAGCACAGCAGATTTATACTGGAGCACAGTAGATTTATACTGGAGCACAGCTGATTTATACTGGAGCACAGTAGATTTATACTAGAGCACATCTG
This sequence comes from Barbatula barbatula, assembly GCA_037178815.1. NCBI lineage: Eukaryota > Metazoa > Chordata > Actinopteri > Cypriniformes > Nemacheilidae > Barbatula > Barbatula barbatula. The sequence continues at coordinate 892,145 of CM074081.1, read as the reverse complement.
ATTTATACTGGAGCACATCTGATTTATCCTGGAGCACAGCTGATTTATACTGGAGCACATCTGATTTATACTGGAGCACAGTAGATTTATACTGGAGCACATCTGATTTATACTGGAGCACATCTGATTTATCCTGGAGCACAGTAGATTTATACTGGAGCACATCTGATTTATACTGGAGCACATCTGATTTATCCTGGAGCACAGCTGATTTATACTGGAGCACATCTGATTTATACTGGAGCACAGCTGATTTATACTGGAGCACAGTAGATTTATACTGGAGCACATCTGATTTATACTGGAGCACATCTGATTTATCCTGGAGCACAGCTGATTTATACTGGAGCACAGCTGATTTATACTGGAGCACAGCTGATTTATACTGGAGCACAGCTGATTTATACTGGAGCACAGCTGATTTATACTGGAGCACAGCTGATTTATACTGGAGCACAGCAGATTTATACTGGAGCACAGCAGATTTATACTGGAGCACAGTAGATTTATACTGGAGCACAGTAGATTTATACTGGAGCACAGCAGATTTATACTGGAGCACAGCTGATTTATACTGGAGCACAGCTGATTTATACTGGAGCACATCTGATTTATACTGGAGCACAGCTGATTTATACTGGAGCACAGCTGATTTATACTGGAGCACAGCTGATTTATACTGGAGCACATCTGATTTATACTGGAGCACAGCTGATTTATACTGGAGCACAGCTGATTAATACTGGAGCACAGCTGATTTATACTGGAGCACAGTAGATTTATACTGGAGCACATCTGATTTATACTGGAGCACAGTAGATTTATACTGGAGCACAGCAGATTTATACTGGAGCACAGCAGATTTATACTGGAGCACAGTAGATTTATACTGGAGCGCAGCTGATTTATACTGGAGCGCAGCTGATTTATACTGGAGCGCAGCTGATTTATACTGGAGCTCAGCTGATTTATACTGGAGCACATCTGATTTATACTGGAGCACAGCTGATTTATACTGGAGCACAGCTGATTTATACTGGAGCACATCTGATTTACTGATTTACTGGATTGAGGATTGCGATCTTAACATCTTTTTCACAGTAGTTGAAAATATTTCAATTGATTCCTATTCTATTTGTTAGTCGGGGTGCACTTACAGAAAAAGATCAAACAAGTGATGTACATCTCTGTTTTATTTAATTACACCAATTCATGTTAACTTTTGTAACTTTCTGTTTTCTGCAGGTTATTGAAGAGTTCATCTGCTGTGGAAGCTGTTAAGTATCTGACTGAAGTTCTTGGTATAAATCCTTTACTCCAGAGAGAAGTGAATCTGAAGGATCATAAACTAGACGAGTCAAGAGTGAAACAGATCTCTGATCTACTGAAGGATAAACACTGTCAACTCAACACACTCACGTGAGGATTTTTTCAATACTGTTTTTATCCTTGGCATTAAATTCAACATTGTGGTAAATTGCATTTTCAGTATCTGGTTGTGATTAAGACTCTCATGAAAAATGTCTTTTGAAGAGGGTTATGAGGTTCAGTAAAGCATCATGTAGATGTTTGTTCTGCTCATGTAGATGAAGTTTGTTTTGTGTCTCTTCAGGTTGGATTCTTGTAGTATCACAGCAGAAGGTTGTGTTGCTCTCACAGCAGCTTTACATGTAAATCCATCTCATGTGAAAGATCTGAATCTGAGTGGAAATACACTTGGAGACTCAGGAATCATGAGCATCTCTGATCTGATGAAGAACAAACAGTGTTCACTGAAGAAACTCAAGTATGTAATATAGTAATGAAACGGATCGTGTATGATCAGTACGGATCGCGCTCTACAGCTCAGAACACATTTACCTGAAGATTAACTGTAAATGTATTAATCCCGAACCCTCTGGCTCTCTCTCCAGTATCTGGACGAGTACAACATTAAAGAGCATTCTTGCATATATCTTGACTTAAACTGCTGCGTAGGGCATGTGACTCGCTCATTAACTTAACTTAGGTTATTTATAGAGTAAAAGAGAGCGAACGCACTCTCGCTCTCTCCAGTATCTGAACGAGTAAAATATTAAAGAGCATTCTTGCGTATATCTTCACTTAAACTGCAGCTTAGCAGCAATGTTGTGTTGAGTCAAAGCTCAAATGAAGTGATCTAGGTGCAAGCGTGCACCACTTCTTCAGTTTTACTTCATGATGGCCACCTCATAGAATAACACCTGTCACATTTCTAATCTGATCTCTCCAGTGGTCAGCTGTTTACTCTGATTGCACATTATATCATATTTATTTGTTATACATATTGTAATTTTTTTATGCATGCATACAGTAGCCTATAAAATAGCCTAGAAGATAAATAATAATGCTAAATAAACTGTTAAATTAATCTATTGCTATTTTCAGGGTACTTTCACTCCATTTTTATAAAAAATATGTAACCCCTTTTAAAAGTGCCCATATCATTTTGAGCATTTTACAAATTGCAAAAACAAGTTATTATTATTATATTAAAACTGTGATGAGCATTTACATTTGCTGATCCAAAAAATTATCCGATCTGTGACCCAAAATCTGTAAAATTATCCAAACCGTTAGTTTTGTAAACGGTTGCACCACTAATGTAAGTACTTCATATATATTCATGAATACACAAATCACTTCAATCCAATATGTGAAAATATTTCTTTAAAATAAGATACAATTATTGTTACGCACAGAAGAGTCAGACCCAAGAGCAGAAGAGATATCGCAAAAACAAAACAAAGCCCTGCTCGTAGAGTCCTCTGGGCGAAGCAAACAGGTAGTCGGGCAGGCAAGAGGTCAGTTGAGGCTCGTACAGAGTCCGGGGCGAAGGCAGGCTCGTAATCAGAAACACGTAAAGGTCGGACGAGACGCAGACAGAGTCAGAAGGGAAAAGGCAAACTCGTAATCAAATCTGGCAAAGGTCTAACCGGGAGGAAGAGGTACGAGTCCAAGCTGTCAAGACGTCCAGGTGGCTCCAAAAAGTGCAAAATGATATCGAACTAAAAACTAGAAGAACTAGATAAATAGATATTACCAAAAATAACAAGCAAGACTAGACGATAAGTGCGACAGAGGTACTTTTCTAACGTAGAAAAGTAAAACCGGAGGAAAAAGATCAAGCCTGGGTCCTGAAAATTACAGTATATAGTGAGTTGTGTTAATGCATGTATTAGTGGGAAGAATTCTAGATGGGTAAAAGGAAGTATTGATCATTTTCAAATTCTTCCTAATTCTAAATGCAATATTATTGCTCAGCAACATTTTTTTCTAAATAGGCTTGATGTCGATAACTTTGGCATGGAAATGAAAATCGTTTTATTATATTTGTATTCTAGATGTTCCAACTGCAGTATAACAGAAGGAGGTTACAGATGTTTGGCTGAAGCTGTGAGATCAAACCCTTCACATCTGATAGAGCTGGATCTCACTGGAAATGATCCTGGACCATCAGGAGTCAAACTAATCTATCAGTTAATACACGACACAAACTGTGCACTGAAGACTGTGAGGTGAGGACTATATCCAGTTGTTTTTATATGGTTAAAGTCTATTCAAATCTTTGCAAAGCTTTGAATTAAACAAATGCGATGTCATTTGTAACAATAAATAATCATTTTAAAGATGTGATGTGATGTGAACTGATCTTCTGTCTGCAGATTCTTGAAGGATCCAAAAGCAGCAGCAGCTTGTGTTTATCTGACTGGTGTTCTTGGTGTGAATCCATTACTGCTAAAAGATCTGAATCTGAGTCACAATAAACTGGGAGATCTGGATGGAGAGAAACTCTCGGCTCTATTGATGGACTCTCATAGTAAAGTGGAGAAAATCACGTGAGTTTCATATATACAGTATAAGACACCTTCATACATGTGTGTGTTATAAAGATCTGATGATGATGTTATTGTGTTTAGATTGAATAACTGTGAGCCGACAGAGAAACAGTGTTCAGCTGTAGCTGCTGTTCTCTCCTGTAAAACCCTCGTGAGAGAGATGAATCTGAACAACAGTCGTCTGCTGGATTCAGGACTCAAACACATCTGTGACAAACTGAAGAATCCTCAGTGTCAACTCCACACACTCAGGTGAGTTCAGCGATCACATCATCACACCATGTGCAAACGCACATTAACATGACAATCATGACAGTTGCAAAAATAAGAGACCATTCCAAATTTTCATTTAATCATCATTTGAGAAGTATTGTTTGCAAAAACAAATGTCTAACTTAAGACAGTCTGCTGATTTTTCCATACCTCTTAAAACTTATTTTGCAGCTATGGCAAAGCACATTTAAATAGTACAGTGATGTGTTTTTGTTGTTGTCTTTTTCAGTTTGAATAAGTGTGATCTTGGAGAAGAAAGTTGTTCAGCTTTGGCTTCAGTTCTCAGTTCAGACAGCAGCAGTTTGCAGGAGCTTGATCTGAGTAACAATAATCTACAGGATTCAGGAGTAAAGCAACTTTCTGATGGACTGAAGAATAACTGTAAACTACACAGACTCAGGTGAGATGATGTCAAACTTCTTCATTGGTTTATTTAAAATGTTCATCCGTGATCATTTCTTTCATAGACTATCTGAGTGCAGTATAACAGAAGAAGGTTACAGATGTTTGGCTGAAGCTGTGAGATCAAACCCTTCACATCTGATAGAGCTGGATCTCACTGGAAATGATCCTGGACCATCAGGAGTCAAACTCATCTATCAGTTAATACACGACACAAACTGTGCACTGAACACTGTGAGGTGAGATGTGTTAAAATAATCTTAAAATAACTTGCACGCTGGCTATTTATTTAGAGATATATCATTTGCATTACAAGTATCTGTTGAAACTTGTAATCCAAGTAATTTGCTTTCCTGTATCTCAGTGGTAAGAGCGTTGCCTTAACAACTCAAGGTTGTGTGTTGGATCTCAGGGTATTGCAGATACCTGTGTATAAATGTATAGGGCAGTGGTCTCCAACGTGGTGCCCGTGGGCACCTGGTAGCCCGCATGAACTCTGTAAGTTGCCCGCTTAACACAGGGCTCACCAATAATGCTCAAGACAGTTGACAAATCTATGACTATACCAATCACCCAAGTGCCACATCGTCATGAAAGTTTATTATAAGCAAGTGTTATGAACTTTAATATATTCAAGTGCAAAAATATCTGAAAGAAAACTGAATTTGGTTCTGTGAGCGTAAAAATAATGCATCACAGGTTTAAAGTTTTGAAAGTATGTTATCAACAAGTAGCCCTCTAGAGGATTTGAGATATTTTGGTAGCCCTCGCTTACAAAAAGGTTGGAGACCCCTGGTATAGGGTAATGCAGTGCAAGTCGCTTTGGATAAAAGCTTCTGCCAAATGCATAAATGTAATGTAAATGTAAATGTGTTGATGCATCAAAGTAAATAAAAAAACAAGGAGAATAAAATTAATTTCTTAAACACCAGCTGTTGGACAAAATTTCTGTTCTTAATGACACCAGACTTTTAGTAGATACTTTTATTTAAGCAGCTTAGAAGAATTAGGAAACAATGAAGCAATAATTTTATAATCTTTTTACCGCAGGTTATTGAAGAGTTCTTCTGCAGTCGAAGCCTTTGATTATCTGACTGAAGTTCTTGGTATAAATCCTTTACTCCAGAGTGAAGTGAATCTGAGTAATCGTGTACTAGGAGACTTGAGAGTGAAACAGATCTCTGATCTACTGAAGGATAAACACTGTCAACTCAACACAATCACGTGAGGATTTTCTATGTGGTTTTTATGCTTGTTGTTCAATTCAAGGTTCCTCTGTAGACAGTCATTTTATCCCTCGGATTACAGTTCACTAAATTAGGGAACAAGATGCTGCATCATGGCGTAACACTATGAGCAGTTCTGGCTTGACTAGAACTGTGGAATCATGCCTAATATAGTCAAGTTCAAACTTAAGGTAAATAAGAACTTGTAAAGTAAGTACACTAAAATGTGCACTCACAGCCCTAATGTGAAAACTTGTAAAATACAAATATGAAGGTGAATGTTGAGATTCTCACTCGTGGGCAAAAATCCCAAATCTGTGTTCTGAATTCGAAGATGTTGTAACAAATATGTGAAGCGGCATGATTGTGTGTATATAACAGAATGATATCTATACATAGTATGCATAAAAGAAAGAGATGATAGTATACATCACAGAATTACAGTATACAGTATATGACAATCTTCAAATCTGAATTAAAGAATAAGTGTGTATGTGCAATGTTTCTGTCAATGTATATTTGTAAATGCCGATTTACAAATTTTTGACTTTTGTCAACTTTAAACTCAAAACACAGATTTGTGATTTGTGCAAATCTCACTATTTAATGTTCAGGTTTGTATTTAACCAGTTTTCACATTGGGGCTGAGAGTGCACAATAACAAATCCTTACTTTACAATTTCTTAATATAAAATCTACATGCTCTCAAGCTTTGCCAATGATTTACCTTCCTATAGAAAGCACCTTCAGAATATTATGCAGTGTAGCATGCAAAATGACTCTAATAAAGACAGAAGCAAAATCCAAACATACAGGCGATTCTTAAGGATTCTGAAGTTTTTTTTTAAAGGTGGCCAGGTACGACAGGGCGGCCAACAGACAGAAATTATTTAACTTTTTACTGTAATTTACACTAATTCTTCTGTAAGTTATAAAATATTTTGTAGATCATAAACATACACAAAGAATTTAAGGTAAAAATTATATATAGCAATGCTATACAGTGGGGCAAAAAAGTATTTAGTCAGCCACCAATTGTGCAAGTTCTCCCACTTAAAAAGGTCAAAAGTTTTCTGTAAGTCTCCACAAAGTTTTTACACACCATTGCTGGTAGTTTGGCCCATTACTTCATGCAGATCTCATCTAGAGCAATGATGTTTTGGGGCTGTTGCTGGGCAACATGGATTTTCAACTCCCTCCAAAGACTTTCTATGGGGGTTGAGATCTGGAGACTGGCTAGGCCACTCCAGGACCTTGAAATGCTTCTTACGAAGACACTCCTTCGTTGCCCAGGCCAAGGACCGCGGAACGCATCTGAACAAGGGGGGGCCATAATTTCAAGTCACGCGGGGGGGTGGGGGCGCATATGCATTGAAACGGACAATATTACTGATGTATAAAATAACCTTTGCAGAGCACTTTATTTTATTCCGACACCACACAGTCACATCTACAGTACACGTACATGAAACACGCACACATGCTTCCTCAGATTACCCCTCTGATCCCACTCTAACATTCACACACAACAGGCCAAGCCTATTTACACATAAACGCACAGATGAAACTATAGCAAACACATAAAGTACATCCAGTCCAGCACAACCACAACTCATCTTGCTGCCTTGAATCTAAATCAACATCATAGTCATTATCATCACAAGTCAACACCCAACAACAAAACAAGTAAAGTTTCCCGCTCGTTTCACACAATGTCAGCCAGTTAAAATCTCTGAACCACTGATATTGAACTGATCTTGCTCGTGGTGAAGACCCCGTCCCCTGTACCTTTTTGGTCTTCATAAGCACAGCAGGGTCTTGAGGTTGATTGGGTTTTGTGAGATCCCCTCGCAGCACTCGCTAATACAGTGGCTGTCGGTAGCTTGGCTTGAAGCCGGAGGAGAGCAGCTAGCCAGGGCTTGTCGGAGTCCGTGGTGGAGATGGACGTTCGGGTCTGTTGTTGAGGCCACAGTGGAAAGCTGGAGTAGTTTGCTCATTTTGTTTTGCCAGTTTATTTGTAAAAAATCTGACATTGACTTCTGTCCCTTCATTGTCGCAGCCTGGTAATGCCGCCAGGGGTTTAACAGGTGCCCACCGACGCTCTCACATGACAGGCCTAGTAACTACATCGACGTAACGTCGTAGTTGATAAACAATGCACACTAATTTCAAATCAAAATGCAGCAGTCAGTGTGAGTTTTTTTATCGGCAGCAGTTGGTTAGAGTGAGTGAAGCTGTGTGGTGACTAGTATTGTTTGGCTCGTAAAAACACAGATACAACTTAGGTTTTTATTCATAAGATAGTTTGTCAGAGTACAAAAGTTGCCGGGCCGTGCACCCCCCCCCCCAGCCACGTATCATCTTCAGGGCCCTTGCTGATGGAAGTCTCATGATACATGGCCCCATTCATTCTTACCTTTACACGGATCAGTCGTCCTGGTCCCTTTGCAGAAAAACAGCCCCAAAGCATGATGTTTCCACCCCCATGCATCCAAAGAACACCATACCTACTGTGAAGCAACTAAGCATTCTTTCTTTTCCAAACACGACAACTTAGGTTTTTACCAAAAAATTATATTTTGGTTTCATCTGAGCATATGACATTCTCCCAATCATCTTCTGGATCATCCAAATGCTCTCTAGCAAACTTCAGATGGGCCCGGACATGTAGTGGCTTAAGCAGGGGGACACTCCTGGCACTGCAGGATTTGAGACCCTGGCGGTGTAGTGTGTTACTGATGTAGCCTTTGTTACTTTGGTCCCAGCTCTCTGCAGGTCATTCACTAGGTCCCCCCGTGTGGTTCTGGGATTTTTGCTCACCGTTCTTGTGATCATTTTGTCCCCACGGGGTGAGATCTTGCGTGGAGCCCCAGATCGAGGTAGATTATCAGTGGTCTTGTATGTCTTCCATTTTCTAATAATTGCTCCCACAGTTGGGGCTGTCATGACTCGACTGTGAAGGCTTGCCACGGGAAGGGTCGCCGCATTGGGACAGATCGGGAGGAGCTGGCTATGGGTGGGGAGCTGATATTATGGTGTCTAGGTGCTCCATAATACAAACAAAGGTTAAGATTGCGTCTGCGAACCCGTTCTTCAGCAGAGAGATGGAAGCGAAAAATGACCCAGTTGCATGGGCTCAGGTTGTGGAGAGCAGCTCACAGCAGGTGTAGGCGGGGATGGAGGAGATACAGGGGTTGTTGTTGGGTACAGGCATACAGTCGCTGAGCTATCCGAGATGAGCGTTGAATCAGCGCTTCTAAACCAACTGTCATCAAACATGGCCATCTTTGAACAAATCACAGGGATCAAGCCCTGTCGATATACTGATATTAGGGCTGCTTCGTTCCATCCACTGCCGGTCGTCAAGGTTCGAAATTGGATGGCTTAATCAGCCACTGAAGAGCAACCATGCCGTAAACTCAGCTACCGGTCATGCACGGAGAGATGGTCCGCGGTCTGGCCGAAGATTTCCCGGAGTTGTTGCAGGAACAGAGTGAGTGTGGAAATCAACGGTCCTCCAGCCTACCAGATACCTTTGGCCCAGTTCAGAGCATTTCCACTTAGTAGAGAGATAATGGAAATTATCTTTGCTTTTTCGATAGGAAACAGTCCTGGGTGCATCTGGAAATATAACTCACACTGCAGGCAGAACCCACTGCACTCCTCCACTGATCCTGAGAATCAGTGAGGTATTGCCATGGAACTCATGCTGGACTGAGGTGGGGGGAGTTGAGTGCGCAGGAGTTGAAGCTTTTGTAGGTCAAATGTTCTGTCACGCATTTGGTCCGGGCAGAAGAGCACACTCAGAGTGTCAGTGGAAAAAGGGGTTTATTGAACAGTCAAAACAGGCAAAAGATGAAAATAAATGGCAAAAACTCCACAAAACATAAATCCATAAAAGAGTAATCCAAACGAGAATTGGGAATGTCGAGAGTGGAACTATAACCATATAACAGAAAATAGTTTACTACTATCAACAACGAAGTACTGAAGCAAAAGGTGGGGGTATACATACTGTAGAGTCCGGTAATGAGATGCGGGTGTGTTTGATCAGTAATCAGGGGAGTGCGAGCGGGATAGTCTGTGAGTGAGTAACGATGCAGGGGGCGTGGTTGGTGAGGGAGAATCCGGCGTCGTTACAATCTTGATATAAGAAATTTAATTGCAACGAAAAAACATAATTCTTGATAAATCAGCTTGCCATAAACGTTTGTGGGTTTCGGGGGGATTTGTAAATTATTCCATTCCTTGTTTACTAAAATTTGTACAGTATCCCAACATTTTTGGAATTGGGTTTGTACGTCAGTTCGTGGTATGATTTGACCCGGACCGCCCAAATGTATTTGCAAGTATGGTAGGCATACCTGTCAATACAATTGCACAATTAAATCACTTTACAAAAATGTTGAAATTAGTAACTTTGTATTTGCACCTATTCTACTATTGCTCGTTTATGACATATCGCTTATTGCTCCCGGAACTGTTTATAAGTCACTTTGGATAAAAGCGTCTGCTAAATGTAAATGTAAATTGAATTGCTTTGGAACCTGATGTTCCAAATATGGTAGATATCCATTTCTGTCACGCGCTTGCAGTATTCGACCAATCACTACGCAGTGGTTAATTTGCCAATCATAGCACACTTCGGTTTTCAGAGCGATGAGCTTTGTCAAAACTCTCTGCGTTTTAGAGAGGGGGGGGAAAAGAGAAAAAAAAACACCCACACATGGGGAAAAAAAAGCGTTTTTAAAATTTACATTTAGTTATTTAGCAGACGCTTTTATCCAAAGCGATTTACACAGAGTTCGGGGAGCGATAGTCAGAATCAGAATCAGAAAGAGCTTTATTGCCAAGTATGCTTGCACATACAAGGAATTTGTTTTTGTGACATAACCTTCCAGTACACAGAGACAACAACACACAGACAAGAAATAGGCAAATAAATAAGTGTATAAACAATTGTGCTAGAAATTATAATGGGATAGGATTAAGTAGATGCAGAGATGTACTAGGATGGAGGGGTTAACAATAAATATAAGGATATTGCACATTTTTTATTGCATAAGTGGGGAACATTTAACTGTTCATGAGGTAGATTGCCTGGGGGAAGAAACTGTTCTTGTGCCTGACTGTCCTGGTATTTGCGGCTCTGAAGCGCCGGCCAGATGGCAAAAGTTCAAAGATGGGGTAACTTGGATGTAAGGGATCTAGAGTGATTTTCCTAGCCCTTTTCCTCACTCTGGATGTATACAGTTCTTGAAGGGTGGGCAGGGGAGTACCAATAATCCTTTCAGCAGTCCGAACCGTTCTCTGTAGTCTTCTGATGTCTGATTTTGTAGCTGAACCAAACCAGACAGTTATTGAAGTGCACAGTACAGACTCAATGACGGATGAGTAGAACTGTTTCAGCAGCTCCTGTGGCAGGTTAAACTTCCTCAGCTGGCGAAGGAAGTACAACCTTTGTTGGGCCTTTTTCACAATTGAATCAATGTGATTGTCCCACTTCAGGTCCTGAGAGATGGTGGTTCCCAGGAATCTGAATGAGTCCACTGCAGCCACAGTGCTGTTCATGATGGTGAGTGGGAGGAGTGCAGGGGGGTTTCTTCTGAAGTCCAGGATCATCTCCACTGTTTTGAGCGTGTTCAGCTCCAGGTTGTTAAGACTGCACCAGACAGCCAGCTGCTCAACCTCTTGTCTGTAAGCAGACTCGTCACCGTCCTGGATGAGGCCGATGACTGTAGTGTCGTCTGCAAACTTCAGGAGCTTGACAGAAGGGTCTTTAGAGGTGCAGTCGTTGGTGTACAGTGAGAAGAGCAGTGGGGAGAGAACACATCCCTGAGGGGCACCCGTGTTGGTGGAGCAGCTGTTTGACATGAATTTCCCCAGTTTCACTAACTGTTGCCGATCTGTCAGAAAGCTGGTGATCCACTGACAGATAGAGCTGGGTCAGTTTGGACTGGAGGGCTGTTGGTATGATGGTGTTGAAAGCCGAACTAAAGTCCACAAACAGGATCCTCACATAAGTCCCTGTTTTGTCCAGATGTTGCAGGATGAAGTGCAATCCCATGTTGATTGCGTCATCCACAGACCTGTTTGCTCGGTAAGCAAACTGCAGGGGGTCCAGAAAGGGTCCAGTGATGTCCTTCAGATTAGCCAGAACCAGTTTTTCAAACGACTTCATGACGACAGACGTAAGAGCCACAGGTCTGTAGTCATTTAGTCCTGTTATCTTGGGTTTCTTTGGAACGGGGATGATGGTGGAGTGTTTGAAGCAGGAAGGCACTTTACACAACTCCAGAGATCTCCAGTGCCTCCAGAGGCACTTTACACAACTCCAGAGATCAACTCCAGAAGCGTTATATCATACAAAGATCAATAGTACAATAGGTGCTTATATAAAGTTACTAGTTTCAACGAAAGCTAGACCACTACCTGTTGAGAGAAGAGGGTTAGTTTACGTAATTTTTTTATATATTTTTTTCATTTGTTTGTCAGGTATACACCAAAGAGGTGTGTTTTAAGTAGTTTTTTGAAGGTTGTGAGAGATGTGGTTGACCGGACCACGTTAGGAAGAATGTTCCACCAGGAAGGAGTTGTGAAGGAGAATGAGTGGGAAAGGGATTTAGTGCCATTATGAGAAGGCATTACAAGGCGACGCTCATTTTCTGAAAGCAGGGTTTCCTGATGTAGGAGTGTAGTAGGGTGTGAAAGTTTGCCGGTGCAGATCCAGTGATAGTCCTGTATGCAAACATCAGTGACTTGAATCTGATCCGGGTTTCAACCGGCAGCCAGTGAAGAGAGATGAAAAAGGAGTGTCACATGAGCCCTTTTGGGCTGTTGGAAGATGAGGCGTGCTGCTGCGTTTTAAACCAGCTGAAGTGGTTTGATAGCCTTTGCAGGAAGACCAGCAAGTGAGGTGTCCCGGAAACACGAGTACATTTACATTTACATTTATTCATTTGGCAGACGCTTTTATCCAAAGCGACTTACAAGAAGTTTTTTACAGTGACACATTACTGCAGAGCAATCAGGGGTAAGGTGCCTTGCTCAAGGGCACTTCAGTCATGACCTGCTGGCACTGAGATTTGAACAGGCAACCTTCTGATCACAAGCCCAACGCTCTGACCCCCAGGCCACAACTGACCCCGTAGTTCTGTCTTGGCCAGGTTCAGCTGCAGGTGATGCTCTTTCATCCAAGCTGAGATGTCCTCTAGGCAGGCTGCTTTGCTAGCTGCTGCAGTGGTATCGTCTGGGTGAAACGAGATGTAGATTTGGGTGTCATCAGCATAACAGTGATACAAGAAGCCGTGTGCCGTATGATGGGTCCGAAGGATGTCATGTAGATGGAAAAAGCACCGATCCCTGAGGGACCCCAGTGATCATATGGTGAGCAGCGGACAGCGAGCCCCTCCATGACACCTTGAATGATCTGCCGGAGAGGTAGGATTGGAACCGGCGGAGAGGGGAGCCAGAGATTCCTACGGATGACAGGGTTGCTAGCAGTATCTGTTGATTGACCGTGTCAAACGCTGCAGATAGGTCTAGCAGAATCAGGACCGAGGATTTGGATTCCTCCTTGGCTAGCCGCATTGCTTCTGTGACCGATAGCAGTGTAGTCTCAGTGGAGTGGTTTGTTTTGAAGCCAGACTGCTTGTCATCCAGTAGACTTTTCTGGGATAGGTAGCAGGAAACTTGGTTGAAAACTGCCCTTTCAAAAGTTTTCGCAATAAAAGGGAGGAGAGAGACAGGTCTGTAACTGTCTGTAATACTAGGGTCCAATGTGGGTTTCTTGAGTAGTGGCGTGACCTGGGCCTGTTTGAATGTGGATGGAAAAGTGCCGGTGAGTAAAGCGGACAGGTGGTGGGGTGGCGAGAGAAAAGTCAGGTGACTTCAGTGTCAGACAGTGGGGTGAAAAAGGAGAGTTCGGTGTTAGAATTGAGGGTAGTGTGTACCGAGGTCTGCGGTGCTGAGAATTGTTTGCTGATGGCTGATGTTTCTCAGTCAAAAATACCGCTCAGTCAAAAAGTCCTCAGCAGTCAAAAAGGTAGTGGGCAGAGGAGGAGGGGGGCAAGGAAGAGAGTTAAAGGTCTTAAAAAGCAGCTGAGTGTTAGGTGCATTGCTCACCTTGGTGGTATAAAAATATGTTTTCGCCATGGTAACACTAGCAGAGAAAGAGGAGAGTAGTGATTGGTAGTCCCCTTGGTCAGCAAGACTCTTGGTCTTGTGCCATTTCTTTTCAGCAGCCCTGAGTGTACTCCGTTGTTCACGGAGGATGCCAGACATCCAGGGGAAGGAGGGGGTGGCAGGAGCTGGTCTGGAGGACAGAGGACATAGATTATCTAGACAGGATGTAAGTGTAGAGCATAAGGTGTCGGTGGCAGTGTCAGCATCTAGAGATGCAAAGTTGGAGGGAAGAGAGGATGTCACTTTAGAAGAGAGGGTGCTAGGGGTGAGAGAGCGAAGGTTCTGTCTAAAATAAACATGGGTGTTTTTTTATGTAATCCATGTAGGGAGGAGCATGTTTAAAGAGACGAAGAAGTGGTCAGAAATGTGAAGAGGTGTGACTTTAATATTCGTTTTTAACCTTAAATCATGTATACACATCGCATGAATAGTGTATTAGACCATAAAATTAGACCTTTCCTATCGGAGCACTCTACGCAAGTCCTAGTCCAGGGTCTTGTCCTGTCCAAACTGGATTATTGCAATGCGCTTCTGGCTGGACTTCCTGCTTGCATAATCAAACCTCTCCAGATGATCCAGAATGCGGCGCAAGAGTGGTCTTCAATGAACCGAAGAGAGCGCATGTAACTCCGCTCTTCATCAGGTTACACTGGCTCCCTGTTGCCGCCCGCTTAAAGTTCAAAGCTCTGCTCCTGGCCTACAAGACCAACACCGGGTCTGCACCATCGTATCTTCACTCGCTAATGCAGATCTATGTTTCTGCCAGATCACTGCGGTCTGCAAAGGAACAACGACTAGTGGTACCATCCCAAAAAGGAAAGAAGTCACTCTCCCGTACCTTCTCTGGATATGTTCCACATTGGTGGAATGATCTACCTGCTGCTACAAGATCAGCAGACTCGGTTGGCATCTTTAAAAAACGCCTAAAAATGCATCTCTTCCGTCAACACGTCGCTGATTGATTTTTCCTAATTCTCTTCCCTTTCCTTCTTCTTCAAAAAAAAACCTCACTAACCTCACTATTCTTAGCTTTATATACTGTGCTAGGCTTTAATGGACTAGTTTGATGCACTTATGTATTTTGTTGCCTATGTTGTTATAATTGCTTCCAATGTTTCCTCATCTGTAAGTCGCTTTGGATAAAAGCGTCTGCTAAATAACTAAATGTAAATGCATGAAACAAACGGTAATATTCGTTTTAGCTATGTCATATGACCCCTTATCCTTGTCATGAATAAGGTTTGTTGTTCTGCTCATGTAGATGAAGTCTGTCACGATGTAAACCTGTGACCGCGTTGAGACTTAATTCACACATCCATATACCGCACACACATAGACTGCAGTAATCACTGTCTGTTTGCCGACACCGTACATCATAGTTACACAGATCGGTGTAGCGGTTCTATGTATTCTGTGTTTATATTAGTTGAAGTGTTTATGTGATTGATTTAAGTACCTTAGGGGATATGTTGCTTGTTTATCTATGTTAGCAACTTGAATCCTACTCTGTTATGAGATTTTGTTTGTTAACTCTTCCGTGTGTAAGAAATAACCACAAAACCACGTACATTGGTTTACAAGATTTATTAAAATATTTGCCATAATTACAGGACAACACTTTGCCGTTTTAAGATCCATGTTGCAAAGCCTGTACAGCTATCCGTTTGAGCTATTTATAGGTGGGGTGTCAGGATTTGTGAGGGGAGAACCCAAGTGCATGCAGACACGGGGATGACGGGGTTAACAATATACTTTAATTATAAATAGAACAAAAAACACCCTCGATGGGGGAAAACGCTACTCAAACTAAATACAAAAACTCAAACTAAACACTTCCCACATGGGGGGCAAAAACAAAACTACTAGGAACCATAAACATGAAACTGGGAACCATACATACACTACAACAGACCAGAGAACTTGGAAACAAGGCAGGATACATGAACAGGGAACAGGTACAGCATACAGGTACAACGAACCAGCACAAGACAATAGACAAGAGGGCATCTTATAGGGAGACTAACAAAGGAGATAACAATGGGCAGGTGTGGGTACTGAAACACTCAGGGAAGGTTAACGAGACAAAAGGGCGGGAAACACTGACGAGACACGAGAAAGTACATGGCAAGTCAAAATCAAAACAAAGCCATGTCTTTCTCACACAAAACCTAAGGCTATGCCATGACTCCGCCGCAAGACCAAGAACAAACATGACATGATAGCGGAATCATGACATGGGGTTTGGGTGGTGTGTGATGTCATTGAATGTTCCATGGTTATTGGAGAATAACCAAATGAAAACGTATGTTTAGTAGGGCTGTGTATTGGCAAGGGCCCCACGATACAATACATATCACGATAGATGGGTAAAAAACAAAGTACATTAAAAACAAATAAAAAACAAAGTACATTAAAATCTATTCATAAAACTGAAATTGTCAGTATGACTCTCTTTTATATCCCACTCCACCAGTGCAGTTTTCAGTAACTCCGCAATGTTTATGCCAGTATGGCTCTCATGCATGTCTGTGGTTGTGATGTTATCCTAACATACGATGCATTGCAATCAGGGTCACTCGCTCTACCGAGCTAAGGGATTTTTTTACCCCTTCGTAAATCCCGGGTACTTCTACGTCCGTTATGTGCCTGCGAATCCGAATCACATAACACAGCTAGTGTTCACCATATGCCCGAAGCCGGGGTTTTCAACCACACTGTCACAAATCCTTACAAATAAAATATACCACCGACTCTGTTATTTTCTTTGCACAAGCTAAGATATACAGAAGCTTGTTGGTGATATTATATGAATGAATCTACTTTACGCCATTTGCTTTCTCGCACCCGCTTACTTTTGAGACATTGTCCGTATGACAGCGAATCACAGCGATATCAACAGGAACGGAAAAAATGGTTATACGATGAAACGTCATTTTAAATCCGTTCAAAACATGACTTATTAAGGTATCGATACTATAGGTTGGACTATCGATACACTTATCGTGAAAACAATTATCGCAATAGTTAGCTGTATCGATAATTTTGCACATAGTTTATGTGTATATGCATTTATATAATATTTATGTAAATCTGAGCGGTGAAGTTATGAAATGTACTTACCTGTAGGATGGTACGATCCGGGGAGGGAGGAGTCAAGCCTATAAATGGTGCCAGAATACAGTGTAGAGAAATCTGATGCACTGCTTGTTGACAGATGGTCAGATCTCTTTGACATGGGGTTGTGCTGTTAGGACTCTGTCCTTCCTGTCTCGTGATTTCTAGCTCCCTCGGCAGAGTCATGACATTGCCATCTTTTATGGGTTTCTGTTATGTGTGGAGACATGTGGCTTTATGTTGTAACTTGGCGCCACGTGTCTTCCTGTTATGTCTCTCGGCCCCACCCTCCTATCTCCTGTAATTTTCTTGTTAGGATCTCATTCCCATCACCTGTTGTGTTTCACTCTCGTTAGGGTTTCAGTCCAATCACCTGTCACCACTCTCCCCATGTATATACTCCTCGTTAGTGTCTCCCTTTATATAGTCCCAGTTCCCTTTCTGTCGGTCTCTCGACGTTGTGTCGAAGCCGACAGATGGGGTTCGCCCTTGAGAACCAATCGTCTCTGACTATTTTGAAAAGGCCAATGAAAATTGGCGAATGAAATTTGCATGCCGGGCTCCGCCCCCGGAAATCCGGGTATAAAAGGGGAGCCGGCGTGCCCATTCATTCACCTTTTGTTCTTCGGAGCCTTCGCATCTGATGACATTCTTCGAATTGCCGATTTCTACGACGCGGTGCAGCGGAGATTTCCCTGGGCGTCCTGGCAGTTCCTGAGGTATTTTTCTAAAAGAGCAATTTCCTCAGCGTGGCATTGCCCGCTGATCTCTTGGGTGCAGTACACTCATCGAGGACGGGGACGGACACGGTGGTTGCCGCAAGTGTTCGGGGGTCCGACCACTGTGGCAGCCTCGTGGATTCGTCCTGCCCGCACGGCGCGCGGATGGCTATTCAGACGTTGCGTCACTGCGCGCGGA
Organism: Barbatula barbatula; assembly: GCA_037178815.1. Taxonomy (NCBI): domain Eukaryota; kingdom Metazoa; phylum Chordata; class Actinopteri; order Cypriniformes; family Nemacheilidae; genus Barbatula; species Barbatula barbatula. The sequence continues at coordinate 874,171 of CM074081.1, read as the reverse complement.
TGGCTAGTCAGACGTTGCGTCACTGCGGGCGGACGGCTATTCAGACGTTGCGTCACGTTGGCTATGTTCTGTCAAGAGCAAGCCACCACCTCGTTTGCTTCCCGTTCTGTGACCGCAGCGGCTACGGCCCTGCCGTCAGCGGCGGCGAGCAGCGAGGGTGATGTGGGGATTATCGTGAGCGTTAATCCGTCAGCCGATCGGCTCGCGGACCGCTCGCGCCCCGTCTCGCTTGTTTAGCAGGTCCCCAAGGATGGTCCTAAGCCATCTTATTCCTCAGCCACGCGCTCGGACACGAGCCGTGGAGATGAGGTGTCTCTTGCAACATCGGAGCGCGACCTGCTGGCATCAGACTCTGGCGATTCCCTGAAGCTCCCTCGGGAGGTCGAGCACAGGTGAGAGCAGACGTCAAGATGTCAGCCATGCTCGCTCGGACCGCCGTGAGCGTCGGGTTGCGGTGCAGCCCTGGTGCTCGCGGCTGGGTACTCGGCTCAAGTGCCAAGTTTTACCGAGCTGCATAAGGAGTTCAGTAGGACCTGGAGCGCCCCCTTCGGCGCGCTTCCCTCTAGCTGACTCTATCGCCCTCTCTTCCCTCGGGGCGGGGAGGCAGCTAGGGACTATGTCAATGCACCCTGGGTGGAGCATGCAGTCGCGGGTATCCGCAGACGGCGGCCACCTGGGGAGCTTGACCTAGGCTCACCGTCCAGGGCATGTAAGGTCTCGACATCGCTGGTGTTGAGGCTGGCAGTGCCGTGGACCAAGCTGCCTCCACTCTTACGCCATGGCCACCCTGCAGGCCAGGGCGCTAAAGAGAGCCCCACGGGGTAAGACCGACCCAAGTAGTGCCGCCGCCGACTGGCCCTCCGGGGACCGCGGTGGCAGCGCAGACTGGGTCGGACGATGTCCACATCAGTGGCCCGGAAAGATGCCGAGCACGCACAGTCAGTGCTGAGCTGCTTGAACTTTCAGGCAGCAGCCAGCGGTCCCCTGAAATCAGTTTCAGAGGCTCCTGGGCATGGTGTCCTCGGGGGTGGCCTGTCCCCCTCGGGTTGACGCACATGGGACCGCGACAGCACTGACTACAGAGATGAGTTCCCTGGAGAGCGTGGCGCACTGGCAGTAGGCGTATCGTCATTACGCCTGCTGCCGTCGCATCCTAACCCCGAGCAGGTCTTGAGGCCGGTCGTGGAACGACAGACGCCTCCCTACGGGGTGCGGGTGCGGTGTGCAACGGGCGCGCAGTGTCGGGTCGCTGGACGGGCCCCCGCCTGCGTTGGCGGATCACTGCCTTCAAGTTGCTAGCTGTCCTGCTTGCACTGATGAGGCTCCGGTCTCGCGTGCAGAGCCAGCATACTGGCCCGGACAGCACGACCGGCGTAGCGTACTAAACCTCAGGGTGGCATTCGCTCGCTGCAGTCATCGCAACTCGCCCAAAAACGCCTCCTCCCGTGGAGACAGCAGGTGGCAAAGCCCCTGCAGGTCACATGCCCACCGGGTGTCCTGAACCAGACAGCCAAGCACTCTCTCGTCAGTTGACACCCCGTGGGAAGTGATGACTCCACCCCTGCGGGCTGGCCTGGGTGTGGTTTGGGCGGGCACAGGGGGACCTGTCGCCTCCCTGAACACCACCCAGTACCGCTGGGCATTCCTTGGACGAGGACCCCCTCGACACGGAGGCCCTAGCGCGCAGCCTCCAGTGGAGGTCACACGCCCACCAGGTGTCCTGAACCAGACAGCCAAGCGCTCTCTCGTCAGTTGACACCTCGTGGGTAGTGACGACTCCACCACTGCGGCCGGCTTGGGTGTGGTTTGGGCGGGCACAGGTGGACCTGTTGCCTCCCTGAACACCACCCAGCGCCGCTGGGCACTCCCTGGTCGAGGCCCCCCCTCGACACGGAGGCCCTAGGGCGCAGCTGGCCGCGGGACAAGCTGAACTACGGTTCCCCCAGTGAGCTTCATTGCGCAGGTCCTGTGCAAGGTCTGGGTAGGGAGTGTCAAGTGCTGCTAGTTGCGCCTTATGGGCCCAACTACACTTGGTCCTCGGAGCTAATACTCCTGACGACAACTCCCCCTGGCCAAATCCCCTGGCGAAGGGCCTACTCGCAGGGGGTGGACACGTTGTGGCATTCGAGCCGGACCTCTGGGTCTGGCTCCTGGATGGGACGAGGAGTTCCTGGATGACCTACCCCCCTCAGTGGTGGAGACTGTCACTCAGGCAAGGGCCATGCCCACAAGGCTGGATGCCTTTAAGTGGCGCCCCTTCTCGTCCTGGTGCTCTTCTCGAGGAGAAGACCCGCGGAATTGCTCGCTCAGGAACGTGCTGTCCTATTGCAGGAGAGGCTGGGGAGTAATCTCCCCTTCCACATTGGAACGTGGGTACCTGCTGTCGCGGTTATCACGTACCAGTTGCTGGTGAGCCTCTGGGGCGGCATGACCTGATTATTAGGTTCCTCTAGGGCGCGAGGGGCTAAGGCCTCGTCCGCGCCCCGTACCCTCTTGGGACTTTAAGGTGGACCTTTGGGTCCCCTTTTTTCGGGCCCTGCCGAGAGCCCCTTCCTCGTTCTGCGAGGGAGGTTGGCTCTCCTGCTGGGGCTCGAGTCCATCCAGAGGGTGAGGCACCTGCAAGCATTCCGTGTCCACCGATTGCCAAAATTCAGGCCCGGTGACTCTCACGTGATCCTGAGACCCCGGCCAACTTACGTGCCCAAAGTTCCGCCGCCCCCTTTTGGGAACTAGGTGGTGAACTTGCAGGCGCTCCCACACCGGGAGAAAGACCCAACCTGTACGTGGGGTGTCCAGTAAGCGCATTGCGCCTCTACTCGAACCACACGGAGGGCTTCAAGGCCCTGAGCAGCTCTTGTCTGTTTTGGAGGTCAGCAACGGGAGTGCTGTCTCCGAGGAGAGTTGTCGCGCCGGATCGCACACGCCGTCACTACGGTGTGCCGATCCTAGCCCCATGCCCATTTGAGTGACGGTACACTCCGCTCGGGGTGTGGCCTCCTCGTGGGCATCGGCTCAGTGCGCCTCTCTGGCAGACATCTGTAGAGTTGCGGGTTGGGCTACGCTATACCTCGCAGAGGCTTGCAAACCTCCGTGGGGAGTCGGCAGCTCGAGTCTTGCCAACAGGTGAGACCAGCAGTCGTGGGGCGTACGCCTGCGCAGAGCGCCTTTCCCCTTCTTAGGTGGATCAGTGCGCTATGGGCTGCCTCCCTTCTTTCCCCAAGGGTGAAGAATAGGCAGTCCGTCCTTCCATCAATAAGCACTCAGGGCGGCGGGCTCGGCGGAGCAGCCCTGCCGCCTATGGCCGGGTATCAAGCTGAGTTATTACATATAGCTCTAACCGGACCTAGTGCCCCACACGTAGTAACCCCCCACTAGGGTGGTTCCGTCTGAGATGTCGTCATGAGATGGTTCCCCACGTGGCAACCCATGACCTCCCCCAGGTGGACATCCACCTTGCGGCATTCCGCACATACCTCCCATGAGTTCTCCCCTATTTGGTGAGACCATGTTGGTGTCTCCACTGTATTCCCCCCTAGGGTGGGAAGTGGTCTCCGTAGCGCACGTCCTCATTGAAGGAACAGCGCTTACCCAGTAGCCCTACGACTGGATGGCCCTCGCCAATGGGGCCGTCTGAGTTGGCAGAGCAGGGGCTACTCATCTTTCCCAAAAGCTCTGGGAGCCCCTGCCTGCCCACTGGAAGGTTACAAATTTCGCGATAGCGCTCACGTGTGGCTCGCCCAGGCCGGTCAACGTCGCTTCGCTAGAGATTGTGACGCGGCTAGTGCCGTGGCGTTTTCCATAGGAACCCCATCTGTCGGCTTCGACACAACGTCGAGAGACCGACAGAAAGGGAACGTCTCGGTTACGTATGTAACCTCTGTTCCCTGATGGAGGGAACAAGACGTTGTGTCCTCCTTGCCACGACAATAGCCGTCCGCTGCAGCAGTCACGAGATGCTCTCAGGCTCCTCAGCACAAGAGGTGAATGAATGGGCACGCCGGCTCCCCTTTTATACCCGGATTTCCGGGGGCGGAGCCCGGCATGCAAATTTCATTTGCCAATTTTCATTGGCCTTTTCAAAATAGTCAGAGACGATTGGTTCTCAAGGGCGAACCCCATCTGTCGGCTTCGACACAACGTCTTGTTCCCTCCATCAGGGAACAGAGGTTACATACGTAACCGAGACGTTTCCCTCTGTTCAGTGTCGGTGCATTGTTTATGTTAGTTCTCAACACTTGATGTCTTGCGCTCACGGTAGTATCCCCGGTTTCGCGTGTTGTTGGATTACCCGTTTCAGTTTAGTGAACATATTATTTCATTTTTCTAAGACCCTTGTTTTGTCCCCCTCGTGGGAATTGTTTGTTTTCTAGTGTTTGTTTGCTAGTTTTTTTGTGCATGTTTTCCCCATTGTGGGTTTTTGATTTAATAAAAGTTTTTTTGTTAACCCTTCGTCTGCCTGCATCTGGGTTCTGTCCAAGCCACTTTGTAACACGTGCAACGTCTTTATTTTGTAAACATTATTGAATAGTTTTTGTTTTGCCTTTTGTTTATTGCTTGTTTCACTTTGGGAGGCTCACACTAAATGTTACAAATAAAGTCACCCTAAAGACCTATGCTGCAGTTTGCTTTGTCACGTGTGGCCTCCATCCACCAGGAGCATCCTAACAAAGTTTGTTTTGTGTCTCTTCAGGTTGGATTCTTGTAGTATCACAGCAGAAGGTTGTGTTGCTCTCACAGCAGCTTTAAATGTAAATCCATCTCATGTGAAAGATCTGAATCTGAGTGGAAATACACTTGGAGACTCAGGAATCAAGAACATCGCTCATCTGATGAAGAACTCACAGTGTTCACTGAAGAAACTCAAGTATGTGTTTTCATTCATGTATATTTCTCCTGGTTAAAGAGGACCTTTCTGCTTTTTATTTTTTTTAATTAATTTAATCAAATCAGTCACAAAAGCGTTCGTAGAAAGGTTTTGATTTCTGAAGATGAATCGTTTGGACAATTTCATGTCTAGCCTACACTCTAAAAACAGTTGTGCTAAAAACAAAACATTTTGTGTTCAGTTAAGGACAACACATTGATGTATTTATACGGTATATGAACCACATAAATGTAGTATGAATGATATTTGCGTTTCAATAATAATATTTTACTAACCTTTATGTTATACTTTCAATCAATTATGTAAAAAAAAAAAAAAATTCTATATACATGACTAATTGCTATAATGACAATAGATTCTATTTTTTATAACTGTATCACATTATCAAAAGAAAAGTAGTTTTCATTGAAATGATAGTAACTTAATTTACTCTCACTTAGTTATTCTTTACCTGCAATAGACAGTAAGAAAACAACCCATTCCTAATTGAAAAGCATTAATGGTTAACCCAGCAATAAACACTTTATACATGGTTTATCTATTCAACACAACATAATCTTGCATGAGATAATTGCACATTCAAATAACATGTATTGTATATTTTGTGTATATTGTTATTATTAATATAATTTTCCTTAAAGTATTTTCTATATCTTCCTGTTTACTTATCCTATGTTTTATTATTTTATAATAATAATAAAGTTCTTACTGATGTCCTTCTGAAAATTAACGTTCAAAAGGGATTTGAAAGGGCAGAGTTTGTTAAGATGAGGCGTTGTAGTTGCTTTAATATGATCAATATCAGATGAAGCAATGTGTTATTTGATTTCGAAGCGGAGGATTGTCCCGCTTATGGTCACTTGCTGAGTTTAAGACAAGTTAAAGCTGTTATTATTGTTTACAGTAGCCTACAATATTTGATCAGACGAGTGAAAAAGTTCTTGCACTTCATCCGCTTTAAATGTGACACAGAGCTAGAGTAGAGCCATACCATTGCATATATTTGAACAAATTATAGCATTTATTTAGAAAGAGAGAAGCGTGAATCACCTGCACGGTGCGTGTCTCTACCTAGTGAAGCTGCGAGAGTCCAGAAGGTCAAGAACCGCGATGGTCAATCTGCGTTTTTATTATCCAATTTAGGCCTGAATTGATCCTTCGGCCGCTCATTTCGACTCATTTCAGAATGGATACAGCGGAGTAGAATATGTGTTATATAATGCGTTTTTTTTAAACAGCAAACATGAACATTGCAGGCCAACCCGGAATGTATTTTTAAATATGAAATAAAATAAACGTTTGTCTTTTTTATAAGTTCTATTGCGTTTTATGAAGTTTGAGTTGCCTCATGCGATTCCAGTTGCATCAACGCTTACTGGCTTTTGGGTTACAATAGAGGAACTTCAGGGAACTAATGTTTCAGTGTACTGGAAGATTTTGTGAATAAGACGAAAACATTACGCTCAAAACATTTTCATGTTTTATTATAAAAAAAATTGTTGCCATTGTAATGGTTAACTTGATAGACAAAATAAGTCTTTTAAACCTTTGTTAGTCACAGAGTTTATTTTCTTTGATCTTTCAAAAGTCTACCCAGTATTGCAGATGAGCAAACAATCCCAAATATATGTCTTTCATATGTAAATGCAAACATCAAATAGATGTATGTGTGCTTTCAGGTTATGGGAATAACCATTAGCATGATCTATCATTGCACTCCTAATATAATTTTTCTTAGAAATAAATAAACAGATGTGCTACTTTTGCAGTTTGGCTTGTGACTGCAACACAAAAGGGTGAACAAGAAACAAATAAAGCAAAAAATTTTATAATAACATTCTGGTGAAAAAAACACGGACAACACAAAAACATTTAAACGCTGATCAGTTTGTCCAGAAGGTAAAAGAAGGAGTTTCATGTATTGATATATGTTGATGTTCTGAGGCAGCTGCCCACATACTCATACCTGCAAAATCCAGGACAGAAATAATCCAACCAACACTCAGATTAGGGAATTTAAATGACCCCATCAAGCCCATGTGTTCCCAAAAACCCTAATCACTGATGGACAACGGAAAAAAAGACAGAACATAACATGGCAAGACCTTGACAGCTCTTATGAACTAATGACAATCTTTCTGTTTTCTAGACTCTCCGGTTGCAGTATAGCAGAAGGAGGTTATGTTGCTCTGGCTGAAGCTGTGAGATCAAACCCTTCACATCTGATAGAGCTGGATCTCACTGGAAATGATCCTGGACCATCAGGAGTCAAACTCATCTATCAGTTAATACACGACACAAACTGTGCACTGAAGACTGTGAGGTGAGGACTATATCCAGTTGTTTTTATATGGTTAAAGTCTATTCAAATCTTTGCAAAGCTTTGAATTAAACAAATGCGATGTCATTTGTAACAATAAATAATCATTTTAAAGAGGTGATGTGATGTGAACTGATCTTCTGTCTGTAGATTCTTGAAGAATCCAAAAGCAGAAGCAGCTTGTGTTTATCTGACTGATGTTCTGGGTGTGAATCCATTACTGCTAAAAGATCTGAATCTGAGTCACAATAAACTGGGAGATCTGGATGGAGAGAAACTCTCGGCTCTATTGATGGACTCTCATAGTAAAGTGGAGAAAATCACGTGAGTTTCATATATACAGTATAAGACACCTTCATACATGTGTGTGTTATAAAGATCTGATGATGATGTTATTGTGTTTAGATTGAATAACTGTGAGCCGACAGAGAAACAGTGTTCAGCTGTAGCTGCTGTTCTCTCCTGTAAAACCCTCGTGAGAGAGATGAATCTGAACAACAGTCGTCTGCTGGATTCAGGACTCAAACACATCTGTGACAAACTGAAGAATCCTCAGTGTCAACTCCACACACTCAAGTGAGTTCAGCGATCACATGAGATTGTTTGTCTGTTTGCTGTAAATAATTTCTTATTGAGTAACTGAGTGTACTCATGTATTTCACACTTTACAATACATCTTTACAATAAAATGTGCTTTACAATAAATCAACCTAATAACCTAGCAATTCATTTGATTTGACAGACTGTGTTTACAAATGCAGCAAATCACATGTACTGTTAATTGTTAATTTGTGTCTCTCAAGAGAATTGCACAGTTATTACTGAACTGGGTCTAATAAATGGGCAAATTATTGTAATATTTATTATGATTTATTATACGTAGCATTAATTTGTCCTTTGTTATAGTCTGTCTGAGTGCAGTATAACAGAAGAAGGTTACAGATGTTTGGCTGAAGCTGTGAGATCAAACCCTTCACATCTGATAGAGCTGGATCTCACTGGAAATGATCCTGGACCATCAGGAGTCAAACTCATCTATCAGTTAATACACGACACAAACTGTGCACTGAAGACTGTGAGGTGAGATGTGTTAAAATAAGAATTAGACTAATAAAACTTGAATATGTGTTTGAGGTTTGATTTTATTCTTTATTCTTCATTATTGCAATACAAGGTTATCACAATAGATGTTTATTAATAATGACACTGTTATCTTCCGTCTGCAGGTTATTGAAGAGTTCATCTGCTGTGGAAGCTGTTAAGTATCTGACCAGAGTTCTTGGTATAAATCCTTTACTCCAGAGAGAAGTGAATCTGAGTAATCGTGTACTAGACGAGTCAAGAGTGAAACAGATCTCTGATCTACTGAAGGATAAACACTGTCAACTCAACGCAATCACGTGAGGATTTAGTTACGTTAAAACAAGAAAACTATAATATATGGAAGCTCTGGACTGCAATAAAAAAAAATTCAATTAAAAAAAAATTGTTCTCTAAAAAAACATTTCTTCAAAAGTTCTCACACTTTCTCACTTCTTTCCTGGTTTTTTGTTTTCTCCACAATTTTTATCTTTTAAATGATTTTACATTTCCCTTTACAAAATCCCCTTTACAAGAGGCCACACAAAATGATATTTGCTGGCCAACAATTAGGCATGCAATACCAATATTGACCACCACAAAACGGAAATAGCGATTGACTTCTTTTCTGTATTGTGACGTGTATCCAAGTGAAACGGCTTTATTTTGCCCTTCCCTTTTTGATTGGTTTGTTGTAAGTTGGGCCTGGAGGGGAGGGCTAAAAATGCCTGTACTCAAGAAAAGTTCAAGATTATTTTACTTACCCTAATGTTAGAATTTTTGCTTGTTTTAAACATAAATGTACATAATTCTCATATTTTGTTTCATTAAACAAGACTAAATATCGTGTGTCTTTTTCCTGGTAAAGTAAACTTATCTTGATTTAAGAATTTCTTAATATTTTTACTAGAAAACAAGATAAAATGCTTGATAAGAAATGATTTTTTGCAGTAAATTGTGTGGATGCTCTCTTTAGTTTCCAGAAATGCTGTATTTTACAAACTCAATCGTATGTTGCTACGAAACTTAATATGGTTCAGTGGCAATTTACAATGTGCTTAGAATTTTAAAAAATATTTATCCTGACTTTATGGGGCAGTTTCCCAGACTAGATTAAATGTTATAGGTCCAAATAAAATAAGTTCTGAGAATGACTCCGCGTAGCACATCACAGCAGTGTTGACGTTTAGTTGTGTGTGTGATTGTAAATTATGTTTCTCTTGTCTAATGTTTCAGACTGAGGGATTGTGGTCTAACAGAAGAAAGTTGTACAGCTTTAGCTTCAGTTTTAAGCTCAATCTCCAGTGTGAAAGAGCTTGACATGAGCAACAATAATCTACTGGATTCAGGAGTGAAGGAACTACAGAAAGGACTTGAACATACCAACTGCAGACTGAAGAAACTCAGGTAACTACATTAAGAGAAGTAGATGTTTAGCTTTCTTTATTAATACAGAAATGATTCATTGTTGTTGTTGATTCTGTCAACAGTAGTAAGGAATATTGTGTTTCTCTAATAACCTGAAAGAAACAATGCACTGTTTTAACAATCTAAAGTATCAGTAACACATTAGATGTGATTTAATATTTCAAATGTCTGTTTTCTAGTGTGTCTGAGTGCAGAATAGCAGAAGGAGGTTATGTTGCTCTGGCTGAAGCTGTGAGATCAAACCCTTCACATCTGATAGAGCTGGATCTCACTGGAAATGATCCTGGACCATCAGGAGTCAAACTCATCTGTGATTTAATACAAGACACAAACTGTGCACTGAACACTGTGAGGTGAGATGTGTTAAAATAAATGAGAGAGCAGTGATTCAGAAAAGGCTTATGCCATGGTCATTTAACAAATCAAAAATAATTTAAAGCGGTTATTGATGCAGTACAAGGAGAGAGAGAGACAGAGAGACAGAGAGACAGAGAGACAGAGAGACAGAGAGACAGAGAGACAGAGAGACAGAGAGACAGAGACAGAGAGAGACAGAGAGAGACAGAGAGACAGAGAGACAGAGAGACAGAGAGACAGAGACAGAGACAGAGACAGAGACAGAGACAGAGACAGAGAGACAGAGAGACAGAGAGACAGAGAGACAGAGAGACAGAGAGACAGAGAGACAGAGAGACAGAGAGAGAGAGAGAGAGAGAGAGAGAGAGAGAGAGAGAGAGAGAGAGAGAGAGAGAGAGAGAGAGAGAGAGAGAGAGAGAGAGAGAGAGAGAGAGAGAGAGAGAGAGAGAGAGAGAGAGAGAGAGAGAGAGAGAGAGAGAGAGAGAGAGAGAGAGAGAGAGAGAGAGAGAGAGAGAGAGAGAGAGAGAGAGAGAGAGAGAGAGAGAGAGAGAAGAGCCTTCGTTCCGCCTACCTCACTACACTGTGCATTTAACAGTTTTCATGCAGGCCTTTAGAATTGACTATTCAGACAGACCTCAGCACAATTTAAATCAAATGGTTTTCATCTGCATCAGCTGCTGGAGCTTTATTGAAGAAACATTGTCTATATTCTTTTATTTTTTAATTCTGCCTGTTTTTCTGCAGATTTTTGAGAAATCCTTCTGCAGTCGAAGCCTTTGAGTATCTGAGGGGATCTCTTGGTAAAAACCCTTTACTACAGAGAGAAGTGAAACTGATTAACCGTAAACTAGAAGAGTCAAGAGTGAAACAGATCTCTGATCTACTGAAGGATAAACACTGTACACTCAACACACTCACGTGAGGATTTTCTATAAAGTTTTTATACATGGTGTTCTATTCAGCATAGACAGAAATGACTGTACATTTAAGAGGGTATAGAGAATATTGTGGTTTCTTATTTAACATCCGTTCCCTGATGAGAGCGAGACATGTCAATGTAGTACACGAGGGATTTGTCCCAAAGAGCCCTTATCTTTTGAATAAGGTCTGATAACTGGGCTAAATTGATTTAAATAGTTATTTATTTTCAAAAAACATAGAGTCCGGACCTCCGTTTGGAAGAAAATATAAAGAGCAAACCTCTTGGAGCTTTACTTGAATACCCCTGTGCTAGACGCTTCAGGTTTATGTCCTAATATGGACACTTTGTCATTTATCTGAAACGGACGAATGATCAAATATGATCACACCAATATTCAGCCACAATGTTCACTAATCTCTAGACATCCTACACAAATAACATCCATCTCAACATTAAACACAACTATTCAGAAATATAATGTGTGAGTTTCATTATCTCATCATTGTTTGTTTTGATGATATTTACATGTTTGTGGGATAAGATATGAGAGCTGATCCGCGTTTCCACAACTCCAGAATTACGCTGAAGTTTAAAACACCTTCGGCAACTCCTGATTGGTCACATGTCATGATGTCACTATTTGTGACATAGACTGATCTCTATTGATTGACAGGGAAGCATCTCCTACAGAGAGGCATGGAAACGCTGTTGTGATTGGTCGATTAGATGACTAAATATGGTAACTTGCCCGTTAAAGGGTTAACATGAGTCCTTTTGTGTCTCTTCAGGTTGAATTCTTGTAGTATCACAGCAGAAGGTTGTGTTGCTCTCACAGCAGCTTTAAATGTTAATCCATCTCATGTGAAAGATCTGAATCTGAGTGAAAATCCACTTGGAGACTCAGGAATCAAGAACATCGCTGATCTGATGAAGAACTCACAGTTTACACTGAAGAAACTCAAGTATGTGTTTTTATTCATGTTCATTTATTCTTAATGTATGTATGGTAATGTTTCTGCACTGGTGCGATTTACCATTATATCAAATAGAAAAATAAAATATAAATCTTTTGTCTAGTCTGTCTGAGTGCAGAATAACAGAAGAAGGTTACAGATGTTTGGCTGAAGCTGTGAGATCAAACCCTTCACATCTGATAGAGCTGGATCTCACTGGAAATGATCCTGGACCATCAGGAGTCAAACTCATCTGTGATTTAATACACGACACAAACTGTGCACTGAACACTGTGAGGTAAGTACTGTTTTTAAACATTAAACATTAGTCACAAATGTGAAGTTTACTTTATGAAACTAGGTTGATCAGACAGTGTGTAGCTGCAATATTTATTAGAAGGACGAGAGGAGGAATTTACTGAATTGAAAGTCAAAGAAGAAAATGATTTGCATTAGTTTAGTAAGAACTTCTGCCAGAAAACAAATCAATACTGTAACGCAATTTAATTAAATAGACAAACAATAAAACAAATTTAAAATGGCAACAGCTCCTTCATGGTCGACTGTTGGCCACACAAACATAATAAACCACAACATGAAGTCCTGTTGTAGCTCGTCTCTAATGCTTCCGGAGCTCCTCCGTCAGAGATGCAAGACACTCGTTCTCACTCACTCACGCGTCGTCACCAGCCTCGCGTCGTCAATATAATGAATAATTATGCTTTATGCTTGTGGAGGCTCTTGGTTTATCACAAATCATTATTATTATTCACTCAAAGTATTGGCTGTCTTTTGTCATAGCTGTTTATAGTTTGCCTTCCTTTCTTCTTTCCTCTATGGGAAACTTGAAGGATGCACCGGCCTCGCAGCGCCATCGGCCTCGAGTCGTCACCGGCCTCGCGTCGTCACCGGCCTCGCGTCGTCACCGGCCTCGCGCCGTCACCGGCCTCGCGTCGTCACCGGCCTCACGTCGTCACCGGCCTCGCGTCGTCACCACCTCGCGTCGTCACCGGCCTCGCAGCGTCACCGGCCTTGCTCCTTTCCCTCTCGGCTCTCGTCCCGCCCTGCTCGCCACAAATACAATCATTTAGAAGAATTTGTCATTTACTTATTAATTTACAATATAATGAATAATTATGCTTTATGCTTGTGGAGGCTCTTGGTTTATCACAAATCATTATTATTATTCACTTAAAGTATTGGCTGTCTTTTGTCATAGCTGTTTATAGTCTGCCTTCCTTTCTTCATTCCTCTATGGGAAACTTGAAGGATGAACGCTCATGTGCTTCTTTACTAGAATGAGCTTCTCTCCATATAAGTGTGGATTTATCTTCAGACTAAAAGTTTATTACCACTGTTTCTGAGTGAATTCAAGCGGTCTTATTCAAATATTGTCTGAGGTGGAAAGGCAGCTTATAACACACAGAACTCTTGAAACTATCAGAACTCTGTTGTCTCCAGTTTCACTGCAGTAAATATGAAAACTGCACCGGAGCTTTAAAGAATGATGTAACTATAAGAGACATCATGATAACATATGATGTGAACTGATCTTCTGTCTGTAGATTCTTGAAGAATCCAAAAGCAGAAGCAGCTTGTGTTTATCTGACTGATGTTCTGGGTGTGAATCCATTACTGCTAAAAGATCTGAATCTGAGTCACAATAAACTGGGAGATCTGGATGGAGAGAAACTCTCGGCTCTATTGATGGACTCTCATAGTAAAGTGGAGAAAATCACGTGAGTTTCATATATACAGTATAAGACACCTTCATACATGTGTGTGTTATAAAGATCTGATGATGATGTTATTGTGTTTAGATTGAATAACTGTGAGCCGACAGAGAAACAGTGTTCAGCTGTAGCTGCTGTTCTCTCCTGTAAAACCCTCGTGAGAGAGATGAATCTGAACAACAGTCGTCTGCTGGATTCAGGACTCAAACACATCTGTGACAAACTGAAGAATCCTCAGTGTGAACTCCACATACTCAAGTGAGTTCAGCGATCACATCATCATACACACTCGATAGAACACAACAAACATGACAATATTATACATGCGGTGATAATGTACAAATACAACATGTAAATGTAAAATGCTCTAAATGTAGAATGAGATTCACAAGTGAAATCCAAAGAAAACATCATAAGTGTCTCATAATGCTTGTGTACAGTTGTTCATGAATCCGGTCCAATAACTGGTCAATCCTTTAATACAAGAAATTCAATTAAATTAGTTTTATTTATAAAGAGCGTCACAATGTGCATTGTAACAAGGCAGCGTTACAGGAGAAGATAAAAATAAAAACAGTAAAACACATAAAGGGTAAAACACAGTTCAGCGCATGGTGTTAGTAGAACAAGCTAAATCCGTCTAATAAAGCGATGTTAACAGAATTGACTGAACCTTTAAGCTTATCTACTATCAGCAGTCTCCTGGTGAGCAAGCCTTCACGGCCCTGTGGTGAGGAACCCAAACTCCAATGATAAATAAATGGAGAAAAATCCTCAGGAGAAACCAGACTCAGTCAGGAGGACCAGATCTCCTCCGATGTGTCACGGATGCACTCAGTGACTTTAATTAAGAGTTACCGAGTAAATGTTTATGAATAAATAAAACTAAATTACAAAACTTTTGTTCTTTGTTTTCTAGACTATCTGAGTGCAGTATAACAGAAGAAGGTTACAGATGTTTGGCTGAAGCTGTGAGATCAAACCCTTCACATCTGATAGAGCTGGATCTCACTGGAAATGATCCTGGACCATCAGGAGTCAAACTCATCTATCAGTTAATACACGACACAAACTGTGCACTGAAGAGAGTGAGGTGAGATGTGTTAAAATAAGAATTAGACTAATAAAACTTGAACATGTGTTTGAGGTTTAATCTTCATTATTTCAATACAAGGTTATCACAATAGATGTTTATTAATAATGACACTGTTGTCTTCCGTCTGCAGGTTATTGAAGAGTTCATCTGCAGTCGAAGCCTTTGAGTATCTAAAGACTCTTGGTATAAATCCTTTACTCCAGAGAGAAGTGAATCTGAGGAATCGTGTACTAGACGAGTCAAGAGTGAAACAGATCTCTGATCTACTGAAGGATAAACACTGTACACTCAACACACTCACGTGAGGATTTGATCTTTATTTATTGTCTCTTTAAAACAAGGATGTATGTGGACATATACATGCAGTATCTCGACAGGAAACTAAAGTACAGTTCATGTCAGAATTCATTGTTTGTCGATTTATGTTATTTAATTCAGATTTTTTGACAATTCTGTGTGTTTGATAAATGGCATATATTATGTCAAAGAAGAAAAAAGACAAAAATGATCAGTGGGTTTATTATTATCGTATTTGCAGCTGGTTTTTATTATTCATCTTTTACTGAATCATGTTTGTAATAACAATAGTTTTTTGATTGTTGATATGTTTCTCTTGTCTAATGTTTCAGACTGAGGGATTGTGGTCTAACAGAAGAAAGTTGTACAGCTTTAGCTTCAGTTTTAAGCTCAATCTCCAGTGTGAAAGAGCTTGACATGAGCAACAATAATCTACTGGATTCAGGAGTAAAAAAACCACAGAAAGGACATGAACATACCAACCGCAGACAGAAAAAACCCACGTAACTACATTAAAAGAAGTAGATGTTTAGCTTTTTTTATTAATACAGAAATGATTCATTGTTGTTGTTGATTCTCTCAACAGTAGTAAGGAATATTGTGTTTCTCTAATAACCTGAAAGAAACAATGCACTGTTTTAACAATCTAAAGTATCAGTAACACATTAGATGTGATTTAATATTTCAAATGTCTGTTTTCTAGTGTGTCTGAGTGCAGTATAACAGAAGAAGGTTACAGATGTTCTGGCTGAAGCTGTGAGATCAAACCCTTCACATCTGATAGAGCTGGATCTCACTGGAAATGATCCTGGACCATCAGGAGTCAAACTCATCTATCATTTAATACAAGACACAAACTGTGCACTGAAGACTGTGAGGTGAGATGTGTTGAAATAAAAGAATAAACAATCATCTGCAGTTTAAATAAACAATCCAGTATTTATATTATATAGTGTTTACTACACAATCTGTTGTTGTATTGAAGTGAATTCAAGATTTAACAAAAGATAAATGTATAAAGTTGTTTTCATCAGCACCAGCGGCTGAGGTTTCATTAAACGTCTTCTACAACATATTTTATATTGTATATTTTTATAATTACCAATTTAGTTTTACTACAGTTAATGTTTTTGTAACTTTCTGTTTTCTGCAGGTTATTGAAGAGTTCATCTGCTGTGAAAGCTGTTAAGTATCTGACCAGAGTTCTTGGTATAAATCCTTTACTCCAGAGAGAAGTGAATCTGAAGGATCATAAACTAGACGAGTCAAGAGTGAAACAGATCTCTGATCTACTGAAGGATAAACACTGTCAGCTCAACACACTCACGTGAGGATTTTAAAGTTTCTGTTTATCATCATATCAATGGGAAAAAAAGAATCTTGCTCAAATACAGAATCACAATCATTAGGGGTTCATTTCTTATCAAAACTCTGTTAAAACTATCAAACTTAGCGGTGAGGTTGGGAATTGAAACCAACGGCTCACTCGAGCCCTCCCTTTGGAATAATATTAATGGGGAAGGAATAGAGCGGGACTCTCAAGGAGCTTGTCAACCTCCAGCTGAAGAGACCTCATAAAAGGTGTTTTTCATAAAAGGTGTTTTTCATAAAAGGAAAATGTTTTTCATAAAAGGTGTTTTTCATAAAAGGGGTTTTTCATAAAAGGTGTTTTTCATAAAAGGTGTTTTTCATAAAAGGGGTTTTTCATAAAAGGTGTTTTTCATAAAAGGGGTTGTGGTTACACGAGGTGTTTCAGGCAGGTCTGGGTGAGCATTCGCTTTTGGATAGAATTTATCGTTTGTTCCAACACTTACATTTTTGCAATTTTACGTGTCTAATACATGCATGAGTAACTTATAACACACCAAAGACACAGAGACACACATATTAGTGCCATATGACCCCTTAACGAAACAATAATTGTGGTACAGATGTCAGGTTTTATTGTTGCTTGGAAATGTTTCTATTAACCCTTAATAATATATGTCAGTAGTTGTTCTAAGAGAGCTATGAGTTTTTATCATTTTGATAAGTCATTTATTTGACGTGTTCATCATATCTACAGGTTGTCTGGATGGAGTATAAAAACATTCCTTTTTTTGTGTCTATATGCTTTACTGTTTAATGAAGTCTGACCCATTTTGAGTTCAATCGTTTGAAATATTGGTTAGTTGAGTTAAACATGTTTAGGGAATAAAGGGGAAAGATACAAATGTTGTTATTGCAGCCGATGAACATAGCAATGCTGTGTACTGTACATGCTTTGCACTTTAACCATTGTTCCTGTTATTTTCTTCTCTCTTTATCTTTCATTGTAGGTTAACAGCCTGTGGTTTCTCCAAAGAACAGAGTTCTGGTCTGTTTTCAGCTCTGACTTCAAACCCATCACACCTGAGACACCTGAACCTGAGTGAAAATAAACTAGGAGACGTGGGAGCTGAAGTCCTCAGTTTTCTACTGAAAAATCCAAAGTCCAAGCTGGAAACACTGGAGTGAGTTACAATTCTAGTGAAAAAACAATGTTAATTCTACACTGTGATGCTCTACACCATGATGTTCTAAAGGTCTTTGTGGAAACATTTGGATTGGATTCTGTTTGTGTTATAATAAGGCTTCACAAGCTTGTGCCCAGAAGGAAACCGCACATTTAAAAAGAAATAGTCCAGATAGTGAGCTGAAGTTATTACACACTTAAATGTGTGAATTGTTTTTAATCAAGTTTGAAGGACTTGTTGGAGGTTTGGTGATGTTGACGTTGATGATGTTGATGTTGATGTGGTCTGTGGTGGTTTAGTCGGTTTATAGCCTCATGTTAGCTTTTTACTTTTGTTGATTGTAGTTGGGCTTTAGATTTCATAAATTCATGATATCTTGACACACAAAACATCAATACAAACAAACATCATCATACATTTTACATTCACTACATTCACACCTTTCTTATTAAAGTATTTTATTTTATTTATATGATTATTTGAAATAACCTGTTGTGTTCCCCGGTGGGGGGAAAATATATTTTGTTTTACCATTAGGTTTTCTCAGACTCACATTTTTATTTTAATAAAACCCCATAAATGTTTTTTATCTTATTTTTTTTTTGTTTTTGATATACACAAGATTAAAAAAAATACCTTCTTCTCTCTTCCTCTTTTTTTGACTGCTTAATGTTGAACTATTTATAACTTTTTCTTTCTCATTATTGTTTTGTATCTTCTCAATGTAGGTTAAGACGCTGTGGTTTCTCAAAAGAACAGGTTTCTGCTCTGTCTTCAGCTCTGACTTTAAACCCATCACACCTGAGACACCTGAACCTGAGTGGAAATGAACTGGGAACTTCAGGGGTTCAAAAACTCTCTGATCTACTGAAAAATCCCCAGTGCACGCTGAAGACATTACAGTTAGTACACAAGCTACAGTAAACTTAACATTGATCACTGTACTTTCATCATTTCATTGAATAGTAACAGTAAACACATACGGTGTTATTGTGTTCTGCTCCGAGTACACCAGATGTTATGTGTACACATGGGTTCATTTAACTGAACATTACACATCAGTAACGGATGACCATAGATCTGACCCATCTTACTTTATCTCTGCAGACTGTGTGAATGCAAGATTGATACCAAACGATTAGACATCCTGATTCCAGCTCTGTGTTCAAACCCATCACACCTGAGAGACCTGAACCTCAGTCAGAATGAAGTCAAAGACGCTGGAGTCAAGCATCTATGTGATCTACTGAAACTGAAGAAACTGGAGAAACTGGAGTGAGTCTGAAAACAATATTCCTCAGATTACTGATGTTTTTGTGGTCTGGTTAAAGATGTTTTTAGGTGTTTGCTTCATGCTTAAAATTCTTTCAAATGACCAGTCACACATTATATAGTGTTTTTATTACAATGTATTGTATTTACATTATAATTTAACTGTGAATGACACACTACACTGAGAAGAATACACTTCTCTTGTACCATCCAATGTTTTCTTTGTTTTTGAAATTTAAAAGACTTTCAATGCATTAGATATAAAACATCAGCAGGGTTAAAGCAGACTGTGGGAATACCTGCACATCTTTTCAATTAATAGTGAAGCAGCACTATAGTACTTGTGCTCACAGGTTCCCTCATGTGGTTGATAAGCGCAGTTGTCTGTTAGCAGCGTCGTATATGATGTTGCTGTATAAGGTTCCTGTGATACACATGAATCTGTTGCTTTAACATGACTCAGTTTATTTCTCTTTCTCTCTTCAGGTTGTGTGGATGCAGTCTAACAGATCAACAGTGTGTTCAACTGATTTCTGCTCTGTGTATAAACCCTTCACACCTGAGACACCTGGACCTCAGTGGAAATAAACTAGGACACTTAGGAGTCAAACACTTATGTGATCTGGTGAAACATTCAGACTGTAAACTGGAGAAACTGGGGTGAGTCTTACTGAAGTCCAAAAAGCCAAACCCTTTGAATGATTGACAGATCTGTCAGAGAATATTTCTTATTGACTCATGTTATCCTCAGTGTTATATGAAGATGCTGAATGTACATCATGTGGAACTGTGTTTTGTGTTTGTTGTCTTTCTAGACTGAATGATTGTGACATTAAAGACGTTTCATGTCTGGCTGAGACACCAGAAGTGAAATGTTTAAAGGTTCTTGATCTGAGCAACAATAAACTAGGAAACTCAGAGAAGAAGCTGCGCGAGATGCTACAAGACTCTAAATGTGAACTGAGGTTAGTAAACTAAAGGATTTACCAATTGATGCTAATGTTATTTATTCTATTTAAATGTTTTGGATGATATCATATATTTACACATACAGTATATTAATCATACGGTTAGTTCCAGTTCTCTATTCCGATTGGTCAATAACATATAACTTCCCCTAATGATTCTGTGTATCACTGCGCATCCTTAGCAATGTAAACTAAACCTTCTGTTGCTGTTTACAGTCGATCAGAGACTATTGTTTCCTGCGGAAGGAAGGCTTTATGGGATTTTTCTTCATAAACGTTGCATTGATACATATTCTTTGGCTTTGATATTTGTACTGTGGAGTATTAAAGCAACAAGCTACGAGAGGTTGTGCTTTACCGTGGAAAAGTCACTCCATTTAGAACTAGAAATTCGTCTGTGCAACACTGAAAATATATTTTTGCCCACTGGTTCGCAGAGACAGAGAGAATCTGAGTGCAGGAGTTCTCATACAAACACACTGGCTGACACAAGGAACATCTATTCACTGGCAACACCAAACACTGACTCACAAAAGCACAAGAGAAACAGGAGCAAGGCAAACACACACAGTACAATAACACAAGACAAGAAGAATATATGACACACACGGCCGGGTTCCTAGCAGACCTAATAGGTGTTAGAGTTTAGGATCCAAGTTTAATGGTCCCCTTGTTTTATTGTGTTATTATTATTGTAATGTTTTCTTGTGTTTTTGTTTCTCATTACAGACTAGAGAGTCAAGGTTGGATCTCACGGCTCTTCTCTAGGAAGTCTGGTAAATCTACAACGCCGGGGGATGAACCATCATCATCACATGAGCAGTCTTTAGAAGAGGAAGATGAGGAGACTTCATCTCAGAAGAGTACTGCGTCTTTAACTGAATAAGATTTAAAGAATGAAATAAGAATGATTATTTCTGTATGTATGGTGTGAATGTTTCTGTATGTGTGTTGAACCGTTTGATCGATATGCTCTGAACTATAAAACCAGCAGGATTTGTAATCGCAGCATCATCACTCTTATCGATTAACATCATAAATCAAGCCTTATTTTATACCATTTGTACATTAGATCTTACAAATATCAAATGGTTGACAACTTTAAAAACACAGTTTGCAGGATTGGATTAGTTGTGTTGGAACAGGCGTTGTTTGGCTCTATGGAAGAGTAGACTGGTTTGAGTGTGGTGATTTCTTCAAGTCGCGTTGCCGTTGTGTACAATGTGAATATCGGGAGATCAGAAAAGTAGACAATGCTTCACAAATGTATTTCCATAGAGAGCAGGTGAAAACAAAAGTGTTTAAGAGAGGCAACGGCGATCTGATGTGCCGATACGGTGTTGTGTAAATAGATGCTTGATGCACGGCATTCTGCATTTCCTCTTCATATGATAAACAAATTGTTTCCAAGCCGGTGACAAACATTCTTACTGTACTCGAATCACCAAAGTAACCACACATTATGTGGCTCTTGCATCAAAATATGAATATCCACAAACTTGGTCATAACTTTATGGCATCATGATAATAACTGGAACAATATAACACCAAATCAAAACTGATTTAACATGAAATACTCTGTTCCAGGAACAGTGACAGGGAGAGAAGCAGTAGACCCATCACAAGATCACACTGATGATGCTCCTGAAGAAGATGCTCAGGATGAGAGTGAAGGTGAGACCAGAGTACCACTATATATGCTTAATGCCTCCAACATACTTTATAACCGAAATTACATTTTAATTTAGTCTTTTCCATCTTTGTGACAGCTTATCGTTAGATAAATAATTTCACATAATGTGTTTTTCTTTAAAATGGCTAGATTTCACTGTTTACTCTGATAAACTGTCTGTGAAATGAATTTAAAATGGCACACACAATGAACACTAAAACTGGGAAAAAAGCTCAAAATATTTCAAGTGGATAGTTAAAAAAAACACTTGAATAACAGGATGGACACAAAACTAGAAGAGCAAACATTGTGATTATTTGCATATAAGTGTATATATGATGAAATATTGAGTAAAGGCCAAAATGACTTTCTGTCAGTATGTGTCAAGTAGTGTACTTAAGTACTTAAGTGTGATTTTAAATATATTTCTGAGTAGACTAAAGGTTTACTTCCTTATTCTTTATTCTGTTTAAAACAGATAATAATACCACACTTGCATAAACTTGTTCTTGTAAGGCTAATTTCTGGCATATTGGTGATGCATACAGTTTTACATTTATGTTCTGAAATATAACATGTGATTTAAGAACATGTTGGTGATTGGTATGATATATACAGATCCATTTGTTTTCTTTTGTCCCTACAGATCAAGCAGACACTGGGCAGAGCACCTGGGTGTGAACAATATGACAATATATGGTTTTAAATCAATGTATATAGTTCTAGTCTGTGTATTTACCCGTCTGTAAGATGCAGGTTTCATTTATTTGAAGAAAAACACACATATATTACTTTTGATACAGAACATATAATATAATGTAGATACTTGTGTGCATTTGATACAATTTGTGCTTTAGTGTCACTGTTTGCTATGTGTTGTTGAGATTCACATGATCTCATTATGTGTCCATTTCTTAATGATACGGAGTTCATTAACAGTGGAAATGGATTGTTTAACCAAAATGAAATCATCATGAAAGGAGAAAATCAAAGGAAGTTGACTATGTTCATTCTTTTAACCCTGCTATGCTGTTTGGCTCTTTTGCTTTTGGAATAAAAATGAAATATAAAAAATCAATGACTGCATGTGTGATCAAAAATGACCAGCAATAGGAAATGAATGGGAAAAAGCCGAACACAGAACATGTTTTTATTTGTAAATTAAATACAATAATTGATGCAGACACACAGAAATGATGGTGTGAGACACACGTCCCCAGAGAACATGAACGAGAAATGAATAGGTTAAGGTATAAAACGGGCAGAAAAACAGACACGTGCACAATGACACACACATACAAACACTAAACAGCACAATATGCAGTCCAACACCCACTCAATAAAAATGATTAAACTGGCTAGTTTATCAATTAATCTAAAAACATCTAAAATCATGATATTCCAAAAAAGGCCCAGTCGCCAAAACCAACATCACAATTTGAAACTAAACAACACGCCCTTAGAACAAACCCAGAACTACACACATAAACATTAGCAACACTGGAATTTTAAACAAGCACGAGAGACAACGCACAACAAGCCTTTTGTGTCACAAAGAATATCAAAATTGACATCCCAACTGGAATCTGGCTGAAAATAATGCAATCAATTATATTTACATTACAGCATTTGGCAGATGCTTTTATCCAAAGAGACTTACATTGTATTATCCTATACATATGTATCTGCCATCCTCTGAGATGAGATACACAGACTTGAGTTGATAACACAATGCTCTTACCACTGAGATACAGGAAAGCCAATGGCGCTGTGAAGATGTGAGGTTTGGGGCCGTCTCACCAACCAAGGGTTCACCAAATGGGACAAACACCCAATAGAGACTCTGCCAACAGGAGTTTGTAAAAACATTGGTGTTCTTATGGTTTAGCAGAGTTTTGGCTAAACTTTTATTCTTATTTCATTTATCTCTCTGTAAATCGCTTTGGATAAAATCATACACCAAATGACTAAATGTAAATGTATTTATGTTTTTGGATTGCCTTCTGGGATTTATCCCAAAGATGCTTACCAGATTGGTTGGAACTATTATTTATGGGCTTCTGTGATTAAGCCAGTAATTCTTTGTATTTTTTCAGAAACACAGAGTTCAATTACTCATTTCTCATGGCCTAGAGCTTCCTACAACACGTCCCAGTCCTGACAAGACCATTTCAATTGCAATAATGAATTAAAGGTTAAAACATTGAGGCTCCGTTTCAAGGAATTAAATTATAGAGACTTAAGCATGGATTTTAAGAGACAGGGTCATAGATGTTTAACAACAACCTCTACACTTAAATATGTTATGTGTCAGCAACATGAAAAACTATTTATTCTATAAAACCCTGAAATAATTGACATAAAGCATAATGTGACATTGCTGCCAAACATGACAGTTTGAAATGATTTGATAAATAAAAATAAGCTGTACAAATCCTACTTGAATAAAGTTCTGTGGCAGGGTCTTTAGACTGTCTATGAAGTCTGACTATCTGAAGTCAGTGAAGAAAGACATCAAATAAGCTCACAGCTGTCTTTAGTAAGTAGCAGGTCAAGCAAGAACGTCCAGAAACCATTACAAGTTTTAAAATGATTCAATTGTTATTGATTGTTGTGGGGATTATAGGTTACAGAAGATGTTTAAAGGAATGCTAATGAAAAGATGAAGGCCTTAAGAGAAGTTTTTCTGCCCAACCATAAAAAAATCAAAGCTCATACAGACCCAAAGTGTCAACATGACATTGATGTGTTCTGTTCATCCAGTCTGTGGGATCTGCAGTGATCTTCCTCATGAGCATTACAGCATCAGTACTTACCATCTGCCCTTCAGAATAATGTGTGTTCACACTCAAACTCATTTCTACAGAGATTATTCACATGAACGCACATAGTTAGACAAACACAGGTCTTTTAAATAATCTACATTTAGTCTCAAAGAGAATAAAAAGCAGATTTATTTCTATAATCAACACAAGCACGAGACATGTACAGTAAGTGTGTGTTTAATACTCCAAAATAAGATTGAAAGAGATTCAAGGTCTGTCTTTGGCTGCTTTCTGTTGTTGTTCACAAGATCGACCAAGAATCTTTGTGGTCATACCAGTCCCAAAGAAACTTAAGTCATTCCATAATGATTTTGGACGGTTCATATCTGTTGGAATGTAATATAAGTGCCTCAGGTACACTGCTGAAATCAGATCATTTGCAGTTGGCCTGTGTGGATGTTTTAACCTTTACTTCTTCACTGGAAAGAGTGGAGATAATAGTGTATCAAGTACGGAAACGTTACACTTTGTTTTATCAAGGCGTACGGATTCTCAAGTGATCCTGATTTATACTCAAAGTGGGAATCTCATGGTGTTATGAGGTCCATCTCTGGAACTGCTCTCCTCTTTCTGCATCACATTTACATCAGATGATACAGAGTCATTACTAACAAGATTCAGTATAATAATAACCTGTATGGCATACACTGCACTTCAGGGACTCTGTACTGCAGTTATACTTTTGACCGCAGACCCTCCTGATGACGAAACTTATGCCATGTGGGCAGCACGCAGACTACTTCTGCCTTAAAGCAATGAGGATAGATGACAGTTTGTCAGAGGCCAACTGGTTTCAAACACAGAGGATCACAATATCACATCATCTCCCTCTTTGAATATGAAGGGGTCTGGTCCACACTATACTGAAGAATTTCACAGTGACAATCAGCTTCTCAAGTTCAAACCCGATCACTGCTTTTAATATGGATTGCACATTTCCGGTAACGCTTTAGATTACGGCCCGCAAAGTACAGAATAATTAAACTACAGAATATACAGCGAGACTAATTGTAATAATACTGTACTTCTACAGTACATATCTGTAAGTATGGAAGACTTTTACTTGCAGCTAACACAGATATCTCAGACGGGTCAGTGTGTGATGTTTAGTGTGTTCAGAAGCAAAAGTATTTGAGTAACATTACGATGAGTGAATGCTCTCAACACACAGTATATGATCTCATTTTTGGTCAGCTGGGGTCTGTTGGTTAGAGCGTTGTGCTTGTGATCAGAAGGTTGCTGGTTCTAATCTCAGTGCCAGCAGGTCATGACTGAAGGGCCCTTGAGCAAGACACCTTACCCCTGATGCTCTGCAGTAATGTGACACTGTATAAAAAACTACTTGTAAGTCTCTTTGGATAAAAGCGTCTGCCAAATGAATAAATGTAAATGTTTTGACAGAGGGTTAGTAAGAGGGATTTGCATCTGAACTCTTCATATACAATTTAGAAACTCAAGTAATGAAATTTATTTTACAATAACACATTACTTGGAAATTCCTGTTTAAAAGCAGTTGAGCTGTGGTGTGTGGATATTAAAACTAATGGAACGGTTCACAAATTCAGAAATGTAGATATTGATGTGATTTAATGATTCAGTTTATTCAAAATTCAGTTACTAAAATATATTCATAGATTTAATTATTTGTAAAATAATTTGATTTTTTTTATGAATTATTTGTTAATTGGTCTTTATTAGTTTAATTGTTAAATTATTATTTTACTATTTGGTGAATTATTTTGTTAAATTTGGTTATTTGGTCAATTATTTCTTTGTTGAATTATTTGTAATTTGTTAAATTTCTTGTTCATTTATTGAATATAAACTCTTATGAGTACTTTTTTGTGTGTCGTCCATTACTGCAGCTTACGCTTACAATCACATCTCTTATAGAGCAAGTAATTATTTCAAATAAGCCTTACACTTTACTTTAAACGTGTGATATTTTTATTACACAAAGTTGAGCTTTGACAAGGACGTTCAACAGTTCTAACAAACTCAAAACCAATAACAGTGACAACAGCTGATATCACATCCAGCTGCGTCCCCTTCCATGATCTTGTTTCATGTATGTTATAACACTTGCCTGATAACAGTGTTAAATAAAACTACTGTACTACACAGGGCATCTGTGTATATATCCCTCTGCAAGTGGATGAGATGAAGACAATACAAACACTTAAGATAGAATTCAAAACCTTTATTACAAAAATAAGTTACACTCACCTCATTTTACAGTATAAAACAATTTATTTGCTGGAATGCAAAAACATTGTTGGCCACCAACAATCGATTAAAACTGCTCACATCTTTTCAAAAGGTTGCAATGTTACGGCTTCATTGAGAGGGAGTTAACTGTGTACAAAACCGGGTCACTGGATCGCTCACCTGCTGCCTATATATATATATATATGTAAATATAAACCCAGGCCGCAGTGTCCCTTTTTCTACAAAGTTTATCTGCTGGCCAACGAAATTCATGATTGATTAAAAAAACCTACATAATCCTATACTGTTCTTCAGAAAGCTGAACCGGTTCCATAGAAAAACGGACACTGCGAGGCTCGAGATACGCAGCGGCTGCGTTTGTGATGTTAAGCCAATAGAAAAGTAACATTTTATTCCAAACTATCATACACCCAGTAACTACAGAATCTGAAAAAGCGCCTGAGGCGGCTAATTCAGTTAAAAAGAGTTGAATAAGAGCAGGGTTTGTTTCGGCTCATCACATGAGATTCACATGCATGTCCAGTTTGACTGTTGACTGCAATTGTGGAGCAGCAGAGGATCGACTATATTACATGAAGTGCCGCTGCCCTCGTGCATATTTCATAAGAAACAAGCCCTGCTCCTATGCTTTAAGCGTCTCTATTTACAGTACAGGCAGGGTAGTTGATTCCTCTCTACTTGAGGTAGTTAACCGACCCTTAAAAGACAAGTTCTCAAAGAACCGCGCTCTGGAATGCCTGACTTTCCCACGTCAGGTGGTTACACCAAAACCTGCAGAAGGTCTCTAGCCAAACGTTTAAGGTTAACAAAGATATTCTCACGAAAAACTATACATCAGCATCATCACGCTCCTCCGAGCCACTTCAAACCCAGGAGAGAAAACAAAACAAAAAAAGGTCCAAATAAAAGTGCAACACATTCGACGTTATGGGAGTCTTGAGAATCTGAACTTCAATTTCCAAAATGTGGGCATGGACACACTCCTTGTGTAAAAACTGCAAGTCCAAGTTGGTGACTGTTGAGTTTTTCTGCATCGTCAGAAGTGGCAGTATATAGGAGATATGCTTGAATAAAGGCTGGAATATCATTGGACCATTGAGACGACTTTAACCTTATAAACACTGTAGAGTCCGGTGTAACCCCATACAACAAGTCAGTCTTCATACTACCTGGTCAGGACCAGCCTCGACCCCTTTCCCCTGCCAAAACAAAACACACATGTTAGCAGATGAAGAATTAGACAGAATCTTCAAAAACATGAGATTAGAATCCTAAAAAATCTGATTACGGTTAAGTTAATTTTTATAGAGAAACATTACCATTATAAGCACGGACCTTTAGCACAATATTTAGGGTTTGCAGTCCCATTTTCTTCAATAACACTTACATTTGCTAGGTCGATATAAATTCATATTAATGATACATTTACATTGACCCCTATAGCACATCAATAAATGTGTAATAGTCCTAGAATTAGCAATTGAAAACATTTTTCAAATCATGAACGTGTATGGGTTCTCGTGTCATTTTGATTGTGTTATTGACATTGAGCAGTCCGTGTTACTGATGTATGTGACAGGTGAGTGTTCAAAGAGGAGCTTCTGGTTGATCAGCTCCATCTGCTGTACAGGACTGAGATTAGTTTACATCTGGAGTGAACAGGCACTCCAGATGACATGAACTTCCGTAAATCAATTTAAAGTGATTCAAACAGCCACGTGAATCAATTCATTGTCAAACGTCTCAAGATTTCTAAGATTCACAGTACAAATGACAGTTTTGTCTTAGAGAGTCTTATTCAGTCAGGAAGGACAAAATGAACGAGACTGTGACGAATGAAAGAAAATTGCAAACCTTTGGTCCGTTTTGCTCGCATGGTGCCTTGCATACGTAAGCAATGTGAAAAAGGGAAAAACAAAACGCCAGAACATGTATGTTGAGAGATAAAGGGGAAAGAATTTTGTTTTGTTTTTTTAAGAAGCTGAGGATCTAAGCCTACAGAGTCTAAAACCTCCTGCCAACACTCCAAGAATGCTCCACCCACACATCACGTACCACTCGACATCGCTGCTGGATGCCACCTCTAGAGCCACGCCCACCTCGTCCGGATCCCGGACCTCCACGCTGAGAGAATCCAGCCCGTCCCCTCGCCATGCCGGAGCCCCGGCCCCTAGACAGCGTGGGCCCGCGAGCTCCTCTGCTGCCCGTTCCTCTAAAGTGAGCTTGAAAGTCTTCATAGCCGTAGTATGGATCTTCGTAGCCTCCTCTGTAGTTGTGATAGTCGTAGCCGTAGTAGTCGTAATAATCCCTGTAGCTGTAATAGTCGTTAGGGTAGGAATAAGATGCTCTCACACCTCGTCCTCTGCCTCGTGATGAAGGCTGCACTTGTGGCGGCCCGTAATAATAATAATCATCATACCTGCAGGAAACAGATGTGATCAGACATATAGACAGAAACACCATTCTGTTTCGGGTAAAAAAAACCTGGAAGGGTCTTACATTTGAGTTTTAGCAGCTTGTCTCTGGGCCTTCCGTTCTTTCCTCTTCTGATCAGGTGGCTTAGCAAAGACTATTTCGATTTGTTCTCCTTCCAGATCCTTCCCGTGCATTTCAGCTAAAGCCTATTTGAAAACCACAAGTTTGATTAAAAGCGTGCATCAAACAGCAACAACATCCTCAGAGCAGAGATGAGACAGTCACCTTAACCGCACTCTCACGCTCCTCGAAATGAATAAAGGCGTAATCTTTGAGCTTCTTAACCCTCTCCAGTTTGCCAAATGGACAGAACGTTTTCTCCAGATGTTCTTCTGTTACTGTGCTAGCCAGGTTTCTTACAAAAAGGACTTTCACCTAAAAATATAACACAAACTATGAATATAATTATTGGACCGTACGTAATGCAAGGGTTTTGAATCTTCCGGGACACAAATGTTACTGGTGAATTCAAGCATCATGTTACCTTTGCCATGACCTCAGGATCAGGGTCTTCGATAGGGTCGGCCCACTCAACGGTCACTACGTTCCCCCAGACCTTCACCTTGCCACTCATTAAGCGACGGCGTGCCTGGGCGGCTGTTTTGTGATCTTCATACTCTAAGAAGCAGAAGCCTCGATTCTTCTTCTTGTCATCGGGCTGATGATACAGGATGACATCATTCAAACCCTCTGTGGAGATAGAGCACACTGTTATTCACTGAACAAACTAAGTTTAGCCAGGATTTCATCCTCTAACAAAGACACTTACCGGTAACTTTGGCAAACTCTTCCACTATCTGCTCTTTAGTTTTGCTCTTGGGAATGGAGCCCACAAACAGGCGATTATTGGCAACAGAGATGCAAACACCGATGTGTTTACCGGGCCGAATCTCATTGTTGTTACACTGCAAGAAACAATCCAAATCACAGACTGAATTTATTTTATTTCCCATACACTGAGAGACCCTCACTTACGAGTTTGACGGCCTCCTGCGCGGCTTCTTTAGTGCAAAATGTGACAAAAGCGTATCCTCTGTTCAGCCCGCTGAGGGGGTCCATCATCAGACGCAGGTCCCAGATGGGTCCGGCTTTCTCAAAGAGAGGAACCAGCTCGTCTTCAAAGAGATCTCTCGGGATCTTTCCTACAAATATCTGTCAATGTGAACCACAAGAAACTGATTTTATTAGCGACTCGCAGCAAAAAAGCCAATAAGACCCTTAATGAAACGTCGAGGGGTGTGTATTTTCTGAAGCACTAACCTCAGTGCCGACAGTGGGCTGAACTCCAGCGTGTGATGATCCTGGAGGCGGTCCACCATACTTCCGCTGACCTGTCGTCACATCAAGTGTATAGCCTGTTCTCTCAAGCAACGCCTGGTGTCATAAGTTAAAAAAGTGAGCATCTTTTAAAAAGAAAAACCCTTTCATAACATTTCATCTCTAGAAAACATTAGCACAACTTCAACTATCATAAATGTGAACAAACTGCACGATTCCGCTGATAATTTACGATTGCTTGTTTTAATTGTATACCAACAAAATGAAGCAAATCGTCTGCAATAACCTTTTAATTGTCAGGCTAGAAAACTGAACTTTTTACTCAGCTCTCCATTTAGCCATTTAAGCAGAAGCTTTCATCCAAAGCGAATCAAAAAGAAGGGTGATGGAAAACAATGAAGTGATTCATCATAAATAAAGCTCTATAATGCAAAAACATTATTTTATGAAACCATGATCTAGCTGCTAGTAGATGAGAAATATTCAATTCTGGTTTTTACTACTTTGGTGCACTTTAAGCAAACTTGTAAGTTCATTTTGTGCAAAATACATTGTGCAAATTTTAAATTCCGAATGAGCATACAGAAGGACAGATTGAGTGAATGACAGACAGAAATGATAAACTGATTAAAATGGTCAGTATCGTTAAAAGACAGACTTACTTTGATTTTGGCCTCATCAGGTCCTTTATTGGAATCTGACACTTTGGTGCCCTGTTTCTCTCTCTGTCTGTATGTCTTCATCACTCCACACAGAAAGGCACTTTTATTCTGTTCAGAACAGAGACAGAGGTGAGACGTACTCAAGAATAAAACCAACAGTAAAATTCACTTATGTAATCTTGAACCCATTTTTAACATTATGCGTATGTCCCGTCCAGCATTAAAGGGATACTTCAATGAATGTTCACCCAAAAATAAATTCTGTTTTTATTTACTCTCCATCAAATTGTTCCAAACCTGAATCCATTTCTTTGTTCCGCTGAACACAAAGGACGATATTTGGAAGAATGTCAGTAATCAAACAGATCTCTGCCTCAATTTACTCCCATAGGAAATATTTTATGGCAGTAAATATGGGAAGAGATCTGTTTAACTGACACTTCCAAAATGTCTTCGTTTGTGTTCAGCAAACACAAAGAAATTGATACAGATTTGGAACAACTTGAGGGCGAGTAAAGGATGACAGAATGCTCATTTTTGGGGTGAACTGTCCCTTTAAATACCTGATCTGAACGTACATCTGAACTGTTCAGCAAATGAATTCAACAATAAGAGCAAAGTTTAAAACGGTCCACAAATCAAATGACTGAATAGAACACTTCAGTCATTGCCTCTGTGCAAGTAGAGATTGTCAAACACACCTGAACATGTGACAGGTCGCTGTCTTTAAACTGCAGGAGAACCTGCAGCGCGCCTTCTTCATTAAACTCTTTCAGAGCTTCAATCGCCCGATCGTCCAGATCGTTGTGTGACACCAAACCTGCACAAAACAATGAGTTTATACATCATAACAATACTAAACATCCTACTAAAATCATCCCTGGACCACAATCAATGATGTCAGAAATATTTTGACGACACAGAAATGTTGAGACTTGAGCGTCGGTCTTTTATTAACACAGTGCAGTCATGTTACACATTAATTGGCCATATTGAATATTTATTTCAATATTCAATATGGAACTATTCAAGATGAATAAAGTACTAAGGTTATCCAGCCATAAGATATGAACGACACATTAAATAGTTCCCACCTGTTTAGTCACTTCAGATATAACTGAACACATATGTGACTCTACATCGTAAGCACGCGAACATTTGTTAAAACGGTCAAAGTGGTCTACAGAGTTACAGTGAGTTCATAAAGACAAAATGATATTCCATCCTGCAGCGCTACTTCCCACCTTTCCTCTATGTAAACTCACACTAGATGGATGGTTTCGACATTTGCGTGCGTGTCATTCGCATCCGCAGCGCCTCACGTACTAGTGTTTACGCAGCTGCCAGCAAGCGAGTTGAGAGGGATCTGTTGAACAGCAGCGGACTGTACCACAAGTATAGTCCCCATTATGTTATTTAAATACATTCAAAGGAAAACTTCTTCAGAAACAGATCCTGCGTCTCTTACATATGTGTAATGTAATGTACACAAGGTATAAGACATGATGTGTTTATGTAGTTTAAACGGGTTCGGTCAGTGGAGGAAGATGGATTGACAGAGTGATAAGATCACCACCTCTGCTCACACCAGAACTATGCAAAATGCACATAAAGAAAACAACAATAACTCTTTAGTAAAAGCCAAGCCTGTCAATAAAAAGCATATTTTTGTGCAATTACTGCCTGTCAGTTCAGTTGACAAAACTTTATGCAGTGTTTACATATCCAGCAACAGTGCCTCTGATAGACAACTTTAAAGGCCATTTTCTTAATGTTTTGATTTTTTTGGACCGTCAGATTTTTTTTAAATGGTTGTATCAAATATTGTGCAATGGAAAGATTTTTATTCGGCTTTGAGATGATGTTAAAATCTCCATTTCTAAAAATTGGCTCTTAAGAGATACTTCAACTAAAAGTCTTTGTATAAATGTGTTTGTTCTGATGAACACAAAGCAAGATATTTGGGAGAATGCTCATGGCAAGACAGATTTTGACTACCATAGTAGAAAAAAATACTTTAGCATTTTCCCTGTTGAACACAAAGGACATTTTGAAGAATGAAGGAAAGCAAACAGTTCTGGGGGACTTTTGACTATCATTGTATTTTTTTCAATATATGGGGGACAGAATCTGTCTGATTATAAGCCTTCTTCCAAATATCTGTGTTTATAAGAACAAAGAAACAAACAGATTTGGAACAACTCCAAGGTGAGTAAATCATTTTGGGCGAATTATCCCTTGGTTTTGATTTTTTTTTTTAACATTTTAACATACAGTCATACACTTTCGCAAAATCATGAGCACAAATCACAAATCAAGAGTGTTACACAAAGAATGCTCGCACTGAGTTTAAAAGAAGCTGTTGGTCAGTTTGACAGAATTCAGTCCTACTGTACGACAGAAAGACATTTACATTTTAGGATCAAACACATACTTTTGACATCACTACACAGTTAAAACATCACCATTGCAAATAATTGTGTTTCCTCTGTCATTCTTTCTAAACATACATTCAAAAGAAAATGTTGTTCACAGATTCACAGGCAATTCATAGCCATTCAAAAAACGGTTAACATAAATCAATACCCAGCTTTTGTAGAGCTTGAGGCTCGCAATATCAAGGTCATGGGTTCAAAGTCAATGTGTACCTCGAATGAACTGCAAGTCATTTTGGATAAAAAAATGAACACCCTTAAGCTTAAAAACATCGAGAGGCACATCTTCTGAAAAAACAACCTAATAAATAATAGTACTGTTACTGAGACTGATGTCAAAACACAGCAAATAAACATTTGATCTCAACACAAAACATAGTGCAGACGCTACACAACATCCCAAAGAAATATTCTTACCTGCCATGTAAATTTCATCTAGTTTGACAGCGACTTTTCTGGGTAAGCCCGCGTCTAATAACAGCTGGAAATGCTCTGAATGGGCGGGAGCAGGTGAAGACTCCACCGGTTCATCCGTACCGTTCCCATTTATATGCTCTGTGGCCATGTCTCCGTAAATCTGTGAAGTTAAATTAATACAACACAACAATGTTAAACAATAGCAAAAGATGTATAATAGCCTATGCATGCATTACATTCATCGAGTTTGAATTAGGAAGTGTGGGGTCAGGACTATTTATGTGGGGGACCTTTTGAACATTCACATTACAGGACATAAATCACATCAATACTTAATGCAGGAAAATATATGACAATGTTCAACACCCACATATACTAAAACATGTCAGGTTATTAATAAAAATAATTCCTGTCAAGAGGGCCATTGTGTCATGCACAGTGACAGTTATGGGTGGGAACCCGCCGTGTCCTGGTGATAAGATACTATTAGCACAGCAGTGAAGAGAAATGCAATGAATGGCTGTGGCCATAAACAATATACAATAACACAAAACATTTGACACGCATTTGGACTTTTATTACTGTACATCGGCTAACGTGTAGTCCACGTGTTCCTCAGGCCGCGCTACACACGCGCATGCGCGCTGCTCCCCATTTATACTGACGAGCATGTGCAGTTTATATCACATAAAGACCGAGTGTTATATGAAAACAATCCGCGTCTTAAATCCCTCATTTCACAAACCTCTCGGAAATAGCAACTTCACAGCATATTCCCATTTATGACTTGAACCCTTTGTTTTCTGACCGCTTTTCACAAAACACCTGTGCCTTCCCAAAAAAATTGATTTTGTTTTCAAACGTAAGTTATTAGTCTGAATAACAGGACTTCGTGTCGTGCAGCTATGACGTTAGGGTTTAATATTATGGGTTGTGTCTCTTTGTTATGTCAGTGTGACAAGGGCACACACACTAGGCCACAACACACGAGCTACGTGGACACTCCCGAGCTGTAATAAATCCCGTTTCCATCCCCTCGGATGAATGTTTAGAGCAGGCCGGCTTCACTATCCACCCCAGAGAGTGACAAACCAGCACTTTTGCCGTAAGTTTCCAATCTCGCGCGTTTGTGGTGTTAATTTTGTTTGTTTAATAGCGTGCGCGAGCGTGTATTAGTGCTGAGGGGAGACGGAACCGTTGCGTTTGTCCAGCCAACACATCAGCGCCCCACATCAACACTTTTCACCGGTAAGTGCACAGAACGCGTACTAGCGAGAGTAAACGACGAATAAACGCGTTAGAGAGTCCCGGGTGCGCGTTTCGAGTCGAGCCGCGTGCGGGGAGCCGGCGTGAGGCGCGCGCGATCCCTCCACACTTTTGTTTGAAAACCGAAGAGGCGGGAGTTCGGCGCGCAAACACCGCGGACTGTCCGTTAACGAAAGCGTAAGAGAGGGTTCTCATACCTGTCAGTTTTTATCTCGGGTTAGGGTGGAATAAATCCAACGGGAAACGTGTTGAGAGAGAAATAAAGTGGCCAGATCCCCGCCGTTTCTGCGCTCTCACTCCCGTCTACAGCGCTGATGCAAAATGGCGGCGAAACTCATGCCGCGGGAGTTTTTTCCGCTTCCGGTTGTACGGGGTTTCTCACGCGGTCATTGGAGGGGTCGCGTGACGTCATGCCGGCATCAAGCTGTTGAAGTTGTCGCGGGTGGATGCTGAATATCGCACAATATAACAGTGATATCAATAAGATTACAGTATAACAGTGATATCAATAAGATTACAGTATAACAGTGATATCAATAAGATTACAGTATAACAGTGATATCAATACATTTAAACGCGCTCGTGGTGTAGATTACGGTATAACAGCGATATCGATACATTTAAACGCGCTCGTGGTGTAGATTACGGTATAACAGCGATGTCAAGTATTCACAGAAGAGATGGGTTTAGTTATTTGAAGGTTGTGAGAGATGTGGTTGACCGGACCGCATTGGGAAGAATGTTCCATCAGGAAGGAGTTGTGAAGGAGTGAGTGGGAAAGGGATTTGGTGCCCTTATAAGAAGACATTACAAGGCGCCGCTGGTTTGCTGAATGCAGGGTTCTTGATGGGGTGTAGGAGTGCAGTAGGGTGTGAAAGTATGCCGGCGCAGATCCAGTGATAGTCCTGTGGACAAACATCAGTGACTTGAATCTGATCCGGGCTTCAACCGGTAGCCAGTGGAGAGAGATGAACAGGGGTGTCACATGAGCCCTTTTGGGCTGTTGGAAGATGAGGCGTGCTGCTGCGTTCTGAACCAGCTGAAGTGGTTTAAAAGCCTTTGCAGAAAGACCAGCGAGGACAACCGTTAAACCCCTGATAACTTCATAAAATTTACTATTATGTAAATATGTATACTTAACTAGCAAATATTGCATTTTATTTATATAACTTGTGTAAATATTTAATTATTTATGTTGAATACTATTACAATAAAATAAAGCAATCATATTTCATATAATTTTGTGATGTTGTCATGTTCGTTGTCAGTTGGTTCAGTTTTATTCAGAGTACTCATTTGGTTTGGTGTATTCACAATTTATCTCTGCACGGAGGATGATGGGTGATGTAGTCCAGGAGGGAAACCAGATGAACAGACAAGACTGTAACAGCGACAGGCCTATATAAGATTACTTTTCACCCTTTATTCATTTTAATTACAATTATGAAGTTATTCATGTATCTTAAAGATTGTTGTTCACTTGGGTCTATTGTTTTTATCTAATACAGTAAATGAGACGGTAACAGTGAAAATAAAAAAAGTCAAAATGAGGTGAGAAGGATGTGAGAAGTGTTCCTGTATTAAAGTCAGGGTTGGGAGGGTTTTTAACAGTGTATTCTGTTACTGTTACAAATGACTTGTTTCAAATGACTTAATTCATGTCACAATATAAAGGTAAATAAATGTGGACTACTTCACAGCCACGTGTGTAAATCATGAGAAAAGCAATCTGATCTCAATTACTTACCATGAAGCTTCAAACATATGACTGTGAATCTGATGAGATGAAATAATAAAGGACATACCCTAACTAGTTATTCATAATTATTTACATGTTAACTTCATGCTAGTGCTTGTTTATTTGAACATTCTAATAAACACCTGAAAGTAAAACAAATCAAATGAAGCCTTTTATGCAGAACAATGAGTTATTCAGAGTACTTTGATGTCAATGAACATGTAGACGTCCATCACTGTGATGCTGCTCTTCACTCACATGATGATGTCCTCACTGATTCCTACCATTGTTATATTTATTAAAGCCACATTCATTATCAGCCCCTAAATATGCTTTTTGAAGACTTTGAATGCATCTCATTGTATTCTTTATTATTATGAGGAATAAACATAGATTCATTGACTCTACACGCTGCAGTACATCAATACACCAGCAGGTGGAGACGAGTGACGTTCACCTGAATCAATCTGGGAGCAGTCCTTACAAACCAATGTCTTCAGAAGAGTTTAAACATGAACTACTATGTTATATATTACATGCATTGCGTTCCATTGGATATTCGGTGTATAAAAGCCACAAAAATCCCAAATAAAAGAACTGAATTATGTGTCCATTTAAAATCAAGTCAAGTTAATAGAAACAGGAACACACATCATCGGTTCTTTAACTCTAAAAACTCCCAACTATCTGTTGAGTTAGTTTAAACTATTCAAGATCACATTTATACATTCTTCACATATATTTGTTTTCTAAGGACATCAGAGTTTCACTGTTCAATGGCTGCGTCTGAAATAAATGTGTAAGAGGACAACAACCTCATTGCTGTCTACACACACACCGTCTCATTTTATATTTCATTTTATTCCAATGTGTTATTCTAGAAAAGCAAAACATCATTACACCTCACACTAAATGCGTTACGACCGCTTTACTGTTTACTTGTTTTCAGTCGTTGTCAGCGTGTGACCTTTTTCCTGGTGGTGTTGTGTAGTTGTGGTGGTGGTGGTCTGCTCCTGATGTTCTGACATTTGGGGATGTGTCTCTCAGCCGGTCCCGGGGCAAACGTCCGGCCACAGTGAGGGCAGCTAATATAATCAGGATTCAGATTTAAAGCCGACTGTGGCTCGTGAGTTCGGCCCTGACGCATGATCTGAATGAAGGCCTCATGCTTCTGACGCCACATGTTTCGCTTCTTAACCTGCAAGCATAAAGTAAAATGAAAGAATTGAAAATGCTGGTTTGTTACAAACCCTGGTTGGTTTAATTCTGGATATGTTTACGATAATAGAAGAAAATTAAATGATTGCATGTCTTGAATGTTAAATCTTCAAACCTCTTCAGGAATCTTGCTTCTGCCGTTGGTCTTCATGAATTCCTCCAGTTCGGTTCCTTTGGCCCTGTGTTGGGACATGTCAAAGATCTTACGCTGAGGGCGTTTTTTCTCGCAGATCCTCATGTGCGTCTCTAGTCTGTCTGGTAAGAAGTGTCTCTGACACACGCTGCACGCCACCAGTTCTTGAGGATTTTCCTCCGGACTGAGTTCCACCTGCAGGAGGCGCTTTCCTCTCTGACTGGGAATCCTCTCCGGACTCTTTCTTCTCCTGCCCCCTGACCTCGGTTCATATGGATTCTCAGTACTTTCTCTCCTCTCTGACAGAAGCACATTTGTGAATCTGTCTTGTTTGAGATGAGATCTGTCTGATGGTCCTGGCTTTCTCATGTCCCACTGTTCCTCATCTTTTCTTCTTCTTAGATCATATTTATCGATCTCTTCCACATTCCTCCGGTCGCTCCTGTCCCATCCCATCCCGTTCTCTCTCATCGCTTCTCCTCTGCGCCCTTTCACTGTGTTTTCATATCCGTCGCGCTCTCTCTGATCCTTCAACTTTGTCAAATCTGAGGTCAAAGGTTGTCTCCTGCCCCCCTTTACTCTCTCAGTCACCTTACGTTCCCAATCTTCCCATCTTCTCATGTCGTCCTTGCTTTCCCTCCTTTCATGCGCATATCTGTCCAGTCCATGCTTCCAGTCACTATACAATCTGTTCTCCCACTTCTCCTTTTCTAATAATCGTTCATTTCTCTCGTCTCTGGTCACACTGTCGTGTCGTCCCGTCGTCTCTCTCTGGATTCTCCGCAGGGTTTCCCCGGCTTTATTAAACTTCTCCTGGAGTATCATCTCCCTCGAGTGGATCTCCTTGGACAGTTTCTCAGAATTTTTTTGTTCGCGTTGCTCGGCGTCTGAATCGCTCTTTGTTGTTCTGTTTCTTCCTGTTATCTGTTCATGGGTTGACGCATCTGGTTTCCTCACACACTTCTGCTGTTGTCTAATATCCGTCAGTCTAGGGAGACATGAATAAAATCTCTCTTGATATTCTGAGACGTTACTGTTGATGTGGTAGTTACTCAGGCTGTATGCTCTCTTGTGGAGGACCGGCTTTAGAGGAAACACTTTGTCCACGTCAGAAGCTCTCCGTGAAGGAACATATCCGTTCTGCTCCTCCAGGAGTATGTCGTCTCTTCTGTGAATTCTGTCTGGAGGTTGCCAGGTATGCTGTTCTGAGGGACGACCCTTTCTGCTCATGTTCTCGCGGCACAAGAATGAAAGCTTTGGTGATATAGTTTCTTTCAATGTTTTTTTTATAATGTGAAGGTCAAGAAGACGTTAATAGTCTAACATCAGCTGTTTCCGTGAAATATGAAGGTCTGTAAAGTGATATATAACACATCCAAAGTAAAAAAAGCATCTTCTTATATATGTCTTAAAAACACAATTTAAAATCAGATTTGATTCAATTAGGTTGCCTGTAAAATGAAATAAATATACAAACCCTTCTGAAAATGAACTGTGTGGTAGTTTCAATGTCGTAAACATGTTTTTTTTGGTGAATTGATTTTAATTTGTATTACGACTCATAAGGGAAGCAGTGAATGAATCCAGGGTGC
The DNA here is from genome assembly GCA_037178815.1 of Barbatula barbatula. Lineage (NCBI taxonomy): Eukaryota > Metazoa > Chordata > Actinopteri > Cypriniformes > Nemacheilidae > Barbatula > Barbatula barbatula. The sequence continues at coordinate 834,425 of CM074081.1, read as the reverse complement.
ATATGTAAATAAACAACTTCAGCATAATGTACTGAAATATCTAACATTTTTACATTAATTGTCACCTTTCTTAGTTGTATTAAATGATGAGTAAATCGACATTATTTGCACTCACCGTGAACGAGCTTCTGCGACGCGTCGACTCGAGCTTAATAGATCCCGTTATATTTAGGAGTTGTGTTTACACGCGTTGCTTAGAAACAAGACAACACACACTTCCGGGATATTTACGGCTTTCGCAGCGCTCTCGCGGTACGGTGATGTCATGCGACGATCGGTCTGCGCAACGCTGCATGAAATCGAGCACGCCTATTGGCTAGAGCTGCTTGACGCCAGACAGTGGCCCGGATGAGTGACATGCGGAGGTGAGTTAGCCTGTATGACTAAATAAACCCGATATTTAGCGGTAGACGCTTTTAAATCTATACACATGCCACAAACCGCATTGATATGATAATAAAGATTGTATGATAGAGAATTGTAAATGAAAGTCTAGTGATAATCGTCCATTTCAGCGGGATGTTCGAGCATGATATATCTGCTTTTCTGGAAAATGATTGAAATGTTGCTCTAATGCTGTAAAAAATGTCCATTGTGGCGCAATCGCTGTAAAATGTTTATAACACGTTTTTTAATCAAGTAGAATCCCTGGAATAATCCTGGAGTTTAATTGGCCAAAAGGTCTGTGACGTGTGCTCATAATGACTGACGCATGAATGAATGAAGATGATTTAAAGAGAGGTCTATGAATGAATAAATGATGTGATGACAGGTGGTCAGGGTTTGTGATCATGTCCAGTGAAGAGCTGCTGTCTGTGGATTATGAGGTGTTTGGGCGAGTGCAGGGTGTGTTCTTCAGAAAATACACACAGGTAACATTCACATCACATCAAACTATTTATCAGAGTTCATTTAAAGTTGACAAAACTGTTAAACATCTGTACTGTAAATGTCCAGGACAAAATACACACTTTGCCCCAAAGACGGTGTATGTTGACACAATATGAAGCTGTTGTTTATTACTAACAATTGTAAAGGTCCCGTGTCAGGCACCATAGAGCTTTTGAAAGGGATTTGCAGAACAGCTAAACCTCGTCACAGCAGTCACAAGACAGCAGTCTCATGCCAGAAGTGGGCGGAGCAAACGTTATCAACGTTAAGTCAGTATTTAATTAAAAGATGTGTAGTTATATACATATACGTATTTAAATATATACATATATAAGTAGTATTTAATTAAAAGAAAAATTATAAATTATATTTTTTAATATATATATATATGTGTGTGTGTGTGTGTGTGTTCGCGTGTGTATTACACAATAATGCTTAAATGTTAATAAATAAATGTATCCTATGTATATAAATGTAAGTTTATAAACATTTTTGTGCAATGCTAAAACAAACACAAAATTGGGCACTACACTCTTGAAACAATCTGTAAGAATAGGGCACAATGCACTGTATTAATATGAAGGAATTTTACATTTTACACTGCATTTAATTACATTTTAGCATTAACGGAAATGTCTGTAAAATAAAGAAAAAAGTACTGGTCATTTTCTGTTTTTTTAAGGGATTTCTATTACAGTTTAGAACATTTTTATTTATTTAGTTTAACTATATTTTTAACTTAATTAGATTTAACGGTAACCTAAAATAAATAACAATTCCTAAAACATGCAATTCATCCTGAGGCATGTATTGTCCAGAAAATGTCCTTATTACCCTTAAATTCAAAGTGAAACGTGAACCAGAGACTCATCATTCTTTTCTGCCTGTGAAAGCTGCAGAAGGGCTTTTTGTTCTGGGCTTCCTCATTCAGCATCAGATAATCCAACAGCAATCAACTACACAAATATAACTTTTTAATGTGTAGGCCTACTACACTTCTCCCCCATGACCTTCATTTACTTTCGCACACTTCTGATCTGAGACTGTGACCCATCCACCTCTGGCATGAGACTGCTGCCTTGTGACTGCTGTGATGTATGGTTCTGCTGTTCTGCAAACAGTCACTTTTGGTGGAGTGAGCCGGTTGGTTGCAATTCGCAACCTTGCAGCCGCTAAAACCACTAATTGGACCTTTAAATCCAACACTTGCATTTTCAATGTGATTTATTAGTCCAAAGAAAAAGAAAACACAAACTTAACAAAATATCAATTTAACTGACAACACTTTTTTGCCATGATGATTGTGACCTGTAACTTATTGGTACTACATTGTATAGGCTAATGTACTTAATAATTATAAATAGAGAAACATCCCAGTGCTGTTACAGCTGTATCACTATATAAAAATATATACACAGTGCTATTGCTAGAGAAATATCAGGTTACAAACATACATTTCATCAGTGTACTTTGTATTGAGAAAAATTGCAATAATACCCCACATTCTTAATTTTTCACAATTATATGTAAACAGAAATCACATTTTGAACCTCGGTAGTTAACCACAGTAGGACTTTATAATCATAAACCTCTTTGTGTTTGCAGGCGGAGGGTAAGAAGCTGGGTCTAGTTGGTTGGGTTCAGAACACTAATGCTGGTACAGTTCAAGGGCAGCTGCAGGGTCCCGCCCCTAAAGTCCAGCAGATGCAGCACTGGCTCCAGACCACCGGCAGTCCTCAGTCTCGCATCGCCAAAGCGGAGTTCAAGAATGAGCACGCGGTGGACGAACTGCATTTCAAGGATTTCAAAGTTGTGCGTTGATGTATTTATATGTGTAGATAGGTTATTTAATTTATAAATCTTAAAAAAAATCTTATGTTTCACACACTTGCCCATTGTCTGTTACTGACAAACATATACGAGAAAACATCTTACTCCAGAAAAGTGTTTTAGGTTTAATCTGTATTGACTTTAAATCTCATTTCTAAGATAGACATAAAAGCTAACAGACACAAACGCTGTGTGTTTCTGTAACAATAATATGTTCTGTGTCTATAGCCTTTGTGTTAAAGAACTAAATGATAGCTAATATTTAAATGATCATGAAGTAGGTTGTAAAACACTTATGAAATGGTCTTTATTGGATAACCATGAATGAACCAACAGCAATAAAAGAAGTAATCTGAATAACAACCATGTGTTTCAATCACCAGTTCACAGGTCAAAGATGTACAGTGTATTTAGAAGTTTACTGAAACTGAAGTGATTTAAAGAACACAGTTGTGTTTTCACTATACGAAAACAAACTTGATTTTAAACCGAATGTCCCTACAACAAAGATGATTTAGGATCTGTAACTGTGAACTTCATTCACCATCATGGAAGTTGGCACCTACAGATTAGTCGGGTGCGCATGTGCAATTTGTGTATTGCAATTATTACCATTTTGAAAATATTTGATGCAGATTCTCTTAAAGAAATAGTTTGTGCCAAAATGACAATTCATTCATCATTTACTCACCCTCGTGTCAAACATGTAAGACTTTCCTCTGCAGAACACAAAAGAAGATATTTTGAAGAACGTTTGTAACCAAACAACACTGAACCCCATTGACTTCCACTGTAAGGACACAAAACCACTGACACATTTCTCAAAATATATATTTTGTGTTCCACTGAAGCACAACCTACAACCACATGCGGGTGCATAAATGATGACGGAATGTTTATTTTGGGGTGAACTGTCCCTTTAAGCTTTCCGCTGGAGAGCTGGACCTTTGCCGGTGTTTGCTCTCTCTCTTAAATTAAATTCAGATTTAGGCAGATGTGGCTTGCTGTCCAGAAAACGCAGCTCTCCGTAACTGCTTCCACGTTCCACGTCGAGAAGCTTGTCTGCGTTCTCTCAGTTCCAGGAGCTCAGAATGAAAGCCGTTATTGTGAGAGAGCCAAACATTCCAGGAAACGAATGTTCTCCACCTCCCTCTCTCACTTACCAAAGCAGAGGCAGAACTCTTGTTTTCTGCTGGAGCTGTTTCAAGACCCAGCCGCTGTATTGACGTGTGGATGAGGACAGGGCTACCAGATGTGACAGATGTATCGTGACCTTTACAGAGACAATCCCAGAATGCAATGTGTTTATACATTTACAAAAACATAACATTCAGTATTGACCCAGTTATCAAGGAACATTCTCAGAACTTCACTTACATTTTCAAAATGTTCTCCCATACAGTTCTCTTAAAGTTCTCTCAGTGACCTTATATCAAAAAATGGTTTTCAGTAACGTGAAAAGAGCAGTTTATCACCAAACTATAAAACATTATTCTTATGTTGTTGGTGGAGTGATTTTGATAAAAGATTATGAAGGCCAAAATGTATTTCCATCACTGGGGTTCATACTTAACTGTATTTCAATTTTGATTTGATAGGGAATAACTTTTGCTGATCTGTTGAGCTTATTGGAAATCAGACAGAGGCCAAATGATGTGAAGTGCAATTACCACAATCAAATAAATGCAATGAAATGTTATTTTAAGTAAAATCGTAAGTTAAGATCGATACATTTTCATTGAATAGAGCAAAAAAATAGAGATTCAACTAGAACCACATCACTGAAGGTTCCTTGAAGTCTGCATGAGAAGTGTTTAGTGCTCTAGAATCACGCTTGCATTAAAATCACCTGCTCATTTAGAGGGATATTTCATCCAAAATTAAAATTCTGTCATCATTTCCTCCTTGCGTATAACCAAACAGTTCTTGGACCCTATTGACTACCATAGTAGAAAATACAATGGTAGTCAAAATGCCCCAGAACAGTTTGCTTTCTTAACTTGTTCAAAATAACTTGTGTTCAACAGAACAAAAAAAAGATAGATAATTTTTTCTACTATGGGAGTCAATGGGGGTAAGATCTGTCTGGTATAAGCATTCTTCCAAATATATTTCTCTGTTCATCAGAACAAAGACATTTATACAGATTTGGAACAAGTCGAAGGTGAGTAAATGATGACAGAATTGTTTTATTTTTTGGCGAAGCATCCCTTTAACACATCATTTCCTCTATTTAAACAACATCCAAGTCAGATGACCTACAGCACATGCAGCACATGCTAAAAGGTCATTTCTGAAGGTGTAAAATTCTTTCTCATAAAGAGAACAGTAAACATTCTTTTAAGTGACCATCTAGAAAGTGAATGAACGATGCAGAAGATCTTGTGTCTATTTAAAAAGTTCTGCGGACGCTGTTGCATTAAAGAGAGTTCCACCAAAAATGATATTTCTTTATCATTTATTCACCCTTATTAAACCTGTGACTGTTTAATTGCATCATTAACACTGTGCTATTGATAGTTTCACAAAGATGTGATTACACGCGCATTTAAATTCCTTTAGGGCATCTATAACAAACTAGAAATCTAAACTCAAGTAAAATGGGAATGAGCCTTAGTTTCACTTCAGAGATGCTCATCACTGGAATCCCAATACGTAGTTGTCCTTGTATGGTCATGTTCCTGTGTGCGGGCGTGACGTCACACTGTGACGCAAGAGCAGGTGCAGATGCTGAGACTGGAAGGGTCAGCACAACGAATCTAAATGAGATGCGGATCACTATTAAAATGTATTTTGTTCTTATATTGTTCTTTTATATAATAAGATCATGTTGAAGGGTTGAATCGCCTGACAATGACTCGCAGGCTGGTCTTTAAAAACGTGAGCGTCAGTCTGTTGTTTAATGTCTTGAAATCATTAAAGAATGCGATTATTTTCATGATGTAATCCGTCCATCGATCGGTCATGTATAGGTCATGCACTTAATTCATGTGCCGAATCTCTATTCACTTCATGCGAACTGCACAAACAGATAGGCGTGCGAAACCAACGTATCGCGAGAGCGATTCTAAAGCCCGGCTTTCCAGTCGCTCGCGCGATACTTCGATGTCATACGCCGATCTGTCTGCGCAGCGCAGTATTATGTCGAAACGTGTTTTGGCATCATGCACATCAGGGTCCATCAGACATTTATGAATGAATCTCTGGCACGTACTAAATCTCTCTTTTACAAGGGACCCGAACCCACCCTTTCTGATTTAAAACATCAAAGTGTTTATGAATACAAATTAAATACAACATTGTGCGCGAGTGTCTTCGCAGAAACGACGCGTCACCTGCAAGTTTCCCACGCCCCCCCCGCGAGCGGAATGGCACAACCCGTTTCATTCATAAAATTCGTGCAGACTATAAATAGGAGGACCCGCCAGAGCTCTGTATCACTGGCCAGGTTTATAAACCTGGAGATAGCGAGTCACCAAACGAGGGCTTTGGACCATAACACCTGGAATCTGATTGACATTTTTGATCATTTGTGCTGGAGACATGTTCCCGAGCAAAGAGCAGAGTGACCCGGACTCGGCATCATCTCCCTGCGAGGACACCCGCCCGCACGAGCCCGGCGCTGACCCGCTGATGATGGACAGCAAGCAGGTACGGCACGTATCACATCTGTGACGCAGGCATTGCATATTATACAATATTTGGTGCACGTGGACACACAAATATAATCAAAATATTATTTTCGTTGTGTGGTGAAAGTGAGGCCCTCCACACGTTTGTTAGACCTTAATATTCAGTGTATAATTCACATGCGTTTGGCATAAAAACATCATTGAAGTCCTTTCTTATCAGTAGAAATCAAATCTTGATTGAGCCTTTTCAAGCTATAGGATATGCAGCTAGAATCTGGGATGTGTCAAATGATATATAGTATTATAGCCAAGGATGCCAGGCTAATATCAAATCTCTAAATGTGTGATGCACGTGATGTTTTGTTGGGCATCCCTCTCAATGCAGTAAACATGGCAAAGCATTGTGAAAAATGCAGCCGATCATTGAGAGAAATAAATCCATTGAGGAGAGCCCACAGCAGCCCCGCGTCACCATTGACGTCAGAGACAATGGCAAAGTTAAATATTGATCAGCAGCTGCCTATTTTTAGACGCTCGAGTGTATTTCGACAACGCGTCACACACGCAAAGTGACAAAGGTGAATGCACGACAGCGTGACGTTAAACGCACACACGCTGATGGTAGCGCATCGTATAACGCCGTGCAATAATGTGCGCAGGGCTCGCGCGCGGACACCGAGCCAGCGGGTGCGTTCGTTCCCACGGTCACGGCGATCTCCAGCACCCCGGACCTGCAGTGGATGGTCCAGCCGACCTTCATCACGTCCGTCTCTCCATCTCTGGGCAGAGCCAAAGCCAAGACAGCTGGGGCCAAGGGAAAATGCGCAGCCAGGAAGAGCAAGAGCGAGCAGGTACGTGCGTGCACGCGTGTGCATGTTGCACGGGATTGATGGGGATGCAGCGAGGTTCTGGCGTGATGCCTGGACCAGCAGCATCCACTTTATATTCAAGTCACAGGCAGTCAATACAGCCTATATTAAGACGCACTGCAGAGATGCCATTGCCACGGTGGCTGGTGACGGTGCACGAGACGCGTCGATTCTGCCAAATAATAAGTGCAATTCATATGTGAGCAGCTTTCACCGGAGGAAGAGGAGAAGAAGAGGATCAGGAGAGAGAGGAATAAGATGGCTGCAGCAAAGTGTCGCAACAGACGGAGAGAACTTACAGACACCCTTCAGGCAGTGAGTACCTCAAAACAGACCCGAAATACACATTCTGCATGACTTACACCCTCCAAACCCATACTGTATGAATATCAGTGGTACACTAAAGACATCTTTTTTAAAGCATATCCCATTGAGGTATAGAGCAAAGGCAAAACACAAACAGGGTATCATAAAAAATAGTTTGGGCTGGGCAAAGTGAACAAAATGTGGATGGCGAGAAAGTTTGTTAAACCTGGACTTTTTTATTCAAGATTTTTACACTGTTATCACTATTATATAGCTGCATTAACCACCGTGAACATGTATTAAAGGGATAGTGCATCCAAAAATGATGAAAAGCTGTCATCATTTACCCAACCTCAGGTTGTTTCAAACCTGTATGGATGTCTTTGTTCCAATGAACACAGAGAAAGATATTTGCCAGAACGTTAGCATTTTTCAGTTCTGGGACATAATCCACTTCCATAGTTGGACATTATTTTAATTGTTTGTTCTGTTGACCACATAATGAGATATTTTGAAGGATTTAGGCAAATAGAGAGTTCTCAGGCACAGTTTAATTCTTCCTACCATTATAGTCAACAATGTCCCGGGAACTCAAAATGACTAACATTCTTCCAAATATCTTTCTTTATTTTCATCGGAACAATACTTTATACAGGTATGAAGTTACATGACCGTGAGTAAATGATGACAGAATTGAACTATCCCTTTAAAGGAACCCTCCGCTGAAATTTTTTAATTCTGTCATGAATTACTTGAGTCGTTTGTCAACCGTATGACCTCGGTTTACCTTCAGAACGCAAATGCAGATATAGATTTATAAGATAAATGCAGACTATATTCAACTATATTCCTGACTTCAGTCTGAGTTTCCAGCACGTGTGGTGCTGATGAGCATGCGTCGTGCGGTGCTCACCCTGGATGTGGGACAATAGTTGAATATAGTCTGTATTTCTCGTTGCTTTATCTATAGTCTGTATTTCTCGTTGCTTTATCTAAAAGGAGTGGCATGGACTATTTCAACGATGTCTTTAGGGTTGATGAACGACTTAAGGGTAATTCATGACAGAATTAATGGCTAAAATATGGCCTATAAAAAAACTGAAATTAGATTAGGATGACATTCAATTAAGATTAAAGATACAAGTAAACTCCACGGGTAGCAGCTTTTGAATTTGATCCAAATCCATATTAATTCCATATCCCTCTGAGACTTAATGTTCTGGATTTGGGGAGATCAGATGCGAAACGTTTAAATTGGCAGTTGCATCCGAAAGCCATACGTTAGCTTTTTGTGAGCAATGGTTAAAACATTTGGCGAAATTCGGCTACACAAGCTTTCAAAAGGCTTTGTCCACCGTTGCTCTTCTTTTCACACAGTAAAGCTGATGTGAAACATACAAACGTTTATGACGCTTTTCTGATATGTTATTTTGGAGTTCCTGGCCCAAAAGGTTTGTGTTTAACAGAAGATATGAGGGTAAATATATTATGTGAGTGTTTTAAAAATCTGACATTTTTAATTCCACCAGGAAACCGACAAGCTAGAAGAGGAAAAAGCTTCTCTCCAGACTGAAATTGAGAATCTCCTGAAGGAGAAGGAGAGGCTGGAGTATGTTCTTACCACTCATAAACCTCTCTGCCAGCTCCCCGAAGAGCTCGACTGCATGTTTCCAGAGTCTCCTCAGCCTCTTCCAGCCAAACCCTCAGAGGAAAGTCCACCAGACACCGGCTCTCTCCCGGACCTGGAGATCCCGACGGTCCCGTCCACTGCTATTTCCGGCAACTCCAACATCCTGTTGTGCTCCAGTGCGGAGGTCAGTTTGTGCGACCTGGAGCCTTCGCTGGATATCAAGGACGAGTTCCTGGCCGCCGGCGACGACACGGCCCGCTCCGTCCCCGACATAGACCTGACCGGTTCGCTGGGCATCACGGACTGGGAGACCCTTTACAAGTCTGTGGCCAATGATCTCGAACCTTTAAGCACCCCGGTGGTCAGCACGTCCACGCCCACCTGCAGCAACTACCTGTCCGTCTTCACCTTCCCCTGCCCAGACCTGGACTCCTTGGCCGAGGGACTGGACTTGTATAAAGGTGGGGCGAGCAAACCCGAATCAAGCGCCGATATCCTCAACTCTCCAACTTTACTGGCCTTATAAACACAAGCGACATGGCGTCACGATATTGCTCTTAATCACTGGATACGGCTGTTTTGATTCAGACGTGTAATGTTGGTGTTATGCCAACCACATCCGTGACACGTTCGGTGCGGGATGTCTCTTTCTTCCAGCATCATTTGATGTAGCCCAAATCCAAGAGCATGGAGAATTATTTTATGAGCTGATATGAACTACCTTCCAGTTTGAAAAGCATGCACAGAGATATCATAAAAGTATATATATATATATATATATCAGTATATAATATCTATATATGTATCGGTTCCATATCTGTTTGATCTGGTGCTAAGTTCCGTATTGTGGAATTTACGGCAATTTTGTGTTCGTTTTTTATGGTCGACCCGTGTTGTGCTTTAATATGCAGTCATGACAGTTCACATACCTCAGCGTCACCATTCGACTGTGTTTCCACGTCAAACGTTTAGAGTTTTCCATGAAAACATCCAGTGCTATATTGATGGAGATGTATTTTATGATAATTTATTTTTTTACATTTAAAATTTGAGCATTGATTGCTGAATAAATCAATGTGAAAAACATTCACGCTCTTGTGTGCTTGTGTCTTTTGTGACATGTACACGGCTATAGAATAGAAATATGTGGTTTTATATTTACATGCTCTTTAACACTTTGCAATATGGTCTCATTCATTAGTGTTCGTTAACGCATTTGAAGTAGAAAGCAAATACATAACCCTGATCTACAAATGTTAATATGTCTTTAAATTGAAATATATATTTGTAACAATTATGTAGAAAATCAAATAGATGATTAGAATCAAAAGGTCTTCCCTTAGTAGCATAAATAAATGTTTATAAATTCAGAATTTGCTGCAGAAAGCCAATATAAAGCATTTTATTGAACCACAGTTATACTGTTTTGTGTTTAGTTGTATTACTGTTTTAAATTCGCTTTAATTTTGAAATTTGTATGGTAATTTAGTGTTTTCCTCTTAAATTTGAGTAAAGTAAAATAACCTAGGATTAAATCTGAATCATCAATGTGGAAAGAGGCTGTAAATTTAAAATGCATATCGACATAGGTATTCGGGGGGGAAAAAACTCTGGCCGTTGGCCCCGGCGAGGGATGATCAAGCCCCAGAAACGACAGTGGAAATGCGGCTGGTCCTGGACAGCGCTAGCACACCTGATTCTCAATCGTGGAAATCCGGCTATTGGGTCCTTAAAGTCACCATGAAACGGAAGTTGTGATTGACTTATTTTCTGTATCGTGACGTGTATCCAAGTGAAATGGCTTATGAAATTAGAAAAAATGTAGGGCGGGGCTTTATTTTGCCCTTCCCTTTTTGATTGGTTTGTTGTAAGTTGCGCCTGGATGGGAGGGCTAAAAAGCCTGGCCATTGGACAGTAAATTTAGTCCAACCTCATCTTTGATGCTGACGTCATACGGTGAAGTGTTGTTATTGAGAGGGGAAGAGAGGAGCTTATACGTTTTTGATTAAAGAGAACAAGTGCAAATGAATTGATAATTATCACTGCAACACTGTGTAAAACACTTGGAATTTTCCTGTTTGATTGCATGGTGACTTTAAGGATTTTCATTACAACACATGGCAGATGCTCACCCTTTATGTACTGTACTCCTCATCCTTAGCTCAAAATGACCCCATATAACAAAAATAATTAAAACAATTAACGTTGAAACTTAAAGTCTAACTTATATTTATCTATATAAAGCCCATGTGAAAAAGTTAGTCATTTAGAAGTTTACCTGATTCCCGTAACAGTTTATTGTAGTTTAGCATTTACTATCGGTGTGGTGACCTTTCTAGATACTAATGTTTTCAAATCTGACAGGTAAGCATACTAGAATGTTTACTAACTTAATAATACTACAGAATACTATAGTATTAATGAACAAAGTGGGGTAAATAATACTATAATATGCCACAGTGGACCGCAGTAAATACTCCTTAATATATTATAGCGCTTGTTAATACTATGAAAAAATACTGCCGTGTTTAGAACAGTTTATCAGTAAACACAACAGAACACACGAACAAAGTGTAGTTATTACATACTACAATGCACTACAGTAAATATGAATGTACATTACAGTAAAGTTTGTTATGCAATAGGCACATAAAGCTGTAGTATGCATGAACAAAGTGCAGTAATTACTTTAACATCCCTCAGTAAGTATACTTCAATATTTGTCATGTGGGTATATAGGTCAACTTTGCTCGCTTTACTTCTATGGCCCTCGCAATGAACCCAACAGTGTACAATGTTCTCCATCCCTTCATCACGACTCCAGCAGTCTGTGTCCAGTGTGGATCAGCGTGTAATGTTTGTTTGCTGGTTTCTAAGGGGAGGAGCAAGTCTTCTTCTCACTCTCCAGCGCTCCACGCGCGCTCCATATTCCTCATCCTCCCTGCTGACGTCCCACTTCCGCATTCCTCGATCCTCCCGATCAAGGATCAGATGCAACGCTTCCCGCTCTTCAAGATCTACTCGCGACCTCGGCCTGACGTCAGAAAGGGACTCCATCCGCTCGCCACGGGACCCGAGTCAGGTACGAGCACGACTTTCAGCAACTTCTGCACGGGTTCGAGTCCGGACCCTGCGCTTTCCGCTGGGACGCGTGCGGAAACCTGCCGCGCTCCCTTCACAGGCAGCACCCTTGACGCGCAATAATGCTACACGTGAAGGGAGCTCGCGGGGTTTCGGACTCGCGCTCGGTGCCCTCAAACCCAACACGTTATAAAGCGCGAGACGTTAGTGCACGTTACGTGTCTTGTGCGTGACGTGCGGTCGCGTGTAAAGTGAATAACCCGTGCACGCGCAGATCTGTAGTTCTTTGCTCTTATCTCCATCGATATGCGAGGAGGATGATGACAGACTCAAGTTCACGTTACATAAGATGCACTTCCGGTCTGAGATCACAGGCACGTGCATTCCCACATTCATCTTTACGTCAGCTTGCTTTTTTAACGAATAATAAACAATCATTTCTATTTGTGTTTAATGTGCAGGCTATTCGTTCATATATCATTATCGTATACATTTTTTATTGACTATAATCATAACTTATCATTTACAGTACATTAGGTCATTTAGAACTTACCAATAAGCAACATGCTTTTGTTTAGGTAGAGTTCTAGATATAGTGCAGAAACATACAATGACAAGTATACAAGAACACATTAAACATTTAAAATACATTTTAAACACTGATCAAATACAGAAAATGCTTTAAAGAGCCACTGAATGTTCCCCATTCTGAAAACCACTGTATATACTATAGTAAACTATAGTCATTTATTTTAATTCTCTAAAACAAGTAGGGTTTAGTTGACAAAACAAACAGAAGTGATATGAAAGATATATGTTCAGCTGCTGATAAGATTTCTCTCAATTGAGTTGAACACATGTTCTTATGAGTGAAGGTTGCACTGAAAACACATGTGCAGTGTGTCTGTGCAGACTGCGCAGAAGTGTGCAGACTGCGCCTGAGGCTGTTTATGTTTGTATATCACTGATGATGTGTGTCATTGTGATGAAGTCATTTAAACCTGTCAGTACTGTACACAGGTGTGTTGTTTCCGCATTATAACAGAACTGTTATGCAACACTTTCACATTATTGTTTCAGATTCGATCGCCCCACTTCTTTTATTATGGAAGTGAAACTCCTTTCCGAGCAGCTGAGAGTGCTTTCTGTTTAGTGTTTGTCTACAAAGGGCAGATGAGTTCATTTATTTAGTTTTGACTGTGTAACTTGTAAATGCTCGCAGGGCTTGAGATTGAATCTGTATTTTGCAGCATCATACACACACTGAAGATATTGTCCAAATGCTCGAGTCCACTTCGAATGCTGGAGAGAAACAAAACATTTGCGGAATTTGAAGAAAATGCGAATTGAGAATACATGAATATAAAATAGCTTGTGTAGGCCATTTAGCAAACTCCTCAGAAGTTCTCCAATTCATGTACATGGCGACTCAAAAGCGTATATTACTCATTTAATCGTATATGATGAATCATCCAAACAAAAAGATACAGAGATGAATTGATCCGTTGAAGTTTTTGGCGCGTGTCCTGTTTTGCTTTTTCGTCTGAATCGTGTTTTTTCTTTAAAGCACATGGATGAATCGAGTCACTGGTCTTCAGAAATCTGGTTGTGATTAAATATTTCAAGATCTGTTTCCTGAATCGATTCTTCTCTGTGTTTTAAAGCCTGGATTTACGCTGAATGATTGTGAAATATTTCAAGTGTGTTATGGAAGGACATCTCAGGCACTTTTTTTTATTTAGAAACTGTAAAAATGAGTCTGAAAGGGTGAAGAAGTATGACCAGAACATTCTGCAGAGTAAAATGGATCCCAGCATTTTGCTTTGCTTGGATCTTTTCCAGGATGCCCATGTAGTGAGTGTGTATTCGTCCGTTTCAAATGTGTTTTTAAAAGGTTGCTTGCATATATCTGTTTGTTTGTGGATGTGTTATTCGTCTGGTTTATGCAGAATTTAACACAGCCTTGATTTTCGCACGTTTTTATTTGTTGTCCATAATAACGTCTCGTCGGTCAGCTCATGTGTTTTCTATCGGTCCGCAGTGAAAGATCAGTTAGAGGGTGTGTAATAATGGAGTCAGATGTTAGTGCAGCACATGTCAATGTTCTCAGTCTGTAACCGTCGCTCTGTAGAGCTCTCCGGTGGACGTCTAAACAAAGAGAACACTGTTTTATTCTGTTTATTTTTCCCAATCCTTCGTGTCATTCCTTCAATACGCGCTTGTCTCGCCTGGTCTCTATGAAGTTTTGTTTGGAACTTGTGTGCTGAAGGTTTGGAAGACGGTGATTTTGAATGTGCAAATCATTTTTCCATCGGGTGCATGTGACTGCAGACCTCACGGACATCGGTGTTCATGTATGCTGGAACACATGTGAGAACACTCAGACTCATCTACTTACGCTGCTTCAAAGAGACAATCCTTTCATTTTCGAGGAAAAGTTTTGGCAAATTTGAGACGGTCTGTCTCATGGAGTTCACCACATTCATACAGTATGATGTGATATCTGTCTCGGTCTGACTGCAAGTCGAGTGCTGTGAGGATCGAGATCCTGTCCAGGTCTCAGGAGGAGTTACGCTGGTCTGAGGTTGTCCGGCGGTTCTCGATTGGGTTTTTTCTTTCGGGGAGTCAGTGGCGTTGTCATGTTCTTTGCGGTCACATTCCTCAGCGCTGACACGGAGAACAGCAGCACACGGCTCTGGATGAGGAAACACGCAGGGGCGGATCTTGGCTGATGGATGTGATTCTTTCAGGGAAATGAGCCCGCGTCCAGTTCTGCGCTTCTCACAAAAACAACACAAATTCACTTTCCATTGTTACTTTAAATACAAGGTGTCTGGGGATCTAACGCGTTGCGTTCTAATGGATATGGTTTTAATTGTGGCTGTATATTAGACATGTAGACTACTGTATTTGAACCCTTTCCTCGCCAGAGTTCTAACAGAAAATGGTGTCAGTTCACCAGTATCAATCATAAAAAAACAATATAATCCCAAATAGATTTTGTTGTATAAATATCAGCCTTATTCTAGCTCCATCGTTTCGATTGAATAATCAATCACATCATGATAATTGCTAAGACTTTTATCACAGTGAATGAATGTATAATTTAGTGCTTTCTAATATAGAGTGTTATCGCATTATGGGATAGGGGTTGAGACTTCGTTAAATAAGAACATTTAAGCAGCTTTTATAAATGTGCTTTACCGGTGTACGTCTTGAGACAGAACAATGCCACCGACATATTTTAAGATGTGTTATTACAAGTGGTTGTCAGTAAGGAAGGATAGCTCAACCATGCCCTTTCTATTAAACTCGTCCTATAGTCAGATATATTCACTGTTGACAATAGCAACCCTTTCATATTCAGCGGGCCATGTAGATTTTTATTTATTGATTGCATTTAGGTCCTTCATTAGCGTCTGTTCCTGGGCTGCTATATGAAAGGGCTGCTATATCAGCGACGCACCGACTGAGAAACCTGCTGAAAGTGCCCTAGTTATCGGTGATTCTATTGTTCGGAACGTTAACATAGAGGCACCAGCCACCATAGTCAAATGTTTACCGGGAGCCAGAGCGCCTGACATCAGGTCAAATTTAAATGTGCTGGCTAAGGCTAATCGTAAATTCAGTAAGATTGTTATTCACGTCGGCACAAATGATGTTCGACTCCGTCAATCGGAGATCACTAGAGATAATATTAAAGAGGTGTGTGAGCTCGCAAGCACGATGTCAGACACTGTAATATTCTCTGGCCCCTTCCCCACTTATCGTGGTGATGAGATACATAGCAGAGTATCATATCTAAATGGCTGGTTGTCTGAGTGGTGCCTGCAGAATGATATTGTTTTTATAAATAACTGGAGGAGTTTTGAGGGCAGACCTGACCTGTTGAAAAGAGATGGTCTCCACCCCTCCTGGGCTGGAGCTTCTCTACTCTCTAGAAATATGGCACATAGTCTTAATGCTAAAACTTGACTCACTGGGGCCCAGGTCAGGGAGCAGACTGAATGGCTTAACCAACGGTCTGCTTGCCGTCTCACGTTGCAGAACACACATAATACACAACATGCGATAATACTTTCTCCCAAACATCATAAAATAGAGACTGTGTCTGTCCCCCGGATTAGTAAACATAAAATAAAGAGTAAACCTCTCAAAGGTAATTTAGTTAACGTTAAACTAACTAAACATGAACATAATACAGATAATCAACTGTTACAACTCGGATTGCTAAATATTAGATCTCTCTCTAATAAAGCACTTTTTGTTAATGATATGATAACAGATCATAAAATAGACATGCTCTGTCTCACAGAAACATGGCTAAAGCCAGATGATTATATTGCGTTAAATGAGTCTGTCCCCCAAGATTACTATTATACACACGAGCCTCGCCTAAAAGGCAGAGGGGGAGGTGTTGCTGCACTTTACCGTAACTCTTTTAGCATTTCCCAGAAGTCTAATCCTAAATACAATTCTTTTGAAGTCATGGTACTTGATGCATCAATACCTAATACTAAGGACAAAACATCGTTAAAATTTATTCTGGCTATTGTATATAGGCCTCCAGGGCACCAGACAGATTTTATTAAAGAATTTGGTGGGTTCTTATCAGAACTAGTACTGTCTGCAGACAGAGTCCTTGTTGCTGGGGACTTTAACATTCATGTAGATAATGATACAGATGCTTTAGGAATGGCTTTTAAAGACACTCTTAACTCCATGGGCGTTAGTCAACATGTGTCAGGACCTACTCACCTTCGTAATCATACTTTAGATTTAATTTTGTCTTACGGTATAAACGTGGTCGATGTTAAAATCCTTCAGCAGAGCGAAGACATTTCAGATCATTATCTGGTATCATGCTTGCTTCAATACCCAATGGTGGCAAATCAAACTCCAAGTTACAAATATTGTAGAACAATAACTTCGACTACAAAAGGTGCGTTTCTTGATAATTTGCCTGAATTGTCTCAAATCTCTAGCATGAGTAATAACGTTGAAGATCTTGACTTTACCATTGAAAATATTAATGCCACCTTCTCGGAAACGCTAGACATAGTTGCTCCCTTGCGCTTAAAGAAGATTAAAAATGACAGACCGACACCGTGGAAAAATGAACACACTCAGGCTCTAAAGAAAGTGGCACGAAAAATGGAGCGCAACTTTAAGAAAACTAAATTAGAGGTATTTCGTACTGCCTGGAAGGATAGTACAAAAAAATACAGGAAAGCCCTAAAAACGTCTCGATCCGCCTACATTTCATCATTAATAGAAGAAAACCAAAATAACCCTAGGTTTTTATTTGATACAGTGGCTAAATTAACCAAAAATAAATCGTCAGCGACTTCTGATGCTGTATACCAGCATAGCAGTGATGATTTTATGAACTATTTCACAAATAAAATCCAAGATATTCGAGAGAAAATTATAACTATGCAACCAGATGAGAAACCCGCTGAACAAACGACTTACTACAGCACCCCTAAGGAGAAATTATGTTTATTTTCTACTATAGATCACGATGAACTATCGAAAATCATTAGATCATCTAAATCGACTACATGCATGCTAGACCCTATACCTACAAATCTTCTGAAAGAGATGCTCCCAGAAATTATAGATCCTCTACTTAGCATTATTAACTCATCTCTGACATTAGGACATGTGCCTAAAGCATATAAGGTGGCTGTTATAAGGCCCCTTGTCAAAAAACCCCATCTGGACCCTGGAGAATTAGTTAACTATAGACCTATTTCGAATCTACCTTTCTTATCTAAAGTTCTGGAAAAAGTAGTCTCAACTCAAATATGTTCCTTCCTCCAAAGGAATGAGATTAATGAAGATTTCCAGTCTGGATTTAGAGCACATCACAGTACAGAGACTGCTCTGATTAGAGTTACAAATGATCTGTTTATGGCGTCCGACCGAGGTTGTATCTCCTTATTGGTGCTGCTAGATCTTAGTGCTGCATTCGACACCATTGACCACAGCATGCTCCTACATAGACTTGAAAATGATGTCGGTATTAAGGAAATAGCTTTGAAATGGCTTAGATCTTATTTATGCGACCGTTTCCAATATGTAAAAATAAACAATGAGGTATCACGCAAATCGCAAGTCCAGTACGGTGTACCACAGGGCTCAGTACTAGGGCCTATGCTCTTCGCATTATACATGTTACCCCTAGGAGATATAATAAAGCGACACGGAATAAGCTTTCACTGCTATGCTGATGATACGCAACTTTATATTTCCTCGAAGCCTCACGAAACACAGCAATTCCATCGAATAGTGGAATGCATTGTCGATATAAAAAAGTGGATGAGTAGCAATTTTTTATTACTGAACTCGGACAAAACTGAAGTGTTACTTATCGGACCGAAAACCGCCCTACGTAACAACCAAGAATACTGCTTAACTATTGATGGATGTTCCATAAAACCCTCATCTTCAGCTAAGAGTCTTGGCTTTATATTCGATAGTACTCTGTCATTTGAGAACCAGGTCGCCAACACCTGTAAGATTGCGTTTTTCCATCTTAAAAATATATCTAAATTACGTCATATGCTGTCACCATCAGATGCAGAGAAGCTTATACATGCCTTTATGACATCAAGACTAGATTACTGTAATGCACTATTAGGTGGTTGCCCTGCAGGCCTATTACAAAAACTCCAACTGGTCCAAAATGCGGCAGCTCGAGTTCTTACACGTACAAAAAAGTATGAGCATATTAGCCCGGTTCTGTCAACCTTGCACTGGTTACCTATAAAGCATCGCATAAATTTTAAAATCTTGCTTATTACCTATAAAGCCTTGCATGGTTTAGCTCCTCACTACTTGAGAGAACTTCTTACGTATTATAGTCCATCACGTGCACTACGCTCTCAGGCGTCAGGTCAGTTGGTAATACCTAGAATTTCAAAATCAAGTGCAGGCGGCAGATCCTTTTCCTATCTAGCGCCTAAACTTTGGAACAGTCTTCCCTGCAATGTCCGGGAGGCGGACACACTCTGTCAGTTTAAATCTAGACTAAAGACGCATCTTTTTAATCTTGCATACACTAGATTATCATAATATATGTATTTCAAAGATCTAGGCTGCACTAGTTAGATCAACCGGAACCAGGGACACTTCCAATAACAACTGATGCATTTGTTGCATCAAAGAGTGCAGAACAGTACTCTACTCTCAGCCAGTCTTGTCTCATTGTTCCAAGGTTACAAGAGCGGAGAGGGCAGGGCGCAATCCATTCCTAGACCTGACAAATGCTGGACGAAGGAAGTGACGTCCCTACAAAACTTCAGCCACTATTAGATTATTAATGATAATTTTAAATCTGATTTTTTTATTTTCGCCTTGTTGTGCAAGCACTGTTGAGCTTGTGCAGAGGCTGCAGTTTTTGCCAGAGGGGAACTGGAATCCCCTGGTTAGGCCTGGTTTCCCTCCGAGGTTTTTTTTTCTCCTCCAATGGAGTTTTGGGTTCCTCGCCACCGTTTGCATACTGTTTTTGCACTGTTTTGCCTGGCCGGGGGGGCTGCTAGAATTTGGTAGTCTTATTTAATTAACACTGCATATAGGAATTTATTGTGTGTCTGATATTTGACCTGTGTTTTGAATTCCATAACCTTTTATGTTTTACTTAGTCATTTTTTTCTTGTACAGCTGCTTTGTAACAATGAAAATTGTAAAAAGCGCTATATAAATAAAGCTGACTTGACTTGACTTGAAAGCCGCACACACAACACCATTGTGACCCCCCCCACCCAACCAACCTTTTTTTTCCCTCCTTTCACCCCTCCAAAAACAAAATATAATGTGCTGTTTTATATCCCAAAAAAAAAAACAAAACACAAACAACAAAAAAGAATAACACACAACACAAACACCAAAACAATAATTAAACATTATTTTTAAAAAAGCAAAAAAAAAAATATTTTAAAAAAAAATAAAAAAATTTTCTCCCCCCAAAAAGTTTCCCCTTTTTTATAGATATGTGAAGCACACATGCTCTGATATCCGGTGCTTTCTGCTGGATGATCATTTGAACTCTACAATCATTTAGATTTTGTTGTGTTTTATTTAAGTTTATGACTAGCTGAATGACACAAATGTCTTAAATGTGTAGTGCTGGATGATAGTTAGCAAATATTCACAATAAATGAACTGGTGGTGATATAAGGGATGAGTACTACTTTTCCTCGTTTGGCTGTTATGTTTCTGTGTTTCACTTTCCTTTGTTTTCATATTTCAAATATTTTGAGAGCGTTCAGACTATTGGTGTAAAATTGGCTTTATAGGACTAGGTGTTATAATCCCACTATTTCAGCACACTTGAATTGCCCAATTGGACATTTCCCACACCTTATGCATGACAGGGGGAGCAGTCAAGAATATGAATAGAGGAAATAAGGTCTGAGGTTATACTGGGTTTGTTGGGTAGGCATTCTTGTCATGATTCTGCCGCATCATGTCATCTTTCTCCTGGTTTAGTGGCTGGATCATGACAGAGTCTCATGTTTTCTGTGGAGAGAGGCATTTATGGCCCTTATGGCCTTCCATACACTCTCTCCTGTCTCGTCTCTGTTCCCATCCTCTCCTTCCCTCTTAATTGATTCATGCCCTACACCTGTTCCCCTCTTGATTTGGTCCCTTACTTAATGCCCTTTGCTTCTGTCTTGTGCTGGTTCATTGTGGTTGTGTGGTGAGTTCTTGTAGTCTAGTTTAGTGTAGTTAATGTTTAAAAAGTTTAATTTAGTCTTGTTGGAGTTTAGATAATCTTAGTCCTGTTTTGTTATTGTATTCCCATGTTTTGTTCTGTTACCCCTCGTCGGTTTTGTTTTGTCATTTTATTATTAAAGTCTCTGTTAACACCTTACCCGCTGTCTGCACCTGGGTCCTCTGTCCGTTACTCACCCCCGTGATCATGACAGAATGAACCAGCCCTCACAGGACCCAGCAGACAGAGGGATCGTTGCGGCAGCAGTCAAAGCAGCCGGTTTCCCCTCCAGGGTCGAGGCTGCCGGACTCCCTTCCAGGGTTGAGACTGCCAGGTTCCTGCTCAGGGCCGATGCCTGCTGGACTCCCCATCAAGTTGCTGCTCCTTAAGGAGTGCCTTCTGTCATGATTCTGCTGCATCATGTCATGTTTCTCTTGGTTTAGTGGCAGGATCATGACAGAGTCTCATGTTTTCTGTGGAGAGAGGCATTTATGGCCCTTATGGTAATAACAGCAGCTTTAAGCAGCGGCTCAAGTGCAGAAATACATAAGAAACTTAATTTCCACCCAACTCTTCGGAAGTGAGAGAGTGAGGGTCTATGCTTGACCTGCCCGTCATACGTCTGAGTTACATCCACAAATGAGAAAGTAAGTTTGTCATCGGGCCAAATAAATTATTCTCCACTAGATGACGGGCCGGACTGTAGTCAAAGGATACTACTGCTTGCTTTTGTTCTACAGCAATGATGGGGAGTGATAATACATTTAGATGGCCCCAGAGGACACTAGGTAAACGCCTTTAAGAAAACTTGATTGGAATCTTCAGCCTCTGCTGCCAAGTTGGCATTCTGGAGATTCTTTCTTTCAAATGCTTCATTAATGGCCTTTTCCAAGGTCCAGTCAACTCAACTATGAGGACTGTCCTACCGGAGCTGGACCACAGAACCATGTCCGGCCGCAGTTTGGTCGCTTCGATTTCCAAGGCAGACCTGAATCTGGGGTTAAGGGCTTGGCCCGCGTTTTCGGTTCCCTTGATGTAGCTTTTCGCCATGTGGGTGTGGTTGATCCCAAACCACGCCCCCCTCAGCCATATTGAACTTGTCCCACGATGCCTCTGCATCTCCTACCGCTGTTGTTGGGTTCCATTTCCTCCTTTTCACTACTGTTGGAGCAGCATCTCTTACACAGGGATCACAGGATTCTTTAAGCGTCATCTCTAACCTTGTTTTGGTGCATATATATTCCTCCACAAGGCTTGAAATGGGAAGCAAAAGAGCTTCATTCCCATACAGCCCTAAGTTGATAAGGCATCTTGGTAGCCAAAGCCATTTCCTCACTTGTGTACTCACCAATCTCTCCAGGTTTTTGGTGTGAGACGCTGTGAGCTCATACATTGAAATTGGCCACATCTATGAAGGTAGAATAGTAGCAATAGTAGTTCATTGTGGTTGTGTGGTGAGTTCTTGTAGTCTAGTTTAGTGTAGTTAATGTTTAAAAAGTTTAATTTAGTCTTGTTGGAGTTTAGATAATCTTAGTCCTGTTTTGTTATTGTATTCCCATGTTTTGTTCTGTTACCCCTCGTCGGTTTTGTTTTGTCATTTTATTATTAAAGTCTCTGTTAACACCTTACCCGCTGTCTGCACCTGGGTCCTCTGTCCGTTACTCACCCCCGTGATCATGACAGAATGAACCAGCCCTCACAGGACCCAGCAGACAGAGGGATCGTTGCGGCAGCAGTCAAAGCAGCCGGTTTCCCCTCCAGGGTCGAGGCTGCCGGACTCCCTTCCAGGGTTGAGACTGCCAGGTTCCTGCTCAGGGCCGATGCCTGCTGGACTCCCCATCAAGTTGCTGCTCCTTAAGGAGTGCCTTCTGTCATGATTCTGCTGCATCATGTCATGTTTCTCTTGGTTTAGTGGCAGGATCATGACAGAGTCTCATGTTTTCTGTGGAGAGAGGCATGTATGGCCCTTATGGTAATAACAGCAGCTTTAAGCAGCGGCTCAAGTGCAGAAATACATAAGAAACTTAATTTTCACCCAACTCTTCGGAAGTGAGAGAGTGAGGGTCTATGCTTGACCTGCCCGTCATACGTCTGAGTTACATCCACAAATGAGAAAGTAAGTTTGTCATCGGGCCAAATAAATTATTCTCCACTAGATGACGGGCCGGACTGTAGTCAAAGGATACTACTGCTTGCTTTTGTTCTACAGCAATGATGGGGAGTGATAATACATTTAGATGGCCCCAGAGGACACTAGGTAAACGCCTTTAAGAAAACTTGATTGGAATCTTCAGCCTCTGCTGCCAAGTTGGCATTCTGGAGATTCTTTCTTTCAAATGCTTCATTAATGGCCTTTTCCAAGGTCCAGTCAACTCAACTATGAGGACTGTCCTACCGGAGCTGGACCACAGAACCATGTCCGGCCGCAGTTTGGTCGCTTCGATTTCCAAGGCAGACCTGAATCTGGGGTTAAGGGCTTGGCCCGCGTTTTCGGTTCCCTTGATGTAGCTTTTCGCCATGTGGGTGTGGTTGATCCCAAACCACGCCCCCCTCAGCCATATTGAACTTGTCCCACGATGCCTCTGCATCTCCTACCGCTGTTGTTGGGTTCCATTTCCTCCTTTTCACTACTGTTGGAGCAGCATCTCTTACACAGGGATCACAGGATTCTTTAAGCGTCATCTCTAACCTTGTTTTGGTGCATATATATTCCTCCACAAGGCTTGAAATGGGAAGCAAAAGAGCTTCATTCCCATACAGCCCTAAGTTGATAAGGCATCTTGGTAGCCAAAGCCATTTCCTCAATTGTGTACTCACCAATCTCTCCAGGTTTTTGGTGTGAGACGCTGTGAGCTCATACATTGAAATTGGCCACATCTATGAAGGTAGAATAGTAGCAAAACTCGAGAGCACGTAGATGTGAATTTGAGACCTTGTACAATAAATATTTGCACTTGTATGCTACAATTTACACTCACAGCTTCGATGTGAAAACCTGTAAATTAAAAATCTGAAGTTGAACGCTGAGATTTGTACTCGCAGACAATACTCACAAACCTGTATTCTGAATTTGAAGCTGCAGACAAGTAGTCACAAATGTGTAAAATGACAGACACAAACTTGAAATACATATTTGCATTTCTTCTGACATTCACATTCGCAGTACAACCTCAAATAGGCACTTCCAACTTCTCAAGTCTTTCACTGCAAGTTCAAATTTCGCGCTTCGACTTTTGCTACTCTTATCGCGATATATCAGTTGAAAACTGATTTGTGCACTTGAAACTCAGTATCAGCGAGGGGCGGGAGAGGCGGGGCGGGTGGCTGCAATGGAGTCGTTTTATTGGTCGGCACCTAGCCAATGAAATCGGGCTTCTTTTCTACGCGATGACGTCACGACACCCGCAGCCTCGCATTCACAACACTTTGGTTGTCATCGCGATGGCGGGATATAACGATCCGAGGGTAAGTGTGGTGAGGAAGGCGGGACGAGAGCCGTGACACGGGGCCGGTGAGTGATAAGTGCAAGCAGCTGTGCGCGCACCGGTCCCGCGTCTTATCATGGAGGAGATTGGGAGCTTAAAAGGACGATCAGCAGGACTGTTGACGAGAGAGGACCGGGCCCGAACATGTGTTTAGTTTATGTGTATGTTTTATGGCCGGCAGTATACCGTGAGGTGGCTGCCGGTTACTTCCGTGTTTATTGTTTATTAAATTAAAGTTTGAATGTTCGCCGGTTCCCGCCTCCTTCCTTCCCTTCTATGGAACTTTATTACAGTAAGTTTTTCTTTTTATACAATATTTGTTATTCAAATTATTACATACATCACATATAACATACCGTGTAAATACAGTTGACATTGTGTGAGATGTCTTTATGACAACTTGACATAAGCCAATACATCATAACCTGTCAGTGTCTTTGTCATAACAAGTTGACATTCCTAAGACAACACAACCTGTCACAAATATGTCATAAACATGACGTAGCAGATTAAGTATCAAACTTAAGAAACCACTTAGTTTTATGGGTTAACATTACATTAAAAACTGTCAGCTGGTTGGTTTTGACATTGGCTGTCGTAAGGCCATTATAACATTTTAATGACAAATTAAATTTGTACCACTGTAGTTGAGGTCAAGAAAAATATTCATGACACAGTTATAATTGCCTCATGACAGTCAATGTCAAAACCAACCACATGACAATTTAAAATTTATGTTGTCTTACTAATGTCAAGTTGTTATGACATATACACTGACAGGTTATGATGTATTGGTTTATGTCAAGTGGTCATAACAAAGACATCTCACACAATGTCAACTGTATTTACACGGTATGTTATATGTGATGTATGTAATAATTTGAATAACAAATATTGTATAAAAAGAAAAACTTACCCTCGGATCGTTATATCCCGCCATCGCGATGACAACCAAAGTGTTGTGAATGCGAGGCTGCGGGTGTCGTGACGTCATCGCGTAGAAAAGAAGCCCGATTTCATTGGCTAGGTGCCGACCAATAAAACGACTCCATTGCAGCCACCCGCCCCGCCTCTCCCGCCCCTCGCTGCTACTGAGTTTCAAGTGCACAAATCAGTTTTCAACTGATATATCGCGATAAGAGTAGCAAAAGTCGAAGCGCGAAATTTGAACTTGCAGTGACAGACTTGAGAAGTTGGAAGTGCCTATTTGAGGTTGTACTGCGAATGTGAATGTAAGAAGAAATGCAAATATGTATTTCAAGTTTCTGTCATTTTACACATTTGTGACTACTTGTCTGCAGCTTCAAATTCAGAATACAGGTTTGTGAGTATTGTCTGCGAGTGCAAATCTCAGCGTTCAACTTCAGATTTTTAATTTACAGGTTTTCACATCGAAGCTGTGAGTGTAAATTGTAGCATACAAGTGCAAATATTTATTGTACAAGGTCTCAAATTCACATCTACGTGCTCTCGAGTTTTGCTACTATTCTACCTTCATACACATCAGGCGTTCCAACAAGCCATATTGGAAGCATATATAGTCAACGATTAATCACATCCAGTATAAACATTTGAGTTTATATAATATATGTTTGTGTACTGTGCATATTCATTTTGTATTTAAAGACACAAGCACATACGTGTATATATTTAAGAAAAATATTAAAATCAGCAAACATTTATTGGTAAACATAAATAAATCGAATCTAAATATCAAAATATTTTCTAAATATAATAAATGTATGTAATACTAAATTAATATGTTTTCATGGCTTTTTTATGTTAATATTTTTATCCATTTTATTATATGCTACTGTCATTTTATTTTTTATATTGCTATACAGGTTTACTTTTTTAGTTATAAGTTATTTGGTTAAATTATTGGGGACTTGCTGGGGACTTGCAATTATTGGTTATTATTCTTTTCGGTTATCAATTTAATTATAAATTAATCAGTTATAAATTAGTGCCTTAACGTTTCTAACATTTAATGTATTCAAATAATTTTTTATTCGATTTAAATTAAGTTTTAGATCACTTTAATGACCCTATTGTGAACTATGTATTGTGCCGATTATTGATCTTGTTCTGTTGTCCAGGTGTGGTGACGGGTGTTTATGACATGATGCCCGGGCAGATTCCTGACCCCTCAGTGACCGCCGCCTCACTGGCCAGCCTGGGACCTCTGGCGGGCATCTCTGCCACCACATTAACTGACCAGCTGAAATATGCTGACCTCTGCAACCTCGGAGCCATGCTGTCCCCTTTTCATCTGCTTGGCAAACTGAAACGACCGCTCCCCATTAAAGCTGAGGTTGTTTTTTGTATAATGTTGTGTTTTTGTACTGAAGTAGCATATAGACATATATAGATAGTTAAATATGTATTTGTTTATATAAAGCAGATTGCTGGTGGTGTTGTCTTATGTGTGTACACATCTGGTTACATAATATATAATACTAACAGAACTGCAGTGACTCCATCTAGTGGTCTGAGAATGACTGTAAACATCACACCCGCTGGCTCTGAGATGAACTTTAGTATGTCTAAAAATCCCTTCACACTTGCTTCCTGAACACAAACAAAACTCTGACTACAGCACAAATGAAACATAAATCAGCAACATGGTAAGACCATTGCTAAATATATCATATGAAAAAGGCTGCCCACAATAGAACAAAAGGCGTTCATATTTTACAAAATGTAGCCTATATGTAACAACTAATGTCTTGTACCATGTAGCAACCAAATTTTTCTTCAAATCCTGTGATGCTTTGAGTGCTTTTTCAGACTCGTTCCACTATTAAAGGAGTAGTTCACCTTCAATTCTGTCATCATTTACATGACTTTCTTTTTTCTTTACCGATCCGAAACCTGAATTCTGAGTATCGGCCTATACTGATCCCGATACATGCACTGTTATTTCCTGATCAATGTAGAATTACATATCTTTTATTGCCGTAGGTGAAAACTACTTACACATAGGTTTATTATTAGTGTTTTCACTTAAATGTTACTTCACTACATTATAAAGCATGTATCATACTTCTTAGTCCGCCACATTGCTGTGTAGCTGGAGTAGATTTAAATCTCCCACTTTCTTTTACTCTCATAAATATATGAATTGTGATCCAACGTTGGCTTCCACTACTTTTTCTGTCTGAAAGTAATTCTTATTGTAAAGATCTTGTTGAATTAATTTAATTGATTATACTCTGAAACGTACATAAATATAGTATATATACCTTGAATGTTGATGTTTTTGCTCGTACAGAGAGACGAAGAGGAAGAACGCAGGAAAAGAAAAAAAAAAAAAAAAAAAAAAAAACCCCCCAAAAAAAAAAAAAAAAAAAAAAAAAAAAAAAAAAATAAAAAAAGAGAAAAAATATATTTTTTTATATAAAAAAAATATAAAATGCCCCACCCCCCCCCGCCCGAAAAATTTCCCCCCCCCTAATATGTTTTAACTCCTATTCCCCCGCACCCCCACACACCCCACACCCCCCCACCCCCCGGCCCCTTTTATTTTTTATGTGCTACTTTTGTACCCCCCACAAAATGCCCAAGTACCCCCTACACCCCAGTACCCCAAACACCCCAGTCCCCTATACGCTCTGGTACCCCATATGCTTTAGGATCCCATACACTTCAGAACCCTGTTTGCTCCATTACCCTATACGCTCCAGTACTCTGTACACCAGGGTTCCTCAATTAGTTTTCACCAAGGGCCAAATTCTACTAACAATAGCAAGTCAAGGGCCACCGACTATAATTGGATAACTACAATGTTTGTTCTGCTATTATTATTATTATTGTCATTATTATTATTATTTATTTATTTTACAGTTGTTTATTTGTTTTAAAAAAATCACAATATAAATATGTTTTTTATTAGTTCTATTTCCTCAGTTTTGATCAAACAGTAACATTATATTCACAAACTTTTTTCAGCACACGACGAGCTCGGAAACGACGATGTGGCAGACTCGAGCTCTCGCGAATAAAGTTTACCAGCCTCGTGACTGCATCCATCGTCTCTTTCATTTTTCAACGACGATTTATGAAGCTAGTGCTTATCAGGCCTTTTTGATGTCCAACCATTGAGGGAGCCCCGTCAGTAACGACAGAAACAACTTTGCTCAAATCTAATTCATTATTTTTAAAGAACTCCGTTAGTTCGTTAAAAAGTATTTCACCGGTTGTGCGCCCATGCATCGGCAGCAAACAAAGCAGCTCTTAACGGAAATCCTTCCCATAAATAAATCGGACAAACACCGCTGTGCAATGTCGGTTAGTTCACGAGACGAGTCTATTGCGAGTGATATGGCTTCTGCTTTCTTTATGTCTTATAACAGATTAGACAGGCACTCACCCGCCAATGGCTCCACTCTTCTTGTTGCTGTGCAATCAAATAATGGAACCTGCTCCGTTACCATTTTCTTTATTTTCGCGTCGTGATTTAGAAGTTTATCCACCATGTCAGTTGCACAGGTTTTAATTAATTCGGCGTCAGTGAACAGTTTTTTGGCCTTTGCCAGGTTTCAAGCCACACAAAAGAATGCTGCGGTTACAGGCTTTCAGAATGTTCCGGATAACTGCATTTGAAATTTCTGCGCAATGCCCCGAAATGCCGTTTCAAGTTATCATTCTTGCAGACCGCCACGGTCTTGTGCATAATAAACACGTTGGCTTTGCATTGTGGTGGTCAGGCAAAATAAAACAAAACTGTTAAGTCCATTCGCTTTTAAATATTCTGTGTCTATCTTTCTCTTTTTTACAATCGCCATGATATCGCTGTCAACCCTTGTCACTAGCTGTCAATGAACCTGCGCCGTTTGCATTTTCGCGCCAGCATTGTGATTGGCTGATGGAGTACCGCGAGAGCTATGTAAGATCAGAGTGCTTCGTGTGTTTTCGTGCGGTGATGTCATGCCAACCCAAATGAAACTGAATACACTTTTATTGCATCAAGCGGGCCAAAAAAAATCATTTGCGGGCCGGATGTGGCCCGCGGGCCGCCAATTGAAGAGCCCTGCTTTTAATTTCCTTTTCCCCCAAACCCAACACCAAAAAAAACAACAAAAAAAAAAAAAAAAAAAAAAAAAAAAAAAAATAAAAAAAAAAAAAAAAAAAAAACAAAAACAACACCAACACCCACAACAAAAAAAAAAAGGAGTGAGTTTTTTTTTTTTTTTTTTTAAATTAAACAAAAAAAAAAAAGAATATATTTTTTTTTGAAGTGTGAGAAAGAGGGGGGGGCCCCCCCCGAGAAAGAAAAAAGTTCCCCCAGGATGGCATTGTGAACGGGATTGAGCAGGATGAGATTTGCAATACAAGATGCCGCTCGTTTCCTCACCCCGGGGTTTTTGTGGGGGTGTTGGGGGGTGTGGAAGTATGCCAGTGCAGTACCTCAATACCCTATATGCCTCAGTACCCTATACACTGCAGTCCCCTATACGCTCTGGTACCCTATATGCTTCAGGATCCTACACGCTTCAGAACGCTATGCGCTCCAGTACCTATACGCTGCAGTACTCTGTGTACTCCAATAGTCTCTCACTTACACTGAGTTTGTGAATCAGCTTTCATCTCTTGAGTTGCAGGAATCGGAGCGTCTGGAAATGATGAACTCCGAGCTGAAAGCACAGATTGAAGAGCTGAAACATGAACGGCAGCAGCTTATCCTCATGCTCAACCGTCATCGGCCCACCTGCATCGTGAGGACAGACAGCGTCAAGACCCCCGAGAAGGAGAGCAACCCCCTCTTGGAGCAGCTGGAAGTCAAATGAGAAACATCCACACACACACACACAATTACACATTACTGTTTACAGGTGAGCTCATCGCCAGCTAGCTCAAGCACTTGACTCGAAGCACTTGGACATTTTAGGAAAGAGAGAGAGACTCCTCTCTGACCCGTGACATTGGAGATTAAACATACACTCACAGCCTCATTACATTTGGGCTGCATGTCAGCAGTCACAAAACTTTTGTAGGATTGTTTATCTTGTTTCATGTGCGGTCATAAAGTGCCTTATATGTTCGATGATAAGTTCATTTAGTTCAAAAGGAATCTGATCACCGATGTTGAAAAGGATGGTTGGATGCGCATGTGGTGGCTCATCATGATAACTGATGATTCTACACGGACGGTCCTCATTGTCATGTACTTCACTGTTTACTGCCTTCAGTTTCTTTATTATTGTTTTTCTGACGCAGGCGTCATGTATGCACATATGTATGAACTGTTTACATCTTGCCAATTTATTATAGTTATATACTATATATATGTTTTTATACTTCCTTGTACATTACATGGACTTATCACTAGATGTGATACATTTTATGCAACAATTTCATAACCCATGTTGCTGTGATTTACTCAATTTGTTGTATGGCTGTGAAAACTGCAAGAAATTATTAAACAAGTGATTCTTGTAGAATGTTATTCTGTGAAATTTTTGAGTTGGACAGATTTAAGTACAATTTCATTTTTGACAAAAGTTAATGGCTTTTCTCAGGAACAAGTGCAATGGATGTATTTTACATAAATATATCATTTTTACAAAGTTAGTGTATTAATGAATTATACAATCTGTTCTGATTCATGCGAACACATTTAATATTAACAACCACGTGCAGCAATTGACCAATCAGAATCAAGTTTACCTGAGAGTTGTGTAATAAAATATGAATTATAACAAACATAAAAATATAGCTGCAAGCAGCAATGACAGGGTAAAGTCCAACATGAAACAAAAGGACATATATGTGGACATTTCTGATCATGAGTATTTAAAAGCAGATCTAAAAACATAAGTAGAAGCACTTAGAACACAATATAATGGTGGCGCTGTCACCAAACTGTGAGGTGAACAAGATTTGCCAATGATGACACTTACGGTTCAGAAGTTATGATAAAAATGTATGTGAAACGTTGGACTGTTGGTGGCACTAGAGGGATTGAGGTAGAGACTCCAAATTTCCTGTGGGTTCGAAATGTTTCAGTGAAACATTACTGAAAGGCAGAATGTTGCCTTGCTTATTTAGTTTTTCTATATGTTATTGTTTTGAACTCAAGTTTAACCATTTTTAAAAGAGTTGTAACATGTGTTAATGAGTCTGTAGGTTCACACAGAATAGTGTTGTGCTCACTGTGGGAAGAGTTTTGCAAAAGTAAAGTATTGAGAAATGTGTCATAGCGATAAGGCAAGTGGCTCCATCTAGTACCAAAAACCCTGTTTAACATGTTATTGCAAATATGTATGTTTTACTAATTTGTGTCATTTAAGGTGTGACAAATTAAGCATTTAACCATGAAATAGAGAAATGTAAGAGAATTACAGTCACACTGATAAGTGTTTTATGTTACAAAAGAAATGCATTATTATTTAATATGATACACAAATGTTCTAGTTTAATTTGAACAAACAGGACATTAAGTATGTCTTAATATCTTAAGTATCATTTGAAGACCTCTCGTCAGTTATGTGTGATTTCTGAAGGATTTTGTTTCTTGCTTTTATGTTCAAACTAATTTATTAAATTCAGGTAATCTCTGATCAACCAGAGATTACGACACTGACCCACATATACACCATAAAACCTAAACCATTCACAGTCCACGAGAACTCAGTCTTTGTTACACCTTCATGTCATTCCCATCACCCGCCGCAACAATCACTTTATAAGGGCCACTAAACATCCCATATCATGCAATACAAACATTTCAATATAAAACACAATCGTCTATAAATTCAGGCGAGAAGCTCGAGGTTTGTGGTTTTAAAAAAAGACCTCAAAGGTATGTTAATGAGATTGTTCTTTTAGAATGACACAAGTTACATGTTCAGTCTTAGACGACATTACATCCCATCACCAGAAGATCAAAAGCAGAAATAAGATGCAGACTGTTGGGCCTCCAAACCTCACAGACCACAAGCATTTGCATCCTTTTATAAAGTAAAACATGACATTATACAAACAAAATGATGACGGCCAGATAAATAAGATCAGAACCTACCTGTCCCTGAACACACCGGTGTAAGCAATCTAAAAAACAAGTCATTGGATTCACTTAATTTTTTGTAATATTTTACTTTACTTATAAAACTATGTGCAAAAACTTAACACAAAATAATGAAGTTATATTTACTTAAAAAACTGTTTACAAAATCTTGACTCATGTGTGCAAATTAACACAAAATATAACCAAATCCTATTAGCTGTTTTTTTCAGGGACAGTACCAAACGTGGCCCTGAGGTCAAGTAGGACTTTTGTTTGTGCTTGTCAGTATTTGCTCATGTTAAATGATTTATC
Source organism: Barbatula barbatula (assembly GCA_037178815.1). NCBI lineage: Eukaryota > Metazoa > Chordata > Actinopteri > Cypriniformes > Nemacheilidae > Barbatula > Barbatula barbatula. Next base: position 801,659 of record CM074081.1, on the reverse strand, counting down.
ATTGTGCGAGTCTGCGTGTACAGATCTGACGTAAAGATACTTACACAAGTTGGTCTAAAATCTAACCATATGCAAGGAAAATATAAATAATATTGAATTTTATATGTGTATTATTATTAACAGAAGAAAAATGCTTTATTGCTTTATATTACCAGAGTTATTGTGGAAAACTGACAGTTTGTCATGATTGGTCCCTTATTTAATGCCCTTGTGTCTTCTGTCTTGTGCCGGTTCATTGTGGTTGTTGGGTGAGTTAGTCGTAGTCCTGTCTTGTTTTCAGTTGTTTCTGAAAGTTGAATGCTGTTCAACCAGTTTCAGTCATTTTATGTACAGTAGAAAGACTCAAGCCCATTCCCGAAACCAATCACAAACATCTTAGATCTTCTCTTGAACAGATGTGCTGAAGCGATATCATCACTATTCAGGGTAAGTTATAATATGTACATATATATTGACTTAATATAAATGTGTTCATTATTATTATGTGTTAATGCTTCTGCTCTGACGAATCAATTACAATTCATTTCTTAAGTGCTTTTCACATGTTTGCATTGTTGCCAAGCACTTTTACAGTAAATACCTATTATCACATATAGTAGTAACAATACAACAACATTAACTAGAGAAAAACAGACAAGAGTCCTTCGTGGAGTAAAGAAATGTCCTGAGGGCACTTGATAATTGACTTCAGATGAAATCTTGACTTTATATGTTTACAGGCAGCTGTTTGTTAATTTAGTTTATATTATATGTTATATTGTAACATGTTGACTGTAACAAACACATAAATAATACTGTTAGTTAAGTTTACCTTGTTCTTTTGTTTGAAACATTCCGAAACATGTTTAACAAGAGTGCGTGTATAGGTGACAACGAAACGACAATTATAAAAACACCGCTTTAAAAATAATTTTGAATGAAGAAAAATAGATTTCACACCACAACTACTGTAAAACAATAAATGATACGAAGAAGGAAATCAGTGGGATCACTCAGAGAGGGATTTTTTCCATCTGAAGAACAATGAAACATTATCGCCGCAGACGATCGTATTCCTGAATGTGTTTAGCTTTTTAATTTCCCCTTTCACAATAAAACAGAGATCGGCAAACTGGTTTCTTGTGATGCAGCTTTTAACCCTCATGAATCACGAGGTTTAAATAACATCTGTTGTCAGGAACAGGTAAGGGAAGAACCCAAGCGCAGGCAGCAATACGGGGTAACACAGAAAGTCTTTTAATTGATTAAAAAAAAAAACACAATGGGGGAAAAACAGGGACCACAACTAACTGAAAACAATAAACAAAATCTTCCCACGATGGGGCAAAAACAGGCAAGATAAACAAAACACTCACAACGACTTGAATATATAAATGGACACGTAATCCCAATGCAAAGGCAGGCAATGAAAGGCAAGGCAAACAATCAGCGCGACGTACATGAAATGCAACGAACGAGCACAGGACAATGAACACGAGGATGTTTTAAAGGGAGACAGACAAAGGATAATTAACAAGGGTCAGGTGCGGGTACTGAAACACTCAGGGAAGGTTAACAAAGAAATGAGATGGCGGGAACAAAGACACGGACTAGAGAGAGAGAGCATAGAAAGCTGATTGGGCCAACATCTCTCTCTCACATAAAACATAAGACTTCATCATGAATCTGCCTCAAGGCCAAGAATAGACATGACATGACGGCAGACTCATGACATGACCCTATCTTGTCTTTGAAGAATTTAAAGTTTTCCTTCTGTTCCTTTCTTTGACTGTAAAATGTCAGCGTGTGATATTAGATCTCTTTCTTATATCACATGAATCACATTTGTATGCTATGATGCTAAATATGTGAACTATTCCTTGAACTCGATTAACCTGTTCCACTTCAGGGCCGTTTTTGAGCAAACACATGAAAACCCACTGTTGGATCTAAAATGGCTGTAACTCATGAAATCTTTGGAATAAAGACCTACGGTTGGTCTCGTTTGAAAGAAGAAAATTAGTCATAAAAAACATTATCCCACAAATGTTTTGTGAAGGGATTTTATGTTTATTAAAAACATTTAATCAAAAAAGGTTTGTTTATGGATCGGAAAACTAAATTTCATAAGTAAAAGTCCCAAGGGTCAACAAGTGTATCAAGTTTGGTCATGATACATCAAATTTTGAGGGGTCTGTTAAGTTTTTTAGCCGCCATACCCCCAAAATCCTTTAGGGGGCCCATAGACTTCCATTGGTTTTAACACTTGAACTAAAATTTGACCACAAAGGACATTGAGATGCTTTTTTTACTCTTCCAATTAACAGACATAATTAAAAACTACAAAAGCACAGAAACAACTAAAAAACTATAAATTTGTATGAAACTATACTTTTGATGCACATTAATTTATGAATCATTTATGTATGAAATCCTCTTCCTAAATAGATTGTTTTTCTAAACACTGATTAGCTGTGTATTCTAGTTTTTTTTTGCTTTTCCAACAATATAATGTTTGTAAAGATAAGATTATAATTGACAGTATTGATGTAAATGTAGGTGTTCTGCGGGATGTATCCATTTTTGATACACACTCTTGTCCTTTATGCATCAATTACACTTCCTACATACTTTATTTTATAAAACGATTATGGAATATGTATTTAAGAGTCTCAGACCTTTCCGACGACATATAGTTTGTCATAGTTAGATCAGAATTTTCACAAAAATATGGAAGCAAACGTCTCGGTTATGTCTGTAACCTCGGTTCCCTGTTGTGAGAGACTGACTGGGGTTTGATCTTGACAACCTACCTTCTCCGAGATAATTATTTATAAAACGCCAACATACGGGTATAAAAGGAAGATGGCGGCGGTCATTCACTTACCCTTTGTAATGAGGAACCTGAGAGGGCACTCTCGGTCATTGCAGTGGTTCGGCGCTATGTTGTGGCATGAAGACGGAGGGAACAGAGGTTACAGAGACGTTCCCCTTCAGTCGATCTTTCGTACCAAGGCCTTGTTGGACCACATCAAGGTCCCAAGAGGGTACAGAGCGCGGTCAAGGTGGATACACCCTTCTCGCGCCCCTGAGGAACCTGGCGACCAGGTCGCACTGACAGAATTACTTACCTGTGGGTCAGCACTGATCCGATCAGGCAACTCCGCTGGTTCTCCTCTCAGGGAGAACACCAGGACAAAATGGCGCCACTTATAGGCGTATAACCACCTAGTGGCGGGCCTCTAACAGAGGGTCCTTTGTCAGGGGAATTTCCCGGGGGGGCCGTCGTCAGATCTACCAGATCTGAGAGCCAAGTCTGGTTGGGCCAATACGGCGCCACTACCAGGACTCGATGCCCCTGGTACCCGTACCGAGGGGGCCCTCGCAGGGGGCTGAAGGCATCCGTACCAAGGGGGCCCTCGGTCAGGGAATACCAGAGCGGGCAATGGGTGGAGTCCGGGGAGGCAAACAGGTCCACCTGTGCCTGGCAAATCTGCTCCCATAAGAGCCGGGCTGCGCGGGGATGGAGTCGCCACTCTCCGTGGGGAGTTCCCTGATGAGAGAGCGCATCGGCTGTCTGTTCCAGGTTGCCCTGGAGAAACGTGGCACACAGGGATTTTGTCACCTGCTGACTCCGAAGGAGGAGGCGTAGGGCGAGTTGTGATAACTGCGGTGAGCGTATGCCACCCTGGGGATTGATGTACGCCATGGCAGTCGTGCTGTCCGTCCGGACTAGCACGTGTTTGTCCTGCACGAGGGGCTGGAGCCTCCTCAGTGCCAGATGGACTGCCAGCAACTCTAGGCAGTTGATATGCCAACGCAGTCGGGGACCCATCCACCAACCCGATATTGCATGCCCGTTTGCACACCGCACCCCACCCTTGCAGGGAGGTGTCTGTTGTTACCACGACATGTCTCGAAACCTGTCAGAGCAGCACCCCCGCTTGGAGAAAGGTCAAATCTGACCAGGGTCTGAGTATGCAAAGGCACTGAGCGTTACCGTGATCCGCCTGGTGCCGGCGTGCCACGCTATCCAGGGAACCTGACTCTGAAGCCAGTTCTGGTCGACCCGGTCGACATCTTGGTTGTAGGGACGAGTTCGACCGCACCCTTCGCCAGGGCGGCGACCTCCTCCCGAAGCATGGGGGCATTCTCTCCTCACACCGAGGTGTACAGAATGCCCCGAAACTTGGGGGGGCACCTGGCGCACGGGATCATATAACCAAGACGGATTGTCCTGTCTAGCCAACGTGATGGGCTGGTGCGCTGCCAAGCGCCCAAGAACTGGGACAGCGGGACCAGAGGGACAATCTGCTTCACCATGCCAGGGGAGGCTGGTTGGGTGGCTGACAGTGCGGTCACCTCGCACAGCGGGGACCCCAGGGAGGTTGACGGCTCTGTTGGGTTACCTGCTTTCGGCTGCCCGACGCAACGTCGTTTGCGGTCAGTGGAGGAGATTGCGGTCAGTGGCTCAGTCCATCCAAGACACCGTCGGGACGAGAGTGCTGTGGTGGAAATCCCAGAGGAAATTTGTCTCTTTGTGAGTAAGTGGGTGCAGCAGGCAGCGTCCTTCTCCGACCCAGCGTTGGCAAGGCCAGGATCGGGCCCAGTGAAATCTCCCCCGGGTTCGTCCCGTCAGGGCCGCTTAGAGGACCTCTTGGCGGCTTGCTGACGGGGGACAGATGCCTTCTTCCGCGGGGGTCTACGCCTCCAGTGGGTTGTCCTCTGGGAGGGTCCTGGAACCTTAGGGGCCACCGCAGAAGGGCGGGGCTGCTGGGAAGCAGGCTGTGTTCGGGACCATGACGACCTGCTGGTGGCCATGTCGCGGCGCGGTAAGATCTGTTTGAATGCCTCAGTCTGCTTCTGCACCTCGGAGAAATGCTGTACTACGTCCTCCACGGTGTTACCGAACAGCCCGGCTTGCGAGATGGGCGCGTCCAGGAGGTGGGTCTTCTGAATGTCGCCTATCTGCGCAAGATTGAGCCACAGATGCCTCTGTTGGACCACCATGGTGGACATCGACTGACCCAGTGCACGTGCCGTGGCCTTTGTCGCTCGCAGCACGAGGTCAGTGGCAGTGCGCAGCTCACTCATGTGAGAGGGGTTGGACTTCCCGCCGACCAGATCCTTCAGGACTTTCGCCTGAAAGACCTGGAGGACCGCCATTGTGTGGAGAGTGGAGGCGGCTCATCCAGCGGCACTGTAAGCCCTCGACACGAGTGTCAAAGAAAGCCTACATGCCCTGGACGGAAGTCTAGGTCGACCCCCCAAGTAGCAGCCGTCTGCGGGCACAAGTGGCCTGCGACTGCACGCTCCACCTGGGGGACGTCAACATAGCCTCTAGCCGCGCCACCATCCAGGGAAGTCACAGCCACCGAGCCCTCCGGCCTGAAATGCGATGAAAAAGGCGCATTCCATGATTTGGAGAGCTCATCGACCGCCGCCATCATCCTTTTATGCCCGTATGTACGGGGCAGAGACTGCCCTACGCGTGCCATTCGCCAAGCCCATTGGCGTTTTATAAATAATTATCTCAGAGAAGGTGGGTTCTCAAGATCAAACCCCAGTCAGTCTCTCACAACGTCGAGAGACCGACTTGAGGGGAACATGGGTGTTTAAAAAACATTAAAGATTAAAAAAATCTAAGCACACTCTTCATAAAAAAGAAACAATTACTCTTCCTAAATAAATTATTTGAAAAAACACCAATGATTGTGTACAGACCTTTCCAATGGAATATAGTTTGTCATGATTTGATTAGAAATGACATGCACAATATTGAAGCAAACTCAGGCGTTCTATATATGGAACAGTACCAGTTAACGGGTTAAAGCTAAAAGATGATGATCAGTTATAGATAATCCCACATCCGCACCCTATCAGTTTGTGATTTCAATTGATTCAAAATGATTTTTCATGTCCAGTGACTGTAAAACTCTTCACACTGAACCTGACCACTCATGACTGATCTCATCTCAGCATCATTTCAGTATGTAACCGTGACCTTCTGATCTCCAGAAACTGTCTGAGATGTTTGTCTTCTTGTCCTGCAGAAGTGGGTCAGTGCTGGGTCATGGCGTCTGCTTTGCATCTCGTCAAGAAATCACTGGATGATCTGAAAAAAGATGAACTCAACGTGTTTCAGTGGCACCTGAGGATTGATTATCATGTTCCAGTTTCTGAACTGGAGAATGCAGATGTGGTAAAAACATTAGATAAGATGGTGACGCATTTTACACATGAAAAAGCTGTAACGATCACATTGAACATCCTGAAGAAGATGAACCACAACCAGCTGGCTGAAGAACTAGAGAACAAACACAAAGAAGGTAAAACAAGGAGTTTCATCTCATGTTAAAGTTCACATGCCTGTTGTTCTTTCTGATCCCTTTGGCAGTAAAGCTGCTGATTGTGATTAAATTGAGTTCAGCAACAGACTAAAGAGCATTTTAAAACCGATTATTGAAAGTTAATTTCCAGACTATACAGTATCTGTCTGAATAATCTTCAAGCCACACAACCAGTTTCCCTCAGATCACATAGAGTAAAGAATGACAACCATCAGGTGGCCACAGGTGAACCAAATCTCAGCCAAAAAAAGAACAGAACTGGACCACAACAGAACATAAAGGGATAATTTACCCAAAAGGAATTGAAGGAATTGTTCACTTTCAACATATTATTCAAGATAATTTACTCACCCCTGTTGTCATTCAAGATGTTTATGTATTTCTTTCTTTAGTCAAAAAGAAGTTTTTGATGAAAACATCCCAGGAGTATTCTCCATATAGTGGACTTCAACGGACTTGAAATAAAAAAAATGACTGTTTCAGTGCAGCTTCAAAGGGATTTAAACAATACCAGACGATGAATAAATTATGAGTAAATTAGCATGAAAATGATATTGTGAGAAATGTCTCAGTGGTTTTCAGTGTTGTTTGGTTATCAAGATTCTTTAAAATATCTTATTTTGTGTTCTGCAAAGGAATAAGCAACGGATTCTTTAGAATAAGCAATGCAATCTCAGGAGAATTTGTGACATTGTCACAAACCTTAATCTTAATTAATTTATGTTCATGGACACAAACTTGTCAGTCAGCACAACTTACAATCAAACGTATTTGAATATGTGGTATCTTTCACATGTATGTATATCGACGCAATCTGATGGGAATTCATACCTATTTTACAAGGTGGCTCATTTGTGTGAATTAATTTCCCTTTCTATTGGTCTCTCGACGTTGTGTCGAACCGACAGATGGGGTTGGTCCTTGAGAACCTGTCATCTTCTGACTATTTTGAAAAGGCCAATGAAATTGGCGAATGAAATTTGCATGCCTGGCTCCGCCCCCGGATATCCCTGTATAAAACGGGAGCCGGCATGCTCATTCATTCACCTTTTGTGCTGAGGAGCCTGAGAGCATCTCGTGACTGCTTCAGCGGACGGCTATTGTTGTGGCATGAAGGACACAACGTCTCGTTGCCTCCATCAGGGACCAGAGGTTACATACGCAACCGAGACGTTCCCTTTCTGTCGGTCTCTCGACGTTGTGTCGAACAACGTTTTCCTACTATTTCCTACTTTCCACCTTGTAAAACTCAAGTTTTTAGCAAAATTTGCCTTTGCGGCTGTGATTTAAGGGTTTGGGCTGAGGTGTTGGTTATCCACCTCTTAAATATGTCTGACTTCTTCTGATATCAGGTTATAAAAAGATAAACGGCCTGTGTATTAAAAGCCGTGCTGCCTGACACAAAAAAAGGTGAAAATTTCTGTCCATGAACACGAATCAATGGATTCCAAATTTCGTGCCAATTCCACAAACTGCCTTGAGACTGGGTACACAAGTACACAATGAAAGAATATTATTGTTTTTTTGGGTGATCTCTTTAAATGAATGATCTGTCCAGCAACTAAAGAGTGAAGTGGTTGACTCTTGATAAGGAAATGTTGCCATTCTTAAGAAGTTAACATTATCTCAGTTGACTGTGGTTTCATTCATCATCACAAATGCATTCTTTCAAACTTCAGACCACAATGATTAAAAGTAAATTAACCTATAAAGTCACGGGCCATGTGCACAGTCAGGGGAAAAGGTTTTAACTGTACTGTTTCTTTTGCTGTGGTGGTACTCTTTTGTACCTTTACAGGTATACAAAACTTAATGTTGTCAGGGTGCATCATTGTACCCTAAGGATCTATTGCATTGAAATGTACAGTTAAATGTGTTGTAACCCTAATTTTTAAAAGGTACACAATTGGTCAACATTTTAGGTGTTTTATACCATTAAAGGTACAAAAAGGAACCTTTAGGGGCGCCACCCCACTGATTTATTTCTGACAGTGTCCTTTCAAAAAAGAACATTCAACTTCAACTTAAACCAATTCTCTACAAAAATGTGATATTGTTAAACTTCTGTTAATTCATTTTCAAACTTTCGGAAAGTTAAAATTTTGGATTATGCTAATCAAACACAAAGATGGTAACGGAGGGCGATCTTCACAAAAATAGCATATCACAATCTTTAAAACAAAGAATCAAGATCCAATATCTGAATTGTTTTCAGCTTCCAATTTGGTCAGTAACGTTGTTTCTGAACTTGGTGAGATGTAAATCCGAATAAGTTGAGTGTACTTAAAACTGAAGAAAAGTACTGTGTATTTGATAGTTTGAGTAAACTAAAAATTTCCAGCACATCCATTTAAAGGACTTTGCATTAATATATGCAATAGTAGATTGCACTTCAAATAATTTGTATGCTCTGTCCAATAAGTTGAGTGTACTTAAAATAATAAATGTTGAATTTTCAGTAAACCACCATCAGTTTTTGCTTTAGTTGGGCTCTTGACTCTTGACTTCTGTTATGTTTATTTCTCTTTCAGTGCTTGTGTGTGTTTAAAGTCTTTGATGATTTTTTTTAAATCATAAGTGCACAAAGATTTTGACTAAAGAATGTTTTTCTGACACACCCAAACTTCAATACTCATACAAACCTCTACAATGCCATGAAAGTAATTCAGATAAACTCTAATGCATGCTGGGAGTCGTGTATGAGTTTTGTAGTGTGATGTTACCCATCATCAGGGGCAGACTGGCCATATGGCGTACCGGGCATTTTCCCGGTGGGCCGCTATAGTTTGGGGCCAGTAACAGATGCTTTTGATGAATTGTAAATGCGAGTGTATGCAACACGAAAGCAAAAGACACTTTGGCTTCGACACGTCGACAGAATTAATCATGCGCAGCAAACTGTGTTTCATAATGATTAAATCTTCATTTGGAAATTGCTATTAGGTCTGTTTTTCCCCCAAAACAAATGTGTTTAAGCAAACTGTTTCAATGGTCAAAGAGAATTTAAACAAATATGTGTTGTAAAACACAAGAGCTCAACTAAAGCAAACACTGATCACCATCATGCTGAATGTCTGGTGAAATATCAACATTTTATCAAAATGTATTCATAGTAGCTTGCTCTCTGGAACACTAAAGTACTATGGAGCAAAGGATTGTGCCTAAACTTAACAACAAATCCAACGAAATGGTTTTTAAATTCAACTTTCATATGTCTGCCTGCTGTTTCCTCCATTTTGGGAATTGTTACTTGCTGTGGTCATCCATCTTGTTTTTTAGTCCTCTATTTCCTTGTTGATTTGTCTCCCCAGGTGTTTTCCATTTATTGAGCTTCTATTGTGTTTTCTCAGTCATGGTTTGGAGTTTTGTTCTTGTGGCTTTGCCATTTTGTTCTTGTGTTTTTGGCTTTTTGTTTGTTCCCTGCCTGTTTTTCTTGCCCATCGTGACAAAAACAGCTCTAACATTTATTTTAGTCTAGGCATAACTTCTGAGAAACCCCCCTTTCATGTTAAATTCATGTTAAATGTCTTAAATGTAATTTATTAAATGATCTTTAACATTCTTGTTATTTTGTCTTGCAGCTGACATTAATGCTGTTGATGGTAATTACAGTGAGTTCAGCAGCAGACTAAAGAACTTTTTAAAACAGAAATATGAACGGATATTGGATGGTAATTCAGAGAATGCCAAACAGAATACACCCTTGAATAATATTTACACTGATCTCTATATCGTGAAGGAGCAGACGGGTGGAGTAGTGAATGAACATGAAGTGAGACAGATTGAATTAAACAGAACTGCAGCTGAGGACACGTCAGTCAAGTGTAATGACATATTTAAGGTCCAGCGTGATACAGGTCAACAAAACAGAAAAGTGCTGACGCTGGGCATCGCGGGTGTGGGCAAAACTGTCTCTGTCAATAAATTCATCCTTGACTGGGCTGAAGGAAAAGAAAATCAGGAAATCATCTTTATTTTTCCTCTTCCCTTCCGTCAACTGAATCTGATTCAAGAGAAACGTAGTCTAATGGAACTGATTGATAAAAACGTCTTTAGTTGTGCTAAACATCTGTCATCTCTGCCTGAAGAAGAAGGTAAAGTGATGTTCATCTTTGATGGTCTGGACGAGTGTCACTTCTCTTTGAGCTTTAGGAAGAGCGAGAGATTCACAGATGTTAATGAGAAAACAACATTGGGTGTGATAGTTACAAACCTGATCAAGAGAAATCTGCTTCCATCCGCTCTCATCTGGATCACCTCCAGACCGGCAGCAGCCCATCTGATACCTCGACGCCACATCGATCAGGTGACAGAGGTACGAGGATTCAACGATGAGCAGAAGGAGAAATACTTCATTAAAAACAGCAAACCTCACATGTCAGAGAGAATCATCTCACACATTAAGAGATCCAGAAGTCTGCACATCATGTGTCATATTCCCGTCTTCTGCTGGATCTGTCTCAGTGTTCTCCAGCCTCTGATGACTCAAGAGAATCAGGACAAGATTCCCACAACTCTCACAGGGATGTACATCTACTTCTTACTTTCACAGATGAAACAGATGAAAGCAAAAAAACTAAGTGACAGTCTTCCTCATTCTTTTGAAGATGTTGTTCTGAAGCTCGGGAAACTGGCCTTCAAACAACTTCTGAAAGGAAATCTGATTTTCTATAAAGAAGATCTTAAGGAGTGTGGGCTGGATGTCAGTGATGGTTTGGTTTTCTCTGGGTTATGTACTCAGATTTTTCAGACAGAGAAGCCAGTTTCTGGGAGAAAGGTCTACAGTTTTGTACATCTCAGTGTTCAGGAATTCCTCGCTGCTCTCTATGTGCTTTTCAATTACACAAACAAAAAAACAAACTCATTTCTTCTCACTCTAGTAGACAAACTTAAATGGAAATTCAGGAAAAATTCTCTGCGTGACCTTCATGAGACTGCTGTTGAAAAATCTCTTCAGAGCAAGAACGGACACCTGGATCTTCTCCTGCGGTTCCTCATGGGTCTCTCACTAGAGTCAAATCAGAATGACCTGGAAGATCTTCTGCCCTCACTAAAGATCAAAGCAGAAGACATGAGAGACACTGTTGAATATATCAAAATGAAGATTAAGAATGAAGAATCATCAGAGAAGAGCATCAATCTGTTCTACTGTTTGAGTGAACTAAAAGATGATTCACTGATAACAGAAATCCAGAAGAATCTGAATTCAGGAGGTCTGTCAGCACAAGATCTCTCTTCTGTTCAGTGGTCTGCTCTGGTGTTTGTGCTGCTGATGTCTGAAGAGACTCAAGAGATGTTTGAGATGCAGAAATACAGAAGATCTGATGAAGCTCTGATTCGACTTCTGCCAGTGATCAAAAACACCAAAAGAGCTCTGTAAGATTCATCTCTACATTCATTCATATGAACACTAAACTGACACATCTGACTAATCTGACCAAATACAACTTTTTTTATAAAACAATATGTATTACAAAACATCCTGGCCAATGTTTCATCCCTAGGTTTGTCACATTTGATGCTTTTAGCTTTACTGCTTCTGTATGTAAACATGATTTGTCTGGTTTATGTATTTGTTGGCGATTATAGCAGTAAAGTTTAATTTCAAAGTATTGTTTGTGTTTCTTGCACACAGTCTTCAGAACTGTAATCTGACTGCTGAGTGTTGTAGAAGTTTGTCTTCATGTCTACAATCATCAAAGTCTCTGAGAGAGCTGGACCTGAGTAACAATGATCTGAAGGATTCAGGAGTGAAGCTGATCTCTGATGCTCTCAAGACTCACAGCTGTCTACTACACACACTGAGGTCAGACACTTTCAATGTAAATACTTTATAATAATAAATGAGTGTCTGTCATACAGTAGATGTTCTTAACAAACTGACATTTGTGACTTTTGTGTCATTTTGTTTTGGTTGTGTTTAGATTGTCTGGGTGTAATCTGACTGCTGAGTGTTGTGAAAGTTTATCTTCATGTCTACAATCATCAAAGTCTCTGAGAGAGCTGGACCTGAGTAACAATGATCTGAAGGATTCAGGAGTGAAGCTGATCTCTGATGCTCTCAAGACTCACAACTGTCACCTACACACACTGAGGTCAGACACTTTCACTGAAAATACTTTATACTAATAAATGTGTGTCTGTCATACAGTAGATGTTCTTAACAAACTGACATTTGTGACTTTTGTATCATTTTGTTTTGGTTGTGTTTAGATTGTCTGGGTGTAATCTGACTGATGAGTGTTGTGAAAGTTTGTCTTCATGTCTACAATCATCTCTGTCTCTGAGAGAGCTGGACCTGAGTAACAATGATCTGAAGGATTCAGGAGTGAAGCTGATCTCTGATGCTCTCAAGACTCACAACTGTCTACTACACACACTGAGGTCAGACACTTTCACTGAAAATACTTTATAATAATAAATGTGTGTCTGTCATACAGTACATGTTCTTAACAAACTGACATTTGTGACTTTTGTATCATTTCGTTTTGGTTGTGTTTAGATTGTCTGGGTGTAATCTGACTGATGAGTGTTGTGAAAGTTTGTCTTCATGTCTACAATCATCTCTGTCTCTGAGAGAGCTGGACCTGAGTAACAATGATCTGAAGGATTCAGGAGTGAAGCTGATCTCTGATGCTCTCAAGACTCACAACTGTCAACTACACACACTGAGGTGTGTAATTAATCAATTCTTACACAGTAAATGTATAATGACCTGCACTTTATCAATATATGTGTTGCTAAAAATCTAACTAGGGGCATCCTTTTCTCAACTGTGGGGGACAGCGACGCGTCTGTCCTTTACGAGGAAGCACCCATTGCCCATTTTGGTACACCCTGATCGAGGCTCCCCTCGGCACAAATGTTTTGGCCCCAGCATCTTTGCAAGTATGCGTTTCCCCCAGCGAGTCTCCTTGCACAACTGCTCTGCAAAGTCCAGGAGGGAGAAGAACAGATTCTCCAGGTTCCTCCTTACTGGCACAACCAGGTTTGGTTCTCCCATACCCCTGTGGGTCCTGAATGTGGTCCTTGAGGGCCTATGTAGGGCCCCATTCGAGCCATTGGAAATGGCTGAGTTTGCCATCCTTTCCAAAAGTGTTTTTTACAATTTTCATTTATTACAATGCAGCTGTCATGGGTGTTGTGATGGCTGTATTTATCTTTAACACCTTAGAACTTTTCTCTATGGCATGTAAGGCCCAAGCTTGCTGAAGTATCCACAATGATGTTTGTCTTTTCCTGCATCTGTTGTTGGGTGTGAGAGATCGTCTGCAAAGTGGAGATCTTCCAATTACGTCCATAATGTCCACTGCATGCAATTTCGTCTTTGGGCTGTGGATGTCTTCATGACAGCAGGTACCGATATGGTGATAATAGACACCCTGGCTTAAATCCCGTTATAACCCTAAGCTTCTGTCTATCGACGCCATGTTCAATAAAATTCATATAGAGGGATGAGTTCCTCCATTAAAAACTGTTCTAGGGTGTTATGTAGTGTTGCAATGTAAACAGTGCATGACCTTCCCTTTCGAAATCCAGCATGTTGGTCACGAAGTAGTGTGTCTATTTAATCTTTTATCCTCTTCAGCCAGTTGAACAATTTTCCTGTGACTGACAGGATGTTATTCCTCTGTAATTTGAGCAACAAAGGACGATCACCTTTTTTGGCAGTTTACCTTCCTTCCATTCCATTGGCTCTTTCTCCTCTTCCCAGATCTTATTGAAGAGGGGACGGAGCAGCTTGGATCAAGTCCAGGTTGGTGTTCATCTTTGTGCGGAAGGAGGCCGTAATTATCCATGGGCCATGTGCCTCCCACCCAAGGAACCGACAATATTATACGGCTGTCCTCGACAATATTATGGCCACGCCTTCAGTTTATGGGGCGCCATCTAAATCATGTCCTGAAAACAGCAGCAGCTAACCAGTGGTCAGCTTTTTCTCCCCAGAACCAGTCCATCTTATAACAGCCCGCCTAGAAGACATCTCAGCTTGGATGAAAGAGCATCATCTCCAGCTGAACCCGGCCAAGACAGAACTACTCATGTTTCCGGCACACCCACAGTGCAACACAATCTCACCATCCAATTGGGCAATTTCACAATCACTCCCTCCTAATCAGCCAGGAACCTCAGAGTCATATTTGATGAACAGCCGTCCTTCAAAGATCACATTACAAAGACAACGCGATCCTGCCGATTTGCCTTATTCCACATTAGAAAGGTAAGACCCTACCTCACTGAGCATGTGGCACAACTCCTTGTCCAGGCCCTGGAAATCTCAAGGTTGGACTGCTGCAATGCTCTCCTTGCTGGTCTTCCTGTAAACGCAGCAGCACGCTTCGTCTTCCAACAGCCCAAAAGGGCTCATGTGACACCTCTTTGCATCTTTCTCTACTGGCTACCGGTTGAAGCCTGTATCACATTCAAGTCACTGATGCTTGCCTATAGGACTATCACTGGATCTGCACCGATATACTTTCACACCCTCCTACACTCCAACACCCCATCAAGAACCCTGCGTTTAGCAAACATACAGCATCTTGTAATGCCTTCTCATAAGGGCAGTAAATCTCTTTCCCGCTCATTCTCCTTCACAACTCCTTCCTGGTGGAACATTCTTCCCAATGCGGTCCGGTCAACCACATCTCTCACAACCTTCAAAAAACTACTTACAACGCATCTCTTCTGTGAATACTTGACAGACAAATGAGAAGAAAAAAATTAATTTACACTAACCCTCTCAACAGGTCTAGTGGCTTTTGTTGAAACTAGTAACTTTGTATTAGCAGCTCTGGTACTACTGCTCTCGTATGACATATAGCATTATTGCTCCCTGAACTCTTTGTAAGTCGCTTTTGATAAAAGCATCTGCTAAATGACTAAATGTAAATCATGACTCGCTGATTCCCAGGATAGTGAGATGAAATCTCATCAATGTGGCTACTTGTGTGTTGTTTTTCCGGTCTCGTACATGGTTCTCACATTCCATGTTCCGATGGTGGTGGTATTTCTGGTGAAGATGATGTTCATCTGCCTGATGGCTTCCAGATAAATCTGTCTTTGCCTACCTGGCGTCACACACTTTCCAGCTGGAGGTCCATCTTCTCCCAGGACCGCAATGTCTGTTATTTTACTTATTGATGATTTTATAGCAGAAGCTTTTATTATGTTGACGTGTGTGTTTGTAGGTTATCAGGTTGTATGGTGACAGATGAAGGTTGTTGTTATTTGGCTTCAGCTCTGAGTCTGAGAGAGCTGGATCTGAGCTACAATCATCCTGGACCCTTCAGTGTTCAGCTGCTCTCTGAGAGACTCAATGATCCAAACTACACACTCAACAAACTCAAGTATGACACACAACATACACACGATTCACACACACCAGCAGAACGTCACATCATGTTTCTGTGTTTAATGTGTGTGTGTGTTTGTGTAGTGTGAGTCATGGAGGAGAGAGAAGAATCACAGCAGGACCGTGCAAGTGTAAGTCTACAAACACACACACGAGTGTAAGTCTACACACACACACACACAAGTGTAAGTCTACACGCATGCACACACACACAAGTGTAAGTCTACACACACACACACCGCAAGTGTAAGTCTACACGCATGCACCACACACACCTGAGACACACACCTGACACACACAGATTGATTTAGTGATGTTGTTTTGTTGTGTTATAAAAGTCTCTTCTTGTGTTCAGATGTCTGTGATCTCACACTGGATCCAAACACAGCAAACACTGAACTCAAACTGTCTGAAGAGAACAGAAAGATCACAGGTGTGAGAGAGCGTCAGTCGTATCCTGATCATCCAGACAGATTTAATCGTCTTCCTCAGGTTTTGTGTGAAGAGAGTCTGACTGGACGCTGTTACTGGGAGGCTGAATGGAGCGGATCATATGTTTACATATCAGTGTCATATAAAAGCATCAACAGGAAAGGAAAGAGTCGTGACAGTGTGTTTGGATTCAATGTAAAATCATGGAGTCTGCAGTGCTCTGATAACACATTCATTGCACATCACAATAATACAAGAACAGTCATTGATGTCTCTTCAGGTGTGTGTAAGAGAGCAGGAGTGTATGTGGACCAGTCGGACGGCACTCTGTCCTTCTACAGCGTCTCTGATACACACACACTCACACACATACACACATTCAACACAACATTCACTGAACCTCTCTGTGCTGGATTTACTGTGTTTGATTATGACTCCTTAGTGTCTCTGTGTAAAACAGATAGTTCTGATCTTTGATTCTGATTGGTTGAGTCATGTTGTAAATTATTTCAGAAACACACACATGTGAACACATGACATCAGCGCTGCACTGAGTCATATTTGATCAATATCGTATTTGTGTTCCTGTGTATTTATTTTATAAAATCTTGTCATGTATATAAAATAATGGATTTATAAAAGCAGCAAGCATTGTAAACTCTTAGAAAAGTTTAGACTTATGGTTTTTTTATAGCATTTGTAATAGTTGTATATGTTTTAAATTATTTAATGTTTTTGGGAAGAAAATAAGCCGTTTATCCAGACTGCCTCAGTCTGTGAGTTTGTGCTCATTTTTAAAGACTAATTTAAGGGTTGAAAGTCACACTGATTGGTGTTTATGTTACAACAGAAATGCATTATTAATAAAAAAACACAAATGTTCTAGTTTAATAGGAACAAAAAAGGGAAATGAGCCGACCCAAGCGTGAGGCTGCCTCAGATCACTGCTCTGGTGGCCACTTTCCTTTCTTCTCTCTTCTCTTCCTCTTCCTCAGGCCGCCCTCCCTTCACACTCTCTGATGCCCATCCCACCAAGTGCCCTGGGTCTGGAACAGCCAGCAAGGGCACCTAAATGAATTTAACTCTTCACAAACTAATTTACAGCTCACCCTCCCCAGCCAAAGCAAGCTCTCAGACATCGATACTCATCAAAGGCATTAAAAGAGCCCAACACCAGACAACCAACCCCCCTGGTGGTATTAACTTAATGCACACTTAATGGTTATTGTTATGTTTTATGTAAATGGTTTATTCTTGTTCTTGGTTTGGCTATTAGTTTTACTTATTGTGAGGTAAAATCATTTACTTTGATGTAAAATCATTTACTAAGTAAAACTTGTTTGTTAATAATGGTTTAGTTGTTTATCTATATGAGTTTCAATTGTCACCCATCTATGTAAACTGGTTTGATCCTCTGGGTAGAAAGGTCTGTCTCTCTGTGTTTTTAGGAGTTCTGGTTGGGGCCCTTGTGGAGGGTCAGCTATGGTGTATGCCAAATTTATAATAAAGAAGTTCTTGTAGAAATACAAGCATTGTCTCCTGCTTTTCTGGTCATGTCCCCACAACAACATTACATCAAATCCTCAGAGGATTTAAAGCAGCGATAAAATCCCTGACTCTCTGTGCTGTTCCTGATGTAAAGTAAATGTGCAGATTAAATCTCTTGTGGCCAGTAGGGGGCCTCTAACCCCACACACCGTCATATACCTGACAAGGTTTTAAACAAAACACACCTTAGAATTTAGAACAGTTTATTTAGAGAGATGATGATGATGATGATATGAACTTTTCAACCTCACACATGTATGAATCACAGTGATACTAAAACAACGTGTTTTTCTAGGAGGGATCATCAGGACTTTCTTAACCTTTGCCCTGCATCACGTTTTTTATTGGCTCTGGTAACGAAGTTTGTCCGGGGTGCGTAATGGACTCGAGCGCGCAGAGCGCAACTGAACTCAAGCCTCAGGGTTGTTTTTCATTCATTCTGGAGCTGATTTCAGGGACACAACATGTGTGAAAAGAGCGATCATTCCTTTGGAAAGGACGAAGTGCTTCCCAGAAGCTCCGATCTGAACTCCGATCACACTGAAACCTCCACTCGTTTATACCGGAGGAGATGGCTCATGGTGTTCCTCTTCAGTTCCTATTCTCTGTGCAACGCTTTCCAGTGGATCCAGTATGGAATCATCAACAACATCTTTATGAAGTTTTACAACGTTTCTTCATTCGCCATCGACTGGCTGTCCATGATCTACATGTTGACTTACATTCCCTTCATCTTTCCAGTGACATGGTTGTTGGAAAGGAAGGGGCTGCGCGTGGTCGCACTGGTGGCCGCTTCCATCAACTGCGCGGGGACGTGGATTAAAGTGGCCAGTGTACAGCCCAATCTGTTCTGGGTCACGATGCTCGGACAGTTCGCCTGTTCGTTCGCTCAGGTGTTTATTCTGGGAATGCCGTCTCACCTCGCGTCTGTGTGGTTCGGTTCAGATGAGGTGTCCACCGGCTGCGCCATCGGCGTGTTTGGAAACCAGGTGCGTAAAGCGCAGTACAGGGACTACAGTGGCACATAACCAGAATACAGTCTGCTTTGATTTGATCATGATGATATTATCACCCGTTAAACTGAATCGATTATTGAGTTCTTGTTAGAACTCACATGCTTTAAGATCAATACGCACAATATTACGTGGTTTTTGTGGTTCCCATGGAAAGGACACACAGTAAGAAAACATTTTGACTTTACTCGGGAATTTGGATGTAATCCCTATATAAACTCAATGAAGTTCTAGCCTGACAGCTGATGCGACCATCCCACAGAGAGTAAATATGTTCATTATGACCACCTTGATAAGAGAAATATTTGTGCTTGAAGTTGACATGGAATGTTTTACTTGCACAATCTAATAGAGAACAATAGAAATAGTGAGCTGATGAATGAATGAAATCCTTAGATGGCTGAAGTCAGTCAGATCTAAAACATCTCATAAAACATATCAGAAGCTGGTGGGAGGGTTGGGTGAGGAATTAATGATGTCAGCCAGAACAAATCATATGTGACCCTGGACAACAAAACAAGTCAATGTGATGTTTCCAAATTGAGATTTTTAAATAATCTGGAATCTGAATAATTCATCTTTCTATTGATGTATGGGTTGTCAGGATGGGACAATATCTGGCCGAGATACAACTGTTTAAAAATGAAAATATTGAGAAAATCGCCTTTGAAGTTGTTAATCAGAGGCACTGTAGCAGGCTGTCCACTCAAACAAATAAAGTTTGTATATATTTAGGGTAGAAAATTACAAAATATTTTGATCTTTACTTAATATCCTAATGATATTTGTCTTATCTAAAAAAATAGATAATTTGACCCATGCAATGTATTTCGGGCATTTTCTAAAAATGTTCCCGTGCTACTCAAGACTGGTTTTGTGATCCAGTTTCACATATGTGAGGTGGAGCGAATTACATTTTGATATTAATTTTGAATAACCAGCGCTGAAGACCAGCGTAATGCATTATGCATCCCTGTTATTTATATATTAACCTAGAGCACTCAAAGAGTCTGTCAATCATGAACCTTTATATTTGTAATATTTGCCAAAACTCGAGGCTTGAACTGTTCTGTTTAAGTTGTGTGTGTGGAGAACAGGCGGAAATGGAGCATTATGACATCATCTATTTCATCATAATATAATGAGACTATATTTGTGAGCATTACACTGACACTGTACAGTCTATGATTGATTTGGCATCATCTCTCATCATTCAAACGTTTGGATGAAGGAGTAAAGGGCTGATGTTAACTTTAGTGTTATGATAATAATATGAAAGTAACCCAGAAGACCTCACATCTGCACTGTTTGCCGCAGCTCAGCTTTATAGCGCACCAATAAATCACAGACTGAACCCAGCGCCCCCATCTGTATGAAACTGACCCTGAGGTGAGCTAACAGAGAGGATGTTTCTCACTGACAGAACTTTGATGTGTGGTCTAAAGTCTGGTCCACATTTCACAAACTCAAACAAATCAAACTGTACACAGTTCGGATCATAAACATCTCATTGTTACCAAACCTGAGTAACTTCTTATCTCTGTAGCTGGGCATTGCTATTGGATTTCTGGTGCCGCCGGTCCTGGTGCCGAACGTGGACGACAAGAATGAGCTGTCACATCACATCAGCATCATGTTCTACATCACCGCCGCTGTGGCCACCGTCATCTTTGTGCTGGTTGTGTTATGTAGGTCCATCCACTGTTTACTGGGTCAACCACAGGAGAGATAAAACCCATGAACAGAAGTCATTTTTATGAGAAATATTTGAGTTCAAACTGAGATCTTCAATAATATAGAATTTTGATTTCAGACTTGACAGACCTGAGCTCAGTTTGACATCTCTTCTGAAACTAGAATGGAGACATTTGTCAGATTTCTGTGTCTTTCTCAGGAGACTTAAGCTAAATTTCCTCTTCATTTAATTTCTTTGTTTTCTGAGAGAAATAACTGAGATTTTAAGGAGATCTCATCTAGATGGTTTTCTTGTAGGATTTTATGGTCCTGTCACAGAAGTTTAACAGTCTTTATCTCCTCATCTTATGATATCTAGAATATTGGAGTTGTATATTGTTATATTGGCCATTTATAATGTAGTGTTTCTGAGAATCATGTGACTTTTGCTCACTTTTTATTACACAATTTACACCTTTATAAACTAAATTTCCATAGTAATTGGCATGACAGGAATGACAATACAGACATGAAGTCTTTCAGTAATCTAGTTGTGATTGACATTCTGAAGCATCTGTTGAGTTAACTGTAGTGATTTGTATAGATCATGTGCCATTTGAGAGTTCGATTCACTGTTGTTTTATAGTATTACGTGTAATTCACTGTGTGTGTTTCAGTGTTCGAGGATAAACCGGAAATTCCTCCATCACAGTCTCAGGCAGCGCTCAGAAACACGTCTGCGGGTCAGTCGTCATATCTGGAGTCCATCAGGAGGCTTCTGTGTAACAGAGCCTTCATCATTCTCCTCATCAGCTACGGTACACACACCTCACATCCACTCTCTCTATATGAGCTCTAAACACACATGACACCTCGGTGGATTTACAGTTCATATTTGTATATGTGTGCAGCCATATAACCAGGGGCGCTATTTCCACTGGGGACAGGGGGGACATGTCCCCCTCACTTTTCTTAATCCTGTTCGTGTCCCCCTCACATTCAAATTTGTTTGCAATGATTTTTAACCACACGCCGTCAACGCCACGTAGAAGTTGTAGGACCGAGCGGGACACAGAGAGTCTCTGAAAGATTGTTTTCAATCAGGTGGTTTTGATTTGTATTTAATAGAAATTAGATTTGACGTGGTCGTTGTTTCGGTTTCCTTATAATGGACTTCCATGGGGAAGATACAGGTAAAGCCTGATTTATTACTTTTTCTGTTAAATAAAGATCCATGTTTCCTCCTTTTCTCAGTCAACACTCGCATTTCCCCCCTTCATGAACATCCTCTTTTCCTACTCAATAAACACCTTTTGGTTTAATCAATTTTAAACAATCAAAAACATTCTCCCCCATTTTGTGTCCCCCCCACTTCTCAAACCAAAGTTACACCCCTGCATACAGAAATAAACACTGAAATGTGTTAAATAAAGCTGAGAGTTCTTGTCATGATCCCGCCTTCCTAGCAGTTATTCCTAGCATCTTGTTCTGGCCGACGGGATCATAACAGCCCCACTTCGGGAAGCACATGGCCATTGATTGTACCTTGTGTTCTCCTGTCTTGCATCTTAGCCACGCCCCCTTGTTTCCTTATTCATTATCCCATTATCAGTTCACCCCCCTCACCTGTTGCCCTTTTTATGTCTTTTTTGTTCCTCTCTTATTTAATGCCCTTGTGTTTGCTGTCCTGGGCTGGATTATTTGTCTTTATCCCCGTCTTGTCCTGTTGCCCCGGTCTGTCTTTAAGTTAAGATTTAGTCAAGTTTTGTTTTGTTAAAGCATCTTGTTCTTGTTTTCCCCTCGATGGATTTTGAGTTATGTTTTGTCCTATGTTTAATAAAATGTCTTTTGTTGAAGAGCTGTCTGCATCTTGGTTCTGTTGCCTGTCAGTTCCTTGACAAAACCATCCAGCCATCAAAGAACCCAGCAGACAGCTCACCGTGCACCTCTCCAGTGTGGCTCTCCCTGGGTTCCCCTCCAGGGTTGATCTCTGCGGGGTCCCTTTCAAGGGTCGAGGTCGTCGGGGTCCCTCTCCAGGGTTGATGTACCCTCGAGGGGTCAATGCTAGAGGGTTCCCCTCAGGGGTTGATGCCATCGGGATCCACTCCAGAGTCTGCTCCTGTCTATGGCCCTTATGTTCCTGGGTCTCTCATGTGTGTTCCAGTCTGCAGGCCCCCCAGGGGATGTTGCTAGGCGCGGGCCTTCCGGACGATATTCCTGTCTGTGGCCCAACTGTGTGATCCACATGTGTGTTCCTGTTTTACACTTTTAGTTATTTTCACTTCTTTTGATTTCGATTTATTTATTTTTTGTTCTTGTCGTGTGCCCCCATGGGGCTGCCAAGTTGGGGAACGCCTTCCTAGCAGCTGTTCTGGCCGACGGGATCATAACAGCCCCACTTGTCTTCGTGTTGAAAGCACTTGGTCATTGATTGTACCTTTAGTTCTCCAGTCTTAGCCACCTGTTGCCCTTATTATGTCTCTTTTGTTCCTCTCCTATTTAATGCCCTTCTTGTCCTGTTACCCCTTGTCTGTCTTTAGATTCAGTTTTAGTCAAGTTTTGTTTTGTTAAAGCATCTTGTTCTTGTTTTCCCCTCGAGGGATTTTCAGTTATGTGCGGTATATTTGACAGCGTGTTTGTCTTTGTGTTGTCAGGACTGAACGTGGGCTGTTTCTACGCTGTTTCCACCCTGTTGAACCGGATGATAATGGAGCATTACCCTGTGAGTTCGGCTCTCATAACATTACATAATGTGACTTTAATCACACTTACAGTATACTTAAGTGAAAACATGTACTGAGGTGACTTTCAGTTTCACAATTTTCATGCTTTGAAATGCTTAAGTCTTAACTTCTTTTATTTTAAATATATTTAAAAATATATTTCTTTATATATTCCATATCAATCTTGATTAGTCAAGTGATTCAAGGATAGACATGAAACAGCTTTTTAAATTCATTTAAATAAATAATATAAAACTACATTAAGTAATATTATTAACTGACCAAAAGTATGTGAGAATTATACATTAAAGTACGGATTTTAAAGTTAGACTTAGAATTTTGATGTCTATTCCACTATTGCACACAGTTAATTCAATTACAGTAAAAATGAGAGTAATCCCTTACTTAGCTTTTCAAGGGTAAAGTAAATTAAACTACAGTAACTAATTAATTGGTTACACCCAACACTGGCACACACACACACACACACACACACACACACACCCCAGACAATGGACAATGGAGTTCCTCTAAGATATTTGTAGGCAAACCCCAGGGATGGATTATGACTTCAAAGGGCCCCCTCGCACACTTCTGCTGTTCTTTCCCTTAGCTGCTCATTCACAGTTATAGAAAGTGAAAGTTAAGATGAACTATTCAGTGTATTATACATATAGTTTACTTTATATATTATTTTTGCACATAAATACTACTACTATATCTTCCTTTTATACTTGAAAAATACCTTGAAGTACCTAAAGTCAATGTAAGTTAATAGTAAAAGTGGATAGTAAGTATTGTTAAGTGTAAGTACAGTATATTTCTGAGTAGAACATTATAAGATTGGCGTCTCGTGAAACATTATTGTTGTGTTACTGTCAGGGTGAAGAGTTGAATGCTGGGAGAATTGGTTTGACTCTTGTCATCGCCGGTATGATCGGATCTCTCATCTGTGGAATCTGGTTAGACAAGACCAAAACTTACAAGTAAGTGATGCACTTCCTGTGGATCCTTAAAGCAACAGTTCACCAAAAACGATGTTAATCGGACTATCACTTTATTCCAAACCTGTGCTCTCTTTGATTTTCTGTGCGACACAAATGACAGATTGTACCCCAAAATACAGGGATACAGCGCGAGTTCACATGTGAAATAAAAGATGATACGTTTTTGGCATTGCTGAAACTCGATGGTAACTATAGTCATAAATGTTATAGATGTTAAAAAGAATCAAAGGTATCAGCTATAAATACTCTGTTCTGGGACTTGTGTATTTTGCTTTTTTCCAGGATTATTACTAAATTCTTGAGGTCTTAAATGGGACGTCTTTATAGGCTTTTCTCTGTAATGGGCTCTTTTATTCTCTCAGAGCCCTCGTCTCAGACCGGATTTACAGAGCGTGTTTATAACCCACGCTGCATGCGCTTGAGGAATGCAGAAATTCATTTATTATCCAGTCTTTTATTATTAACATCTCTTGTTAAGTAGTGCATCCTTGATATAAAGAGACTTCTTTCCAATAACTTTACCCCAGAATTGCATTATTTTAACCCCAATTTTTATCCGCACCCTTTGGATGAATTCAAAACCAAAATGTGCCTTATGTTGAAATGAAAGGAATTATTAAAGATGACTAAATGTGACTAAATCCAGTTAACTTGAAATATCAAAGTACTGCGAAATAACCGTCAGTAGAAATAACTTGATATAATTATATCTTTGTGTATATGTATAGTATTTTAATATACAGTATTATGAGGATCAGTTGTTTTGAAGTCAACTCAATTATATATTCATCTTTTCCATGAATTATGAAACAGGAAGAGACCGGTTTCAGTAGTTATTTGATGTGTTATGAAGGCTCTACTGGTGTCTGTAATCTTTTGTGAAGGTGCTTTAGAACTGTCTGTTCAGTGGACACATCATCCTCACACTTTAAATCGTATCCGAGTCAGAATAGCCCGAGGCTTATGAGCCATTTTCTTACGCGTGGTTGTACAGAACGACGTTTCTTTATAATACAGTTTGTTTAAAGGAGCCGAAGCTGAAAAACCCTGTTTTTCCAATGAGGTGTTTGTGAATGGGGCGTGCCACAGCAGATTCACAAGACATGAGAGAAAACATGTCCTGCAAGTTCAAAAATCACCCAAATAATATCCTTGTTTGCTTTGTGTTCTCTGGTGTTTGACTGTATTATTGGTTGAAGTACTTCCGTATCTGTTCCTTAGGTTACCAATCGCATTCACGTTAGTTCCTTTGAGTAAAATAATTTTCACTTTTGACTGAACCCTTCTTGTTTAAATATGGTATATGACAATGTCAATTTTCCGAGGTCGGCTGAAATATGACGAGCATATTTGATTCATAAAAGTTTGATTCTTTTGGGTTGTAACTGTATGTTTGTGTTGTATTGTAGGCAGACGACGCTCTCGGTTTATCTGCTGACGTTTGTGGGGATGGTCATCTACTCCTTCACCCTAAACTTAGGCCATCTTTGGGTTGTGTTCCTCACATCAGGAGCACTAGGGTACGACACGCAACGTTACAACCATGTGTTTCAAACATCACATATAAAAGTTTAACTGCCATCGCATTAGATGACAAAGCAGGACGTGGCATATTGTATTTATGATGATAGTCATTTCCTTTGAACTCCACCTTTATTTGACAACCCACTGACATTTATATTAGATTTCTCAATTTATTCATGCAAGTAAACGCAATGCAGTGTGACACCAAAACACTTAAATGTGTTTCACTAAACCAATTTATCTTTAGGGAATGTTCTTTTGTTTTTTAATAAAAATAAACGTTGTGGAAACGTTTTAGGGCCGCAAAATAACCATTAGAGAACGTGGGGGGCGTGAACTGATAAGTCCGTTTTAGATATTTAATAATAACCTCCCTGCAGCCTTCTGGGAACGTTATTTAATGGTTTCCAAAAATAAAACCTAAAAGTAACGTTCTTAGAACATAAGTATATGGTTGCCATAAAACAAATGGGATCCAAACACTAATGTCAGGGGAACATTGAGTATTTCTGGGCTGTTTGTCCCACACTCTTTCATGTGATCTATTGTTCCTAACCTCACAGCAAATCACATAGAAATGAACTGCTATAAGACTTTAGATCCTCAGTTCATGCGTGTAAGATTGAGGCTTTATGAGCATGTGATTTTGTGATGTGTGGCGACCGCAGGTTCTTTATGACGGGTTATCTGCCGCTGGGTTTTGAGTTTGCAGTGGAGCTCACGTATCCAGAGTCTGAGGGCACATCATCGGGACTGCTCAACTGCTCAGCACAGGTCACGTCTGCTCTTCTGGGCTTTTATATGTGACCACAGATATGAGAATGATCTGCATTTTATTATGACACAGCTGGCATTCCTTACAAAACAAAGTTTATTCAAGTGTGCTTATAGTATACTTCATTTCAACTCAAAATGTATTTGTCATAAAAAGCATGTCAAGTACACTGACTAATAGGTCTACGTACATTTGGCCTATAGTGGTGAGCGGGGCACAAATTAACAAACTATTTGCAATAGAGATATTGGACAAAGATGGTTGAAAATAAAGATAAATTACGTCATCTTATGTTTTTCCCCCATTTCTCGGTAGGGTGTAAGTAACCAAATTCAACCTTATATATCACAGAATCACAAAACTGCCCATGCTCAGATATTTGTGTCGTGTGCAGATATTTGGAATCATGTTCACCATCATTCAAGGCAAAATCATCGATCACTTCGGCACACTAGCCGGAAACATCTTCCTCTGCGTGTTCCTCTTCATCGGCTCCATCATGACAGGTAGGGTCACACTGCGTAAAACACAATGTCATCGTGTGGTTGGAAACCTGTGACTCTTTCTTCAGCGGATCCCAAAAGAAGATATTTCCAGAAATGTGTCAGTGGTTTTGTGTTCGTACAGTGGAAGTCAATGGAGTTCAGTGTTTGGTTACAACATTCTTGTGTTCTGCACAAGAAATAAACTCGTACAGGTTTGATCTGACATGAGGGTAAATAAATGATGAAATATTTGATCTTGAATTCATCTGAAATGTGACACGCATCCGGTTTTTAATATTTTTGAGAATTGTGTGCAGAATTCTACATGTAAAACACAAAGGAGATCATTGATAGTTCTCCGTGGTGACATATTCTCTTCTTGTGTCTGTTATTCATACTCTACAGTTAATGCCTTTCTGCTTCACAGCGTTTATCAAATCTGACCTAAGACGACAAACGGCCAACAGTCAATCTCAGACGGAGACGAATGCAGTAAGTGTGTTTTCCTTTAATCTCTCGGGGTTAAAGTCTGTCCTCTCAAGACAAATGTTGGTTTGTGATTTAGTTCAGTTAAGAGATCTTGCTGTGTGATATTCATGATGAAGGAGCTGCTCTTTATCCAAAACACACATTTTAATCCACTTGTTTGTTAACCAACACGAGGGAAAAACGGGTTCCTACAATTAAAGCTAAAATACAAAGTAGCATACGCAAGTGGAACACAGCATACCAATAACTAAGGTATCTATGGGTATGTCGAGGTGACTGAGAATATGTGAGCATACTACATATGACTACATGAGTATATACAGCTGCAGAAAAAAAGTAAGATATCATTGCAAACGTTCATTTCTAGATGATTTCAATGTATTGTTTAGATGTATTGTGGTCGTTCCAGTCCAGTGTCTGTTGAATTTCAACAAAATCAAACCTAAAGTCATCCAACAGCAACGTTTCTGCAGCTGTATATGTTTATAAATATAAGTATGCATAAGCATGTTGGAGTCCAATGAGCACGTACTGTATATAAGAGTATATTATAATATAATTAAAATATAAGAATTAAATTGCCTACATTTATGATTTTATAAAAATAATCTTGAATTAGGAGACTAAGAAAAAAGGTAAAAGTAAGATGATTTTCCTACTCCATAGACAGATCTATATGCTTGTTTTAAACATAAACATACTTAATTCTTATATTGTCAAAGACAAAATATCTTGAAATGCGTTCCTTGTCAAGTAAATGCATCTTGATTTAAAACTTTGTGGATCGTTTAACTAAGAAAACAAGACAAAAATGTGTAGTGAGAGAAATACATTTGTGTATTTAGTATGTTAGAGTTCATAACCGTGTATGTGGGGAAGATCTATAAATGTACATGCGAGATGCATTTATTTAATGGTGACACAATGGTGAATTGTATGATTATTATCTCAGCGTGTGTGTGTTTCATGGTGTACAAAAGGTCATCTTGCTACCGTTTCATCATTGACTTCATTGCTGGGAAATGACCGCTTCTCAAGTGTGTTTCTTGGGATCTCTCTTCTCGTCTGGGTTTATTATCGTGAATGGAAATGGGATTATTGTGGTGTTACTGTCGGCCAGGTGGAGGTGTAGCAGTTCTGGGGAATCTGGGATGTTTTGGTCCTTTGTGTTTGATGGAAGGTTATTGTTCTAGAACACAGGCACTTGGTCTTCAGTGCAGCATTACGGGTCTACAGTGTCTTACAGTGTCTTCCAGGACGAGGCGTCACATTAACCATCCATCAGAATCCATCCATCCAGGTACCACCGCAGGATTGCCTGATATTATTTCTCCGGGTTCAAATTCTTTCTAAAGAGGAATGTTGGCTATAAAGTCAGTGGAAAATAGGAGCTTTAAATGAGAGTAAAGTTCAAGAAGGGTTTAAGCAGTAATCTATTTAGAAAACTCAATGGAGCCATCTAATGGTGAAATGTGAAATGTTGTGTGGGGTGATGCTTGCGTTGAGTGTGTGTGTGTATATATTACATAGATTACTAAATAAGTAACCACAAAAGTTCAAACATATTTACAGAGGTCTGGAGGAATGCTTGAGTTATTGTGCTGATGTTTGACCTGACAGATGCTTTACACATACACTATATGATGATGATGATGATGATGATGATGATGATGTTTCCAGTGGTTAGTAGTTATGAATTGTGTAGGGCATCAAAATGAAAAGAGTTCTGTTTCATTCGTGTCACTGCCGCTGTACATGCCAGGCTACATTTATTCATTTTGTTGTATTATGATTTATTTACTAACCTTATTAATCAACATTTTTATATTTTGCATTACTTACATGAGTATTATGCACATGATAAACTCACTGAACATCAGAGGGGTCCCTGAAATAAACGTGGATGAAAGCATGTTTTATCTGACTGCTAAGTGACTACAAAGCAAATAACGGAAACTTCTGCTGGCGTCTTCCTCCGGAAATAAACACGGACTTTCCCTTAGAACACAACGTCTGGCTCCAGGATGTTCTGAGCTGTAAATGAGGTCCAAAGTCATTCCTCTGCTCGTAACCGTGTCATTGACAGTTTCTACACTTGTCCTTTAAGTCCTGAGGAACTGATGGTGGTGCGATAATGTGATGATCCGATCTGACAGCTGAGGAGAAAGAACTGGAGCCCACAGCTAACTGTACCATGCAGTATAGTACAGTAGATCATAGTACGCTACAGCAAAGTACAGAAGAATATAATGCATGGAGTATTTTGGAGCACGGTACGGTACAAAAGATCGTAATAGTTTAGCATAGTACAAAAGAAATAAACAAATAAAACCGGAGTGTGCTTCTGGACCAGTGCTTACGTCTCACGAAGTGGTCCATAGCACAGTGTAGTGCAGTATAGAGATACACAGCAGAGCACAGTGGAATAGAGCATCATAAAGTAGAGTTGAGTATAGCGCAGAAGAGCATGGTATGGTACAGTACGATATCTCACAGTACAGCAGAGAATATCACAGCAGTAGTTTGATCAGACGTGCTGTGATGAGGTGTACGACAGGTCAAACAGAACTGGAGCTTTGATGGGTAAGAGTGACACATTGATGGAGTTTGTGCTTGTTTGAGATAAGAGTCTGCAGATTCCCTCATTCAACTGATTCTGCTCGGTTACAAGCAAACCGTTGTTCACATCAAAGCTACCTTTACAGTCAATGAAGATATTAAGATGTGATTTACTTTCAATTTTAGGAATGTTTTATGCGTTACAGCCTAGTTCTGTGTTTTTTAAAACATTATGAGTGTGAATGAATGCGCATGTCTTCTGTTCAGAAATCAGACGTACATGCTGAGGATGGAAGAGCGTCTGTGGTGAAAGAGGTGAAGATGTGAGACTGGACGTCAGCGACGCATCACAGATCGAGGTCTTTGGAGACTTTCAGTACAGAAGCTTTTCCTCAACATAAAAACATCTGTGAATGAAACATTGGTGAAGTTTCAGGTCCACGAGAATCCCCAGCATGCAGTTCAGAAGACCTTTACACAACTCAATCCTTGAAGGGAAACATATGAGACGTTTCCTAGCTTTCTAGAGATTTGCTTTCCAGTATTATTCCTGTGATATTTATTATTTGATATACTTAATAAGTACTAATATTATTGAAACTGGCTGTGTTTTGCTATGTGTAGCATTATTAAAAAATATGATTTATAATAATAAGTTCATTTAAACTCTGAGATAAGAGCATGATCTGTGTATCAGACAAGTGTAGTTTGAAAGGACGGGATGGTTGTGTGAAGATTTTCTCCTGAGATGTGTACGCAGGTGATCATTGATGCTGGACATCACAGTATGATCATGAAAGATCAACGGTCGCTGAAATCTTCTGAGAAACAGACAGCTTCATGGCAGTTCTGAAGACTTGGTGTTGCATCATTCACTGATGTTACTCATCCAGTCCAAATGCAGAAGAACTTTTTAATAGGTGTCTAGATTAGACTATCAGCATATGATAAATATTGGTATATAACCGAGCTTCAGACTATGAAGTGAAATATTTCTAATTCATTGTGTTTTATAGTTAGCTAGCCCTTTAGCACACTAAACTTTTTACAACCGTTCTGCGTACTAGCTTAGCACACTGCCAGCCATTTACTTATATATGAGTCGCAGATCTACATGGATTGAGTCCTATGGCGTTTCGTTGACAGGCCAGACCTGATTATTCATATCAGTGTGTTTGTTTTCACCCTTTAACCCTCTGGCACCTCCAGCGTAGCCCCTCATCCTACCAGAATCTGAGACGTTCGACTAAAAAACAACATTCATAACTGCGCTGTGTTTATCAGATAGAACTGAATCTACTGGCTTTAATGAACTTATTTACATGTTTATCAATGAAGTTATACTGTATCATAAAATAAGGATATGAACTAGATCAGTCAGAAGTGAAAGCTTTCTTTTTCCAGTCAGTGTCTGTACAGGTGACAGACTGAACTTTTATTTTTTTGTACGACTTGAAATACTCCATTCAGTTTCCACAAAATTTAACAATTAATCTTTAGAATAATTTATTGTTTTACACGTGTAGCTCTGCTGTTGTTTACTACAGTATTTGTATAACAATCAATACAGAGTTGTGTGAGGAATCACTTGTCATAATCGATAATAAAACGTTTTTTTAAACGCACTTTGCAAAGTGAAGTTTTTTATTGTCCCTCAAACAAACTCAAGTTAATCTATAAAAGTCATTAGTCATTCGATGTTAAAACGTAAATTTAAATAAAACACTGAATAAAACAAAGCATTGATGAGAAGTGACAGAAAAGCTTCCAGCATTCACGAGAACTTCTTCAATACTGTGAAAAGCAGAATGCACCTGATGAATGAGCACAGCTCAACATATCATACAAATTCATATAAAATGTGATTTCAATCTCATCTGAAATACTGGAAACATCCGTAAATGGTTGTAGTTGTAGGCCAACGTGTTTGGTTTGGTCGATCAATGATAAAGCCTTCACACGTCACATGAGTAACAAACAAGACGTTTTGTCCACCTGAAGCGGGACTTCACAATTCCATTGAAGCCTTTAAAGTTCCCATGTTCCAGCGTCTGGAGGCATCAGAACACGACGATGTGGATGTTACTCGAAGGACACGGACGGTTCTTCATTTCCTCTTCTTCTGTCGGGCTCCGGCGTCTTCCTGTGAATCCATGATACACTGAAACCCAATTAACATGGCCACAATAGAGACGCCTGAAACGCAAAGGGTGTAGACCATGTTTTGAGAAACATTTAGAACAATGTTCATGAACATCTCATGGGATTACGGGAAGTCATCACTCACTTGCCACGATCAGAGGAGCCATGACACCAATGGTCAAAGGTGCGGTTTTATAAATGAAGGACTCGGACAGAAAGTGTCCGAGAGCCAGAACAAATGTCCACAGGGTGATGTGATAAAGCCTGAAAGATATATGACACATTATCATAATGGATCCTGTCTGATTATATGGCATGCATGTTTTCTTAAGAAGGTGAAGTCTTACGTTCGGTTCTGAATGTCTATAGCGCAGGCACAGCGTATGATGGAAGACAGAAGAGTCCATATCCCAAAGGTTCTCGCCTGAAGTCCATTTACTAAAGAATCAAACACCAGCACATTTCATTTTGCAGTCTGGTTTTCAGACATCCTTCATATTATATATATATATATATATATACAGGTGCATCTCAATTAATGTGAATATCGTGAAAAAGGTCAATATTTGTTTTCACTCATTTCAGAAAGTAAAACTAATATATTATATAGATTCATTACACATAGAGTGAAATATTTCGAGCCTTTACTTCTTGAAATTTTGATACAGATAATGAAAACACAAAATTCAGTGTCTCAGAAAATTTGAATATTAAATAAGATCAATAAAAAGAAGCATATCTTAAACACGAATGTCAGGCTTCTGAAAAGTGTGTTGATTTCTATGCATTTAATACTCTGTCTAAACCTCCTTTTGCATGAATTACTGCATCAATGCGGCGTGGCATGGAGGCTTTCAGTCTGTGGCACTGCTCAGGTGTAATGGAAGCCCAGGTGGCTTTGATCGCAGCCTTCAGGTCATCTGCAGTGTTGGGTCTGGTGTCTCTCAGAGATTCTCTGTGAGGTTCAGGTCATCTGCAGTGTTGGGTCTGGTGTCTCTCAGAGATTCTCTGTGGGGTTCAGGTCATCTGCAGTGTTGGGTCTGGTGTCTCTCATAGATTCTCTGTGAGGTTCAGGTCATCTGCAGTGTTGGGTCTGGTGTCTCTCAGAGATTCTCTGTGGGGTTCAGGTCACCTGCAGTGTTGGGTCTGGTGTCTCTCGAGATTCTCTGTGGGGTTCAGGTCATCTGCAGTGTTGGGTCTGGTGTCTCTCATAGATTCTCTGTGTGGTTCAGGTCACCTGCAGTGTTGGGTCTGGTGTCTCTCAGAGATTCTCTGTGGGGTTCAGGTCATCTGCAGTGTTGGGTCTGGTGTCTCTCAGAGATTCTCTGTGGGGTTCAGGTCATCTGCAGTGTTGGGTCTGGTGTCTCTCAGAGATTCTCTGTGGGGTTCAGGTCATCTGCAGTGTTGGGTCTGGTGTCTCTCAGAGATTCTCTGTGGGGTTCAGGTCATCTGCAGTGTTGGGTCTGGTGTCTCTCAGAGATTCTCTGTGGGGTTCAGGTCATCTGCAGTGTTGGGTCTGGTGTCTCTCAGAGATTCTCTGTGGGGTTCAGGTCATCTGCAGTGTTGGGTCTGGTGTCTCTCAGAGATTCTCTGTGGGGTTCAGGTCATCTGCAGTGTTGGGTCTGGTGTCTCTCAGAGATTCTCTGTGGGGTTCAGGTCATCTGCAGTGTTGGGTCTGGTGTCTCTCAGAGATTCTCTGTGGGGTTCAGGTCATCTGCAGTGTTGGGTCTGGTGTCTCTCAGAGATTCTCTGTGGGGTTCAGGTCATCTGCAGTGTTGGGTCTGGTGTCTCTCAGAGATTCTCTGTGGGGTTCAGGTCATCTGCAGTGTTGGGTCTGGTGTCTCTCAGAGATTCTCTGTGGGGTTCAGGTCATCTGCAGTGTTGGGTCTGGTGTCTCTCAGAGATTCTCTGTGGGGTTCAGGTCATCTGCAGTGTTGGGTCTGGTGTCTCTCAGAGATTCTCTGTGGGGTTCAGGTCATCTGCAGTGTTGGGTCTGGTGTCTCTCAGAGATTCTCTGTGGGTTCAGGTCATCTGCAGTGTTGGGTCTGGTGTCTCTCAGAGATTCTCTGTGGGGTTCAGGTCATCTGCAGTGTTGGGTCTGGTGTCTCTCAGAGATTCTCTGTGGGGTTCAGGTCATCTGCAGTGTTGGGTCTGGTGTCTCTCAGAGATTCTCTGTGGGGTTCAGGTCATCTGCAGTGTTGGGTCTGGTGTCTCTCAGAGATTCTCTGTGGGGTTCAGGTCATCTGCAGTGTTGGGTCTGGTGTCTCTCAGGTTCTCTGTGGGGTTCAGTCATCTGCAGTGTTGGGTCTGGTGTCTC
Organism: Barbatula barbatula; assembly: GCA_037178815.1. Lineage (NCBI taxonomy): Eukaryota > Metazoa > Chordata > Actinopteri > Cypriniformes > Nemacheilidae > Barbatula > Barbatula barbatula. Next base: position 767,290 of record CM074081.1, on the reverse strand, counting down.
TCAGAGATTCTCTGTGGGGTTCAGGTCATCTGCAGTGTTGGTCTGGTGTCTCTCAGAGATTCTCTGTGGGGTTCAGGTCATCTGCAGTGTGCTGCTCTCAGAGATTCTCTGTGGGGTTCAGGTCATCTGCAGTGTTGGGTCTGGTGTCTCTCAGAGATTCTCTGTGGGGTTCAGGTCATCTGCAGTGTCGGGTCTGGTGTCTCTCATAGATTCTCTGTGGGGTTCAGGTCATCTGCAGTGTTGGGTCTGGTGTCTCTCAGAGATTCTCTGTGGGGTTCAGGTCATCTGCAGTGTTGGGTCTGGTGTCTCTCAGAGATTCTCTGTGGGGTTCAGGTCATCTGCAGTGTTGGGTCTGGTGTCTCTCATAGATTCTCTGTGAGGTTCAGGTCATCTGCAGTGTTGGGTCTGGTGTCTCTCAGAGATTCTCTGTGGGGATCAGGTCATCTGCAGTGTCGGGTCTGGTGTCTCTCAGAGATTCTCTGTGGGGTTCAGGTCATCTGCAGTGTTGGGTCTGGTGTCTCTCAGAGATTCTCTGTGGGGTTCAGGTCATCTGCAGTGTTGGGTCTGGTGTCTCTCAGAGATTCTCTGTGAGGTTCAGGTCATCTGCAGTGTTGGGTCTGGTGTCTCTCAGAGATTCTCTGTGGGGTTCAGGTCATCTGCAGTGTTGGGTCTGGTGTCTCTCAGAGATTCTCTGTGGGGTTCAGGTCATCTGCAGTGTTGGGTCTGGTGTCTCTCAGAGATTCTCTGTGAGGTTCAGGTCATCTGCAGTGTTGGGTCTGGTGTCTCTCAGAGATTCTCTGTGGGGTTCAGGTCATCTGCAGTGTTGGGTCTGGTGTCTCTCAGAGATTCTCTGTGGGGTTCAGGTCATCTGCAGTGTTGGGTCTGGTGTCTCTCAGAGATTCTCTGTGGGGTTCAGGTCATCTGCAGTGTTGGGTCTGGTGTCTCTCAGAGATTCTCTGTGGGGTTCAGGTCATCTGCAGTGTTGGGTCTGGTGTCTCTCAGAGATTCTCTGTGGGGTTCAGGTCATCTGCAGTGTTGGGTCTGGTGTCTCTCAGAGATTCTCTGTGGGGTTCAGGTCATCTGCAGTGTTGGGTCTGGTGTCTCTCAGAGATTCTCTGTGAGGTTCAGGTCATCTGCAGTGTTGGGTCTGGTGTCTCTCAGAGATTCTCTGTGGGGTTCAGGTCATCTGCAGTGTTGGGTCTGGTGTCTCTCAGAGATTCTCTGTGGGGTTCAGGTCATCTGCAGTGTTGGGTCTGGTGTCTCTCAGAGATTCTCTGTGGGGTTCAGGTCATCTGCAGTGTTGGGTCTGGTGTCTCTCAGAGATTCTCTGTGGGGTTCAGGTCATCTGCAGTGTTGGGTCTGGTGTCTCTCAGAGATTCTCTGTGGGGTTCAGGTCATCTGCAGTGTTGGGTCTGGTGTCTCTCAGAGATTCTCTGTGAGGTTCAGGTCATCTGCAGTGTTGGGTCTGGTGTCTCTCAGAGATTCTCTGTGGGGTTCAGGTCATCTGCAGTGTTGGGTCTGGTGTCTCTCAGAGATTCTCTGTGGGGTTCAGGTCATCTGCAGTGTTGGGTCTGGTGTCTCTCAGAGATTCTCTGTGGGGTTCAGGTCATCTGCAGTGTTTGGTCTGGTGTCTCTCATAGATTCTCTGTGGGGTTCAGGTCATATGCAGTGTTGGGTCTGGTGTCTCTCAGAGATTCTCTGTGGGGTTCAGGTCATCTGCAGTGTTGGGTCTGGTGTCTCTCAGAGATTCTCTGTGGGGTTCAGGTCATCTGAAGTGTCGGGTCTGGTGTCTCTCAGAGATTCTCTGTGGGGTTCAGGTCATCTGCAGTGTTTGGTCTGGTGTCTCTCAGAGATTCTCTGTGGGGTTCAGGTCAGGCGGGTTTGCTGGCCAGTCAAGCGCATTGACACCACTGGTCACTGAAGCAGATTTTGATACCTGTGGCAGTGTGGGCAGGTGCCAAGTCCTGCTGGAAATGAAACCAGCATCTCCATGAAGCTTGACAGCAGGAGGAAGCGTGAAGTGCTCTGAAATGTCCTGGTAGATGTTTGCGTTGACTGTGGACTTAGGAAACAGGCGAGTATTGAGCCTGACATTTCGGTTTAAAATATCCTTTTATTATTAATATTCATATTTTCTGAGACACAAAATTTTGGATTTTCATTACCTGTAAGCCATAATCATCAACATCTCAAGAAGTAAAGGCTTGAAATATGTCACTCTGTGTGTAATGAATCTATATCATATATTGGTTTTACTTTCTGAAATGAGTGACAACAAATATTGACCTTTCTCATGATATTCACATTAATTGAAATGCTGTATATATCGACACTCATAGGTCAAAACAACCCGACTATTTTAGTGTACATGCATTGTTTGATTGTATCATTCAAATTTTTATAAATAACAAGTTTATTCATATATGTATATTCTTGTATGAGATAAGGGCTAGATGAAATTTCAATTCTGTACATGTGTGTTTCACACGGCACTATATGAACATAGATTTCAAATAAAAGGAACCGTGTTCTCATTTTTATAAAATGTGGCTCAGATTGGGGCAAGTTGTCACACGTTTTATTCTGGCGAGCCTTCTTAATGTATAATGTTTCTGGACAACAACGTAAGAAATGTGTAATAGCCTTTATAGTCATGAGTTGGGTCTGTAGAGATATTGACTTTATACTGTAGAAATACAGACTGGAGTGTAAAGTGTATAGACATATATAGACATATATAGGTCTTCAGTCGTTCCTAAACAAATCTACAAAGATGAAACAGAAAATATAAAACAGAGCAAACACACACAGTGTATAGAATCTGTATCATGAATAAAGGGATCAGACCATAATCAGGTGTTCCCGTGTAGAGTTTCTCAGATAAGAAGCTGTGATCTCTGAAACTCTGAACGGTGTTTCCCATCGCGATCACAGACACCATGAGCAGCCAACTCCTCAACACATTCATGAAGCGACTCATCCTCCAGCACCTGCAGCACACCGATCATATCTGAACGGTGAGCGGTTAATGTCGAGCGATTAATCGCGTTATTGCTTTTCTTACCTTAATCGGGTGATGATGAGTCTCAACAATCAAACACAACAGACCGCTCCAGCTCAGGACATGAACGCTGACCAATCACAATCGCGAACGATGCTGCCGTCAGGTCGTACCACCACCCCATTGGATAGTTTGGAGGCGGTGCTTCGAGCAGCCGCCCATCTCTTGGAGATTCTACCAATCACAGGCCGCAGCTTACATGACGAGCTGTGAAAGAGGTTGACAGGTAGAATAAATATATATTTTTTTGTGGGATCAAAACGGGGAAGAAGATGGCTGCTTGTTTTTTTCCTAAATGCTGTATATATTTTTATCCAGACTATATATGGTTCTGTGTATCAGTCTTTTAAAAACATTTTATATAGATATATATATATATTTTTGTATTCAAATACTTTTTCCCTCCTCCCACTGAAAAAGAATGGTCGTAATCATAAATGTAATGTAACAGTTTCTAACAAATAAAATATTACAATATCAAAAAGATAAAATTCCAGAGAATGTATACAAATGTAATTTATTATCTACTTAAATAAGGTTTGCCTTTGAGATTTGTAAAAATAAATTCTACACATTTTCACAGTGCACATAATAACAGAACTTTGTAACTTTGTACGTCACAGTATACATACAATAAATTATTATAATTATAAGTAAATCAAGAACAATCATTTTAGAACTATAACTAGAGCATTATTTTGACACGAAAGCTCCCTGGTAGTTTAAAATGCGCCACTTCCGGTTCCTGCGTCGACTGCTGTTTCTGTCCGAATACGACCTGTCAACACTGAGTCGACTCTTGAAGATTCGATTCACCTGTTAAACCCCAGCCCGCATAACGCGAACTTGTTCCAAACAGCGAAAGAACCGATTCCCTGTCGGAAGCGACTCCCGACACCAACTTGTAGTTCAATTTGCAGTGAAGAAACTGAGCGAAACAAAGTGGCGTTATGTCGTCAAACGAAAGAAAAGCGGGTTAATGCGATCGACAGACGCCTTAGTGTGATAGACAGCAGATGCGCGAGACTCTGAGGTGAGGGACAGACAACTGTTCTGCCTGAATGAAGTGACGCAGGAATCAAAGCAAAGCTTTTACCGTAACTCATTTACTCTCGAACGGTGTGAGACACAGAGAGAGAGAGAGAGAGAGAGAGAGAGAGAGAGAGAGAGAGAGAGAGAGAGAGAGAGAGAGAGAGAGAGAGAGAGAGAGAGAGAGAGAGAGAGAGAGAGAGAGAGAGAGAGAGAGAGAGAGAGAGAGAGAGAGAGAGAGAGAGAGAGAGAGAGAGAGAGAGAGAGAGAGAGAGAGAGAGAGAGAGAGAGAGAGAGAGAGAGAGAGAGAGAGAGAGAGAGAGAGAGAGAGAGAGAGAGAGAGAGAGAGAGAGAGAGAGAGAGAGAGAGAGAGAGAGAGAGAGAGAGAGAGAGAGAGAGAGAGAGAGAGAGAGAGAGAGAGAGAGAGAGAGAGAGAGAGAGAGAGAGAGAGAGAGAGAGAGAGAGAGAGAGAGAGAGAGAGAGAGAGAGAGAGAGAGAGAGAGAGAGAGAGAGAGAGAGAGAGAGAGAGAGAGAGAGAGAGAGAGAGAGAGAGAGAGAGAGAGAGAGAGAGAGAGAGAGAGAGAGAGAGAGAGAGAGAGAGAGAGAGAGAGAGAGAGAGAGAGAGAGAGAGAGAGAGAGAGAGAGAGAGAGAGAGAGAGAGAGAGAGAGAGACAGAGAGACAGAGAGAGAGAGAGAGAGAGAGAGAGAGAGAGAGAGAGAGAGAGAGAGAGAGAGAGAGAGAGAGAGAGAGAGAGAGAGAGAGAGAGAGAGAGAGAGAGAGAGAGAGAGAGAGAGAGAGAGAGAGAGAGAGAGAGAGAGAGAGAGAGAGAGAGAGAGAGAGAGAGAGAGAGAGAGAGAGAGAGAGAGAGAGAGAGAGAGAGAGAGAGAGAGAGAGAGAGAGAGAGAGAGAGAGAGAGAGAGAGAGAGAGAGAGAGAGAGAGAGAGAGAGAGAGACAGAGAGAGAGAGAGAGAGAGAGAGAGAGACAGAGAGAGAGAGACAGAGAGAGAGAGAGAGAGAGAGAGAGACAGAGAGAGAGAGAGAGAGAGAGAGAGAGAGAGAGAGAGAGAGAGAGAGAGAGAGAGAGAGAGAGAGACAGAGAGAGAGAGAGAGAGAGAGAGAGAGAGAGAGAGAGAGAGAGAGAGAGAGAGAGAGAGACAGAGAGACAGAGAGAGAGAGAGAGTTACAGAGAGAGAGAGAGAGAGAGAGAGAGACAGAGAGAGAGAGAGAGAGAGAGAGAGAGAGAGAGAGAGAGAGAGAGAGAGAGAGACAGAGAGAGAGAGAGAGACACGACTGACCCTGACTGGTGGATTCAGGGGGTTGACTACGCCCACTTGCTAATGGGGTTATAGATTGGAAATCAAATCAATGAGTTGTTAAGTTTGGTTCCGAGGTCAAAGTTCACTTTTAATGGTGTTTTATTCTGCAGGATAATTCTTTGGTGGTGTGGAAGGAGATCGACCTGAACTGTCTCTCAGACAAGAAGCGCAGAGATGTCATGAATGAGATCAGTATTCTGGCCATACTCCAGCATAACAACATCATCGCCTACTTCAATCACTTCATGGACAAAAACACGCTGCTGATTGAGCTGGAGTACTGCAATGGTGCTGATGTCATACGGCGAACACCCTAACTCTAACACTCCATAACTCTAACACTCCATAACTCTAACGTGATGCTTAATGTGTCTGTTTGTGTGCAGGTGGGAATCTGTACGACAAAATCAACCAGCAGAAAGGACAACTCTTCAAAGAGGAGGTACAGCGATGGACACGCGTTCAAAAACTGAAGCTTTTTATTCAAAGCCAAACATGACACGAACAGCTGAAAATAATTCCCAACAAATTTGTTGTTTTATGTTTTGTCATGAGCCAACTGTGAGTTTAAATTTGTGCATTATTGTATGTTATAGTACGCCATACACATCTGCTATACATTACTACGTGGCTACTGTACATTATTGTAGAGACACATTTCCAGAGCAATAACACTCTCGCTGAAATAAAGATTCAATCCTTATTTTTGGAGGTGGAACATTAGTGTTTTATTGTAACGCATGAAGAATATCAGAGCAGCGTGACTGACCAATCAGAGAGTTTATTCCAAGTGTCTGTTTATTGTAGGTGGTCATATGGTATTTATATCAGATCGTCGCTGCGGTTGCTCACATTCATAAAGCGGGAGTCCTGCACAGGTAAATCTCATTTCAATGGTGAGGATGTCACATTATTATCCTATATATACGCTCTTGCTTCTCTTTAAAGGGACATCAAAACCTTGAACATCTTTCTCACCAAAACCAACCTGATAAAGCTGGGAGATTATGGGCTGGCCAAGAAACTGGACTCTCAGTATTCAATGGCTGAAACCGTGAGTTCTCCACATCGCACATCATTTGGTTTGCTGTGGATTTGTCTCTCTAATTCTTCTCGACCGGTTATAATTGTACAACCTCGCGTGTACGCCTTGCGATGTTTTAATTAAAATCCGCTCCCTAGTGTGTGGGTACCCCGTACTACATGTCTCCTGAGCTTTGTCAAGGAGTGAAGTACAACTTCAAATCTGATATCTGGGCCATGGGATGTGTCTTATTCGAGATTCTGGCCCTCACCAGGACCTTTGATGCTACGGTAATTCCCCACGCACATTAAGGGACATATAGTGACAAAGTGTGTTAGTAAATGCTTATCTGTCCGGTCTCCTCCCAGAATGCTCTGAACCTGTGTGTGAAGATCGTCCAGGGTAACTGGACCATGGAGATCAACTCGGACATTTATTCCTCTGATCTCATCAAGCTGGTGTATGAGTGTTTAGATCAGGTACCAGAACACGAGCCATGTGCTACCAGTCATACTAGGAATGATGTCATGATGATGTCATATGTGTTGATGTTGATCAGGATCCAGAGAAGAGGCCCACAGCAGAGCAGATTCTAGATCGGCCCATCATCTCCTCAGTCAGACCGTGAGTCAGTATACTGTATTTCCTGCACACTTACATGCGCCATCTACTCCCAAGATTTGGTATAATAATATCTTATATAGTGATATTATTCGATTAGATTTGTGTTCTACGATGATGTGTTGTGTGTGTTTAGAGAGCTGGAGGAGAGAGTAGCAACCCTGAATTCAGCCATCAAGAAACCCAAGTGAGTACGACTCCTTCCAGTGTTTCTCCATCTCGTGCATCCTGTCACGTTTTATTTCTAATTTCTTCAAGGTTGAGCACGGCGACGGAGACGTCGATTGCCGTAGTGACCACGCGCTCACGCGAGGTGTATTTCTGGGGCGGGGGGAAGTTTACCCCGCAGAAGCTGGACATGTTTAAGGGCGGCAGCATCGCGCAGCACGTGTGTGCCGGAGAAACGCACTTTGCCGTCGTTACCGTAGAGAAAGAGCTGTACACGTGGGCTGTAAGCATGCTGTATTTTCCCATAATATACAACACAACCAGACGTCACATCCTGTTGTCACTCAATGGGAAATTATTGAAGAATGAAGCACAAGGCGAACACCTCCTTTCTTTTTCACCGATGTGTCGTGTGTTTGTCTGTAGAGCGTTCAGGGAGGAGCTAAGATGGTGGGTCAGCTGGGTCACGGCGACCAGGCGTCATACCGACAGCCGCGGAGAGTGGAGCGTCTCCAGGGAAAAGCCATCAGACAGGTGGCCTGCGGGGCCGATTTCACCGTCTGTGTCACAGGTGAGCAAACGGCCTTGAAGGACAGCCTGCGGTGTGAAAAATCACGTGTATCTGTGGTTTGTAAGCCGTTGTGTGTTCTGGTGGCAGATGAGGATCAGATGTACATGTTCGGGTCGGATTACTACGGCTGCATCGGTGTGGAGAACGAGCTGGGCATGGAGGTTCTGGAGCCGGTTCTGCTGGAGTTCTTCGAGGAGCGGCCGGTGAAGCAGGTGTCATGTGGAGATAATCACGTGGTGGTGATGACTCACAGTGGAGACATCTACTCATGGGGTTGCGGAGAACACGGTAAATAGAGCAACACGTGACGCCGGTTACTCTGTGCGACTGAAAAATTAAAGACGTGTTGACTGACTGCTTCCCTCTGCAGGTCGACTCGGTTTGGACTGTGAGGATGATTTCTCCTCTCCGATGAAAGTGAGTAAATCTTCTTATTTCCCTTAAGACTCTGTGTTTTTGCCTGTGTGAAGATGGCTTCAGTTCAAAGCTGTGGTTGGCAATGTTTCTCAGTGGTCAACGTTAACATTTTAGGACAAAACAATGGCATCGATGTATTGTAAGATGTGTCAGTTCAAGTTGTTTTCAGTTTAGACAGGTCTAACCTGCGTTTCAGTCCAGGACTAGTCGAGGGAAACACATTTGTATTTAAACAGCACGGTAAGATCACATTGATAACATTGAATCCAATATTATTAAAGGGATACTCCACCCAAAAATGAAAATTGACTCACCCTCAAGTTGTTCCAAACCTGTATAAATGTTTTTGATGTTTGCATAGTATTATTATTGTCTCATTTTTGTTTTGTTCTGTTGAACACAAAATGTGGTATTTTATAGAAAATAGGAAAGCAAACAGTTTTGACTACTATTGTCATTTTTCTTACTATGGTATTCAATGATGTTCCATTAATGTAAGTCGCTAACATTCTTCCAAATATCTTTCTTTTAAATGAAATTATACAGGTTTGGAATCACTTGGTCATGACAGAATTTTGGTTGGAGTTTACTAAAACATAATATATTTATGTTTACTGAAATCAAATGAAACATTAGCCTGAATATTAATCGAAAAACGTAGACAAGAATGTGAAACGTTGCCTTAATAAATAGAATTTTAAGCCAAGGCAGTAAAATTATTGCCCGAAAATAAATAAAAACTAAAATGAAATCAAATAACAAAGCAACATAAAAAATATACAGTTAAAACAAATAGACAAAATGAACATAAACTGAAGTTCAAAATATGAGTAAAACTGAAACCAGAACTATAATAAATCTGGTTGATTCTCCTGATAAAACGTTACCGATGCGCCACCCAACCATGTAGACCACCTATCCTCATTGAACTTGCCAAAAAAACATGCCCGCGTGATGTCATCAGACCTGAAACACCAAGGATTTAGTGAGAGCCGATCTGTATGTTGCAATGGCTACTCAATGTACTGATCACTAAATCTACAGATCAGCTCTTTCAGGTCAATAGGTTTGAAAAAATCCTGCTCTGATGTCATATGGCCTTTTACAAATGTTATTTTGTTCTGTAGGTGGAGGTTCCCCCAGGAGCCTTCATTGACTCGGTGTCCTGCGGGGCGGACGGGACGTTCCTCCTCACAGAGTCGGGGAAAGTGTTAGCCTGCGGGAACAACGAAATGAACAAACTGGGTCTGAATCAGGGCATCACAGGAATCAAAAACCACCCAGGAGAGGTATGTGCGCTGGACTCACGGTGGATTGCCTTGAATTGTTGAGTACAATGACTATGTGTGTCTCTGTGTGTGTAGGGTTATCAGGTTGTACCGTACACCACCACACTCACGCTGGTCAAACAACTCTCTCGCTTCAAGATTCAGTTCATCTCTGCGGGGAAGACTCACACCGCCGCCATCGATGGTAAATACCGCTCGCACCTTAACAGATTTTCACATCATTACATTAATCAGCGCTGAAAATGTCTGTTGTGTGTCTGTAGAGCGAGGTCGTCTGATGACCTTCGGCTGCAATAAATTCGGCCAGCTGGGTGTGAAAGACTTCAAGAAACATCAGGGCGTCCAGCTTCTCGTGGGACCGTTCGGGGGTAAGGGGGTCACGAAGGTGTCCTGCGGTGACGGATTCACTATCGCCGCCACAGAGGGTGAGTGCAGGAGCACATGTGAAAAGCAACATTTACCACCTACATCTCTGAAGTGTCTCTTGTGTCTTCAATTTTATTTAGTGTCCTTTCGATTCGAAGTGTCCGCTACACACAGTTGCTGGAAAGGGCTGAGATTCACTGGGGATGGGGGGGGCTCTACTTGGGCATATATTTTACATTTTTACACCACAGATGCAGAACATGCCACTGTATTTACAAAGGAAATAGTGTTTGGATGTCTATTTTTTGGATAAAATATGCACATTCCCTACGTCTTAAGGTGGAACTCTGTCCCCCCCATCTCCAGCTCTTGGTATACATACGAGCGTCATGCTGTGTTTACACCAAACGTGAATTAAGCGATTACACACAAAGTCAATGCAAACATACGCTATCTCAGGGCACGCCAGGCAAATTACGCGAATCGGGCTGCACAAGGCTCATTGACACCTACAGTACTTTGTGACGGGTCCGGACACGTAAAGGTTTCCGACCCTTGTGTGGTGTGAACACAGCATTATAGGATTTGTGCGTGTGGATGGATGGATAGATGTGTTTGATGTAACTCGTGTTCCTCCTCTCCTCAGATAATCAGATCTTTGTGTGGGGTAACGCAGGGAACGGCCGGCTCGGGATGCCCGCAGATAAAGGCTTCGGCTCAGAGGTGTGTCCTGCTCTTCCTCGTCCCATCTTTGGCTCTTTACATCACGTGCCCGACCTGTCGTGCAGAGGTTGGCACACTATAATCATTATGGGTTAGTACCACTGCTACTTTCTGACTGTTCTACAACCCTGTTTAATATGATGTCATTCTGAAACGAGCAGGGCAACATACATTAATCTTCATGTTTTTTCATAGAAAAAGTTCTGAACTCCAAAACCATCCGTTCAAACAGCAGTGGACTGTCTATTGCAAGTGGTGAGAACAGAGATTTCACGCAACTAGCTATCTTGACCAAGTCCGAGGGAATAAATCCTGCTTGAATTTGTCCCACTATTGACAGTTATATATTCCAGTCAATCACACATCATGCCACATTAACATCACCCATTTTTCGAAAATACAACTCACAGAAGATACTGTTCTGTATTTCTGTTCACTGTCACATCTGAGATTGAGCTGTAAGTCGGACCGTTAGTGATGTTATTTCAACTGTGATCTGTAGGTCAGTGCTCGACCTCATCGATCAATCTGGAGACGCACTCGGCGACCGACTCCGAGCTGCATGAGGGAATGCTGGGAGGAACCGTGGCGGCCGACATGGACAACCGGGGTCTGGAGATGCCCATGTTCTCAATGGACAGTAAGACCAATGAGAGCTCCTGCCCCTCGTGGCTGAGGAAGGTGAATCTGAAACGCGCTTATGTCGTCTCAAAAATCGCACGTTGTCTTTTCCTCACCAGCTTGATTCTGTATGACTACAGGAACTGCTGGATGCCGAATTCATCCCCATGCCGGATGATTCCAGCGACTCCATCAATCCGCCGACGTCCGCATACAAAGAAAGCACGACGATGCCCTACGAGGAACTCAACCAGTTGAAAGCAGCGGCAGCTGCCGCCGGCGGGAAGGATCTCCTGGTAAGATTCGGCAGTCATGAAGTCTGTATTTTTCTATATATTTGTAAGGTAAATCGTTAAAGGGAAAGTTCGCCCAAAAATGACAATTCTGTCTTTATTTGCTCAACATCAAGTTGTCCCAAACCTGTTTAAAGTTTATTGTTCTGTTGAACACAAAAGAATAATGTTTGTAACTGTTCGGGGGCCCTATTGACCACCATAGTAGAGAAAACATTGCTTTAGAAGTCAATGGTGCTCCAGAACTTTCCTCTCTTAGAGAACTTTATACAGCATTTTAATCATTTTTTGACTGATACAACTTTAAAATCATGAATCATTGAATGACGATTCTCTTCAGCATTTCACCGTGTTTGTTTTACAGGTGACAGCGTGTGCGGATGAGGATGGAGTGCATGGGACGGAGGAGCAGAACTGCTGCGGGGGGAAGGACGAGCTGGCATGCGTACGCTTTAAACGTTTTTATTTTAAACCTTCGGACTGTAAAATAATGAATTGACGGAGTAATGTTCATTTTTACAGCTCAGAGAAACCGTGAACCGGCAGGACGCCCAGATTCAGCTGTTACAAAAGCAGGTCAGTTTATTTAACTTTGTTTTTTGAAGCTTATATATATTTGATTTGATTAATCCGAAAGGCTTTTGGCCTTTTTCTGTTCAGTTATTTTCATGCAACTTATAGACAGATAAAAGGCCATCATGCTTTGTTTCTTCGAAGGTTACGAGAAATAAAATAGTCAAACACAGTGTCATTGTGAGGCTGTTTTGCACAGTCAAGCTTGTTTCAGCTGCCGTGAATATACGTTTCCGATGCAGTTCTTCCTGAAGCTTTTCTTCTGTTTTCAGTACAACGACCAGCTGAAAGAGAACGAGAGATTGTGGCAAGCCATCGAGAACCTTAAAGCTTCTGCTCCACTTAAGGAGATCAACCAAAATCACTGTGAACATGAAGAAGATCCACAATAACGCTGAGCGCTGTGAAGTCAAACGTCTTCATGTTTTCACAGAATGCTTGAATGAGTGGAACTGATGTTCTGTTCCTCCGGCCGGAGAAACTCTTAAAGCCAAATAAGCTTCCGTCTGCCAAATCACAGAGTGCCTTTAAATATCAACCAAAGACTGTTTCACGTCAAGCCGGTGTGTGTTTTAGTGCTGTATGGCGGATGTAAGATGAAACCAGCCCTTCACAAGTGTCATAACGCTTTTTAATGTTCTTTCTTCCATTGGTCTTTAATCATTTGACTTCACATGGTTTTATCAAGGATGGAAGGCTGAGATGTCTTTGATCAGTATTAAGGACAGTTTTACAGTGTTTTTCTGTTACAGGTGTCTGATGGGGTTTTTCTGCAGCGTGTCCCTCATACGCCCGTCTCTCTGTTTTACAGTTTCACATGTGGCCCGATGAATACACGGTTATATCACATCATTTACTAAAATCACGGTGAAGTGTTCAAACTACTGATTTTTCTTTCTTTAGAACAAGCGCTTGTCATTCTCGTGTGTTCTTTGCCAAATAAGACGTGAAACACTTCATGTCAAAATGTATATTTGCAGCTGCAATCAAATGAAAACTTCTTTATGCATCAATATGTGTTGTTTGTGTTTTATCTGTAAGAGCCGTTGATGTTTTAATATCCGTCAGTTACATCATCTGTATAATCGTGAGATCTGCTGATGTACACAACCATATTACAAAAGGAGTAGATCTAGTATATTGACACATCAAGGTACGTTTCATTCAGTATAATGATTGTATGTATGCTTGTATTGGCATCTTGCTAAAATACAGTAAACCGCCATAATGTGACTCTCCAGGACTTTATCTGATTTTTTATTAAATTGTAGCTAATTTTCATAATAGTCAGGAGTGGGGCCAGATGTGCCTCATGCGCTCACGTCCGATAATCTGCGCAGTGTGCGCATGCACAGCAAACCGGAATCTGCGAGCATCAAACGCGAGTCGGTTCGTTCGTTTCGATATAACGATTCATCCGAGTCATCGCTGTAAAGACGTTTGCAGAAGTTTTCTTTTAACTGTTTGTATAAATGGTGTTGTTTGTGACTCCAACAGCTGGTTAATGGCTATTATTATTATCACTGTTATCAAGCCCATGTTTATTGCTCAAACACTTCTGAATACCCGACAACGTTTTGCGATTCGGCTCCAACGAATCATTCCAGCGCTCGGTTCAGAAGAAAGACTCGGACGCGATTCAGCGTCACTCACATAGCGGGTCTGAGACTGAGCCGAATGGGCGATGGCTCGAACCGACAGCCATCACGACGAAGCGGACTATCGCTGACTATTGTGTCGCTGAATGTAAACGCGTCAAGCGCGTAATGACACCGCGGCGAGGTGACGTCATTGTCGCGTCTTTACTGTATTGTTTGCTGGACTCGTGAAGGATCTGATCTGGTCTTCTGATGCGCATTGATCTCTATTGATCAGCTGTTCAATGTTTCTTGCGCGTTATAACTACAAGTAGAGCTAAAGGGCGTTTCAGTTTCAGATTAGTGTTGCACTTGAGAACTAGTATGCTGCTTGAAATGTGTTGACAGAGATTTGGCTGGGGGTCCGAGTGTGTCCGACACCCAGCCACCCTACAGAGTGTCTGATCCAGAGAGAGAGAGAGACAGTGTGTGTGTGTGTGTGACCCGTCCATGCCCGTGTCCTGCTGCGGCTCACTCCATCACGGGTCCTCCCCGAGGAGGAGACTGGTCCAGACTTCAGGATTCAGGCCCTGTGTGATCCAGCCGTGTGCCGGCGTCTTCTCTGCTGGCCTCAGAATGATCCGGACTGCTCAGAGTTTGGGAGGGGTTGAGGACAGAGACGAGGAACAAGAGGACGAGGGGGAAGATTTGAGGGATGGTGGGATTCCCTGCATTATTAATCGGGGCGGTCTGCCCATCAATGAGGAGACCTGGGAGCAGATGTGGAGGCACGTCGCCCGGATCCATCCCGATGGAGAGAATGTGGGGAAGAGGATCTGGGCATCCAACGACCTTCCCAAGGTGAAGCAAAATCCCAATCTATGATCTTTAGTCATTTGGATAAAAAACGACAGTTCTGGCAGAATGTATTGACTCTGTTTGCTACTATGGTTAAATATTCTTTGTGTAGCATAACGGTATGTACAAAATATAAATGTGGTGTCCCAAAGAAACTTTTTTGTCTGGTGCACTCAGCGGCCTGTATCACATGGATATACATACAAACTTCTCTGTATTTTTAATCTACAGATTCCAGTACCAAGTGTGCCTACATTCCAGCCCAACATCAGTATTCCTCAGCGTCTGGAAGCCATACAAAAATACATCAGGGATCTACAGTATCCTCCTCTGCTCTTTGAACTTTGTCAATGCATCATGTGTACATTATGCTTTTAGTAGAAATGCTTAAAAGTATAACATCTCTCATTTTTTGTTGTGAGTTTTTGTAGTTGATTAACTTCAATGTATATGGTATCAAGTACTTGGTGTGTAGTAGTTGACTGTATGTAATGCCCTATTTGTTGTAGTGTACTTAACAGTGTCTCTCAGATACAATCACACTGGAACACAGTTTTTTGAGATAAAGAAGAGCCGACCCCTCACAGCGTAAGATCAAGTGCATTCAAACGTGCATGCTTGAATTGTACCTAGTCACAATTTGAAGCCATCGCTTTCATACAAACACAGCTCTCGCGGTATGTGATTATGAATATGTGCGAGAGGAATCACGGTTTGGCATCATCATGTAGTTACACCAGATCAAGTTATGCTATCCTCCACAGATTAATGGACATTGCCAAGGAAATGACACGAGAGTCTCTGCCAATCAAATGTTTGGAAGCCGTGATCCTCGCAATGTATCCTTTACTTGCACCTGGATAACAAGCACTATCGACTTACAGTGAGTCATCCGCCAGTGTGCGCGCTAATACATTTAGGGTCGCTTTCCCGGAAAGGGATTATCTCAATCAGGATATGTGAGTCGTATAAAACATATTATTACTGGTGTGTATCTCCAGACTAAACAATTGCACTGATATATTTTCAGATACAGTATGTCAGTGCTTTTTGTTTTACATCAAGACACCTCTAACATTTAAGTTGCGTCTAGGCTGAAGCCGTGTCCGGGAAAACCACCTCCATGTGTTATAGTTATCAGTCATAGTGTGAATAGACCTTTATTTAGTTCAGGTGGATTTTATGTTACTCTCCAGGATTGAAGGCTCATACAGATCTGTTATGATTTAAGATCAGTCGAGCTCTTAGGGGAGTCTAGAGGGAGAGACCACACACTTAATGAGGTTGCTACAGTCCAGAATACACATGACATTCAGTATTCATTTCTCGACAGAGTTCTCCTGGGGAAAATGAGAATACGGTAAGAACTACAGAGAACTACAATAAAACCTATAGTAAAAACTACAGTGAGAACAAGAGTAAAACTAGACTTAGAACTAGAGTTAAACTCACATTAACAACTAAAGAAAAACAAGAACTACAGAAATACTTACATTAAGAACTACAGAAAACGACTGTACTGCAGAGTTAACAAGACTTAGCAATGCAGTAAAATACAGAAAACTACAATATAACCTTTAGTAAGAACTACAGTGAGAGCAAGTAAAAACTACTCTTAAAAACTACAATAAAACTCACATTAAGAACTACAGAAACTAAAGTACTGACAGAGTTAAACAAGACTTAGAATGCAGTAAAAAACTAAAGAAAGACAGTAAGAAGAGGGAAGAAAAAAAAAAAAAAAAAATAAGAAAAAGAAAAAAGAAAAAAAAAAAGTATACACTTAACTAAAGTAAGAAAGTAAGAAACTTAAGATTTTCCAAAAGTAAGAACTACAGTAAATCTTGCATGTAGAACTTCAGAAAACTACAATGAATCCTGTAGTAAGAACTACTGTGAGAACAAGACTTAGAACTCCAGTAAAAACTGCGCTTAGTATAACATCTATTTTGAACAACTTAAACCACACCAAACCAGATCCAAAGCTTCTGCCCACCACGTCTGTCAGTGCATTAAGTGTTGATCTTAACAGCGTCGACCGGTCAGTTACCTCACCAATGGTTTGCCGAGCGTGGAGCGGTTTCCTCTCAGCTTTAAGACGCGCTTCTCAGGGAGTCACTTCCGTCACATCGTGCTCGGGGTCCACAGCGGCGGACGCTTCGGCGCCCTCGGGATCAGCCGGCGCCAGGACCTGATGTACAAACCGCTGGAGTATAAAACACTCGCCGACCTCGTGCAGGACTTCCAGGTGGCTTATCAGGGCTACTGGCACACGCTGTGTAAGGTGAAGATCGGCCATTACGTGTCACATGACCCTCACAGCGTGGAGCAGATCGAGTGGAAACATTCAGTGCTGGACGTGGACAAACTGTCCAAAGAGGAGCTGAAGAAAGAGCTGGACAGATACACTCGTGATATGAGGTTAAAGGTAACGCTGGCCTGAATGCATTCTTCAACTTCAACATCGTTCTTCTGATCTTTTCAAAATGAGATGTTTGCGTTTCAGATCGGTAAAGCTGCTCCGTCATCGCCCACTAAAGACAGAAAGAAGGATGTGGGATCTCCGCTGAGAAATCCTGCCAGTCCCATGCGGAAGAACAGTCAAAGTGACAGACGGTACATCCCAGGATTTATCAGAAACCCATTTAACATGTGTTAGCCTCCTCTTTCAATCCTGAGCTTAAAGCACAAACAGAAATCAAGTGTCATTTTATGAACCGGAAAGACATAAATAATGAGTTTCTGAAACACTCCTCCACAGACAATGTTTCCACAAGCAAACATGAAGCATCAGTGTGTCTGTTGAGGATCTTATTCATACATGAATTATAATAATAATAATAATATGTGACCCTGGACAATCAATCTCAATTTAGTAAAATTGACCATAATCTGACAGCTGAATAAATTAACGTTTGATTGATGAACGGTTTGTTAGGATAGGTATTTGGTCGAGATACAACTATTTGAAAATAGGGAATCTGAACTTCAGGCGTTTTTGTTTGCGATTTTGCTGCATCCACTCGCAAAAATTACCTTTTGAGATATATTTACGGTTGGAAATGTATAAAATATCTTCATGGAACATGATGTTTACTTAATATCCTAATGATTTTTTGCATAAAATAATGTATTTTTGGCTATTGCTACAAATTTCCTGTGCTACTCAACACGGTGTCTACACCCTCCGTGGCGTCGCGCAGCCCCACATCCAATGCGCATAGCAGTGTCCACGTACGGTATAGACACGGTGTAGGACTGGTTCTGTGCTCCAGGGGTCACATTAAATAATCATACATGACTATCAAGTATATTTAAATGTTCTTTTAATTGTACTTGAAATTGAAGTAAATGGTGTGAGAAGAGACTACTCAATCAAAAGAGTAAAGTATACTTAGAATACATCATGATACTTTTATAGAGTATACTTCAGTCTCTTGTTGGAGATAGTGTATTTTGTGGAGAAGTGTATTTTTCTGTCTTTATAAGTCAAGTATACTCAAGTGTCATGTTAAGAACATAAAAGTAGACTCTCTTATTTTTAGTTTTTAAAGCAAATAAAGGAGAGCGTTTAACTCTATGTTGTGTTTTCTTTCACAGGTCATCCATGGAGAGAAAGCCTTCACAGTCAGGACCTGCAGCAGATGTTAATGGTTATCAGATCAGGGTGTGATACGATATCAACGTTTATGAACGGAGAAAGAGTTACAGCGAGATTCAATGCTGAAACTCAACCACGAGGATAACGTCTTGCACTTGTGCAGTATTCCACTCAAGAGAATGTGGTCTCTTTCGAGGGGACACCCCTAAAAATGTTCATTTATACCACCTGAAGTGATCCGTTCAGTAGAATAGAGACACATCATATTTATATATTATTAAGCCAGAGCTGTTTAATGCAGCGGCATCTGTAAATACAGTAGATTTAACTTTTAACTCAACTAGCCAGACTTATGTGGAAATTAGTTTCTAATCCAGTTATCGGTGCCTTTGTATGAACCGAGGGTTTTTGGTGGCGATAAAAACTCTGATCTGATGAGACTCAACACACTGTATTATTTGCACTTCAAGGTTTTTTTGGCCATCATGAGGTTTCATGAATGATCTGGATGTGACCGGGACTATAACAGACCAAATATTTGTAGAGGACTGTAGTCTGTATGTTTCAGGGTTTGACGATGAATCCGCTCATGTTTTTTAGATGTGATGGTGGTTACAGGGTTCAGTATACACAGCCTGCAGGTCCCCTTTTATTTTGATATGATTTTAGATTTTCATACGACTACCGTTGTTATCGTGCTCGAATCATCAGTGCGCATTATTCCAAAGAAAAACTATATTCATCATTAAAGATTAATTGGTTTATTAACATTCATTCACATACTAATGTAATACTCTCTTTGTAGAAGTCCAATTCCTGCATGTTTTTTTGGGCGATTTTACCGATTAAGACAAAAGCTCACGTGTTTTGATAATTACGATATAACTTCTAGTATTCTGTTATCAGACAAATATATATTTTTTATAGTAACATTAGGATCTCCACAGCGGACCCTATGAAGTGCTCACTACATGTGTAATAATCGGTGCTGTTCAATGATCTTCTGTAAATCTGTGTTATGAGAAGCATCAATTCCTCACACAATCTTTCTTCACTGAAACACACACGAGATCATCTACACTGGATGTCTCTCCTGTCTTCTGTTCATTATGATAATGTAGATGTAAACTATGATGTCACAGCACTGTAATGTCACTCTTGTATTTAACAGAATTTGTGACACTTGAAATACATTAAAACCTCCATAAAAGCTCCAGTTTTATGTGTTTACATGCAGCTACGGTTCTGACAATTTCAAACATCATCTTGTATTGTTTTTCTTCATTTCACAACTTCAGAAATTAGCTTGAGTCGTCTGCCATCTTTATTTTTTAAATAATGTGTCAGTATGTATAAATAGCATAACACCAACCGGACATGTAGTCATTTATTTTGCTTCATTCACAATTGAAATGAAAAGAGAAAACAACAATGTTCAGAATAATTCAATACAAAAATGAGCAAATGTATAATAACCACATTTTGCATTTTCATAAAAAATGGAAAAGAAATGTTGTTTTTCATCCAACTTAAGTTTTGCTTCCAATAATTTCCAGTATTGAAAATGTGAAATAAATGTCTCTTAATCTATTATCAAATACTACAGTCACTTAATACTACAATCACATGTGTTAAATGTATAAAGTGTGTGACATACACAGTGCCTGTTTTTAACCATCAAATAACCAACAGAGGTGAAAAATACTCAACAGAGCCGAGACATACCAGAGAATAACAGAGAATCCTCATCACTCCTCAAGAGACCCGAGTAATACTCATCACAGCCGAAACATAGTCAAAAGAGCCAAGAGCTACACAAAAGTGCAGAGAAATACAGAAGCAAAGTGAAGACAAATACTCAAAAGTGCATGTCAAGGAATACTCAGCAGAGCAAAGAAATACTAAGTAGAAATGAGCCATTGAGGACTCAACAGTGCAGAGAAATACTCATGAGAGCTGAAATTTGGCGAGAAGGCTGAGGTGGTCCGAAGGAAACGTTTCATTGGGAAGTCCCTTGAATGACAAGAGATCCGTTTCAGACAGCAATGACAGACGGCCGAGTAGCTTCAAACCGCCGCCTCTCTCTGTGGAGACAAAACATGAGCAATGACATCATGGGTCATGTGACAGTCCAATATGACATGATGACTGTGTATGATGAACATCAGAAGAAGAGTGAGTAAAGACAAAAGCCATATCTGAAGACACTGAAGAAAAAAAACGACAGCATATATGTGCATTACACCTTTCACGTGAGTGGAGTAGAAGATGTAGTCCACCATGGCTCCTCCCTCTGAGTTCAGTGTGGTGAGCACACAGTTGTGAGTGACGGGATGGGCGTGAGGGTACGCTGACGTCAGTTTCAGACCGTGAAATAAAGTGTGTCCGAACCTGGCAAAAGTACAGTTGTGTGTTCTCCCACGATAACTTGTGTCAGTACAGTGAACGTCATCTCAGATGAAACTCACCTTACACGGAACATCTGGATCTCATCAGGGTCTGAAAGAAAAAACGCATGTTTAAGAAGCGCACATGTGATTCCTCACATTACTGATCTATTGTTCACAATAACTCTCAAAAGCAGTAGAAATGGAGATAAAGGATTTGGATGAGTCCCGGGCACTAAAGTGTACTGTACCTGGTGTATTGTCTGTGACTCCGGGTATAAAGTCCAGGTCTGGTGGTCGCACACATGACGCCTGACAGAATTGCAGCCGACGAAGAAAATCATGACTGTACTGCAGTTTGTTTTCTACGGAAAGAATGAGTGACGCACAGAACTTGCTCTCGAGTTATTACATTAACATATCTAAGACAAACAAAATCAGAGCTTAATGTCTTTTTTGGGTAACACTTTACAGTAAGATGCTATTTGTTAATGCATTAGCTAACAGTGAACAATACTTCTACAGCATTTATTGATCTTAGTTCATGTTCATTTCAGCATTGACCAAAACATTATTCCACACGAATAATTAAGTTATCCAAAACGAAAACAATATTCGTCCGAAGTTTGCTGTTGCCTCCTGTGACACTCACCTGGGCCGCTGGTCCTCGAGTCAGAATGAACCGCATACTGACAGTATTTATTGATGCCGAGTTTGTCCGGCCACAGCGGCTCGAGAAGCCTACTTTGATGAAATTTACCGGACAAATCCACCTGACCTGACACCTGTCAACACACAAACCAAAGATTATTCCTCAGACATAAATGGTGAATCTGACTGGATGAGACACATTTTAAGCCGTTTTAATAACTGACATGCACACACGGTGAGGCTACATTGACACTGCACATCTTGTTTATCTGACATGACATTAATGTGACCCTCACCATCCAGGCAGGTAAGCCGTGGTAGTAGAGCCGACCGCCGGTGATGAACTTCAGCAGAAGCGTGTTGGGTAATGCGTTAAAATCTCCACACAGAACAACCTCACAGCTTCTACCTTGACTTTGACATTTCTTCATCATCGTGTCAATCTCAGCCAACACGATGGCCAGCTGTGCCAGCTTCACGTCCCCTCTCCTGGGGTTAAACAGCAGGTGCGTGTTGGCCACACATATGGGACTGAGAGCTTCCCCCTGCTCTGTGATTGGCTGAAGGAGCAACACAATGCCCACGTTGTCACGGTCCAGCAGCTCGCAGTCCGATCTGTAAAACTCGAGCAGGTTGACGGAGAGCTGAGTAAAACGCTCGCTCTGGTAACACACAGCGCAGCCGTCCGTTCTGCTGCCGGTGCGTCGCTTATAGATGCAGGTGTATCCTGAGAAAACACAATCCACTTCCATAAACGAACACATGACGGCGTGAAGCTGTGATTTTAAAACATCAATTCTGAATGTTACTCATGAAAAAGGGCATTCACATCTCCATTGACATAAAAATGTCATTTTGTTTTTAGTTTATTCTACTGTAGCTGTCATTTCATTAACTGATGTCACAACAGAATCACTGTTGAGTTTCTAGAAGAAGGGCGTCACCTCACCCATCTCAGTAAGGACAGGATACATCTGCTCCTGAAAGTGATTCTCCTGAACCTCTTGAAGACACAGAATCTGTACACATCAAGACAAGAACCAAAACTGCATATAAAGTTCATTTGCATATAAATTATTAAAAAAAGAGCGTCACAAATATTATAGCGTGGAAGTCTTACAATAAGTTAACATGTTAGCTAACGTGCGATCGCTAATTCCGTTTGACACATCACACGCTAATACACAAGTACGTACATGAGAATGCGAAGCGCTTGTAACACAAAGTTTATTGAATAGATAAATTGTAACGTTACCTCATGAGAAGGTGAATATAATCATTAAAAGAGATATTAACTTCATATCATTTTTCTTAAAGTCCCTGTGATCCGGAGATACTTATACTTATTTTGTATTTCACTGGGACTTTAAGAACAATCTTCTATTTTTTCTAAAGAGCAGTTTCATCAATCTGGCTACAGGTTAACAAAAGCACTCTGAAAGCTATTCTGAATCTTTTTTGTTGGGGTAGCAGAATCTAGAACAATCTTTATAATTATTGTTATTGTCACTGGTGTGAATGGCACAGTAGAAAAAACAAAAATGTAAATGTAAACATAATAAACCCATTATCATAAGTCTCGGTGCGACACGACACGTGCCTCGTTCTTAAATGGATTGGATCGTCTTTGAGTATGTCGCGTCGCTCACGTCCGCTGTACATGAATGAGTTTGTATTGACGTACATCAGGCATCCAGCCGTGCAGCTCCCGCAGGAGGAGATGAAATCTGTATTCCCACACCAACACCTTCTCCTGACAGAGTGTGTAGAGTTCTGGATGAGCCTCCAGCAGATCCTGAGCCAGAATGTTGTAAGACATGAGACTAAATTCAAAGATGTCCGCGCACGGCTCACCACAGGCTTCACTCAGGTCCTCCCATAGCCTCCACGTCACTGGAAAAGAGAAATAAACACACAAATGATGTCACATGCAGAACCTTGTCTTCCCAATCTTTAGCCATCAGAACTATTAAAAACCACAAAAATATGTTGGCATGCAAAATTGTCTTTCTTTTTTATGTTGGCATGCAAAACTCTCTGTTCACTAGAAGGTGTTTTTCTGATGATCTCACCTTCAATATTGTTATCGTCTTGAAATGCAGGATAGTAGCTGAGTGCCGGAAACTGCGCATAAGGGCAAAAACACACATCTGAGAGTCCCAAACCTGTTGGAAAATGCCAACCGACGGGCTCTTCTGCTGTCTGAACGCAGTGAGAATCGGCAAGTAACGACCTCAAATCAAACACGGGATGGCTGGTCATGAACTGAGCTTGACTCTCAACGTCCGAATCGAAACCCAGCAGTGTTTCAAAGTAACGTGTGCTGGGATGTTCTTCTTCTTCATCATCATCATCTTCACGCATGTGGGAGTCTGTTTCAGCAGGCGCCTCTGTTCCTTTATCACGGTCCGGTCTGCTCTCGGCTGGGGTCGTGTCATCCAGGCTGGACTCTAGGACCATTCCCTGACCCCTGTCCGCTGATGATGCCGTGAGCTCCACTTCTGTTGCCACTAAATCCACATTCTTGATGTCCTCCAAACCCCCCGTCAATTCTGAGCGGCGCTCGTGTTCACTTGTGTTTTCCTCCGTCACTGGCTGTGTGTCGTCACACATCACCTCCTCATCCAGCTCGTCCTCTCGCCTCCTCTGCGTTTCCCCTATCGCCTCCCCACTGTCCGGAGGAGCTCGTCCCTGCGCCATTCCACAGGTGTGTTCCTGTCTCTCCGTGTCTTCTGGACCGGGAATGCTGCTTGTTGTGCCGTGGCAGTGCAGTAACAGATCCGTCTGAAGCTCTGGAAGCCGTCTGGAAGGAGCTCCACCAACATCCCCAAACTCTCTGCCATTAATGTATGCACACGGTGTCGTCCTCCACAGTCCTGTGAGAGAAAAACAAACATTTACATTTATATATCTGGCAGACGCTTTTATCTGAAGCAACTTACATTACATTTGTTTCTGACTACATCCGATCCTCTGGGATCAACCCCATGAGCTTGGCATTGCTTGCACTGAGCCATGTGTATTTCAGAGGACCACTATATAGAAATAACACCATAGTCTGTGAATAAAATGATTGACAGCGATTGCATGTATGATGAATGAATGACTGACTGCCACTCATCTCTTTGTTTACGTTTATCTGCATGTAACAAAACAAGCCACTTAAGATAAACAAACAGATACATGACATCTGAACTGCTCTATGATGTCATCAAACAACGACCATAACAGAATGTGACGAAAGCGCACTTTATTATTATTATTATGGGGTAAAATACATGACGTATGCTAATTGAAATCAGCTGTAGCGATTGCAGGCTTGCGTTTCTATGGTTACCGGCTATATTCGTCGTCGTTTCAGTATATGAAACGATTTACTGTAATCGCTCATGTTAAATGATAAAAAACTCAAAACTTGTCTTATTTGGTCTAGTGACAAAGACTCTCTCTCTCTCTCTCTCTCTCTCTCTCTCTCTCTCTCTCTCTCTCTCTCTCTCTCTCTCTCTCTCTCTCTCTCTCTCTCTCTCTCTCTCTCTCTCTCTCTCTCTCTCTCTCTCTCTCTCTCTCTCTCTCTCTCTCTCTCTCTCTCTCTCTCTCTCTCTCTCTCTCTCTCTCTCTCTCTCTCTCTCTCTCTCTCTCTCTCTCTCTCTCTCTCTCTCTCTCTCTCTCTCTCTCTCTCTCTCTCTCTCTCTCTCTCTCTCTCCTTTTTTTCTCTCTCTCTCTCTCTCTCTCTCTCTCTCTCTCTCTCTCTCTCTCTCTCTCTTTCTCTTCTCTCTCTCTCTCTCTCTCTCTCTCTCTCTCTCTCTCTCTCTCTCTCTCTCTCTCTCTCTCTCTCACACGAGTGCAGTGGATCTTTCTCAACACAAACAAGCGATATGAAGACGAGTTCACGACACGTGTGTTTTACCTGAGACGCGTCCGATCAGCCTCGTCAACGGAAGCAGCGCGAAATAGATCAGACTCGCAATCATGTTTCACGTTCCTCTCTTTGAAACTTTAATCGGACGCTCCGGTGACGCCATCGGCGTGACGTCAACACGCGCGCGCGGACCCACACCGGCGGGATGACGTCAGAGCGCACGTTTAGTGTAGTAGGCTATAGATTGAAATATGATTAGATTCGAGCTGTACATCATTGATTCGTTTCGTATTTGGTTTATTTTGTCTTTTCTTTTCAACTTTGATTATATATGATGTTCTAAAGAAAGAAAACGGAAGATTATGGCTGACAAAAATGAGGTTGGTTGCAGGGTTTAGGCCTAAAAAAGTTTACTATTTTGTGTTTCTTGATGAACTTGACATTTCCAACTAGACATACACAATTTAGGGATTATCTATAATGGTCAACAAATAAGAATGAACGTGGCTTTTAACCTCAGTGTCAGAAGAGAGATGATGGTGGACTTCAGGAGGTCGGCCACGCCCCCTTACACATCAACAGATCTGCTGTAGAAAGAGTCAAGAGCATCAAGGTCTTTGGTCTCTACGCACTGCATCATGGGCCGTTTCAGAAAGGAGGTTTAGTGAAAACTCTTGAGTGTGTGAGGTAACTCAAGCCCATTTCTAAAAGAGAGGTCACTTATACTCAGACTCAGTAACCATAGTAACTTACTCTGTGAACCTCACCTCGTCTGGAGCAGCTTTTTCTTTGGTAAACCCAGAGTTTCTTTCCATCTCCTCCTCTTTTTAAAGCGCAGGCGTTGTACCTCATTCATTCATTAATACAGTAATTCATGGCAGACATTTTGATCACACAGAGACCATCTCAGTGACTTATATGTCATATTTGCATTTACAGAGCATTCAGTATGAGGAGGCTGCATTAATACATAGAATGTACTTTGATTTCAGGAGAGAAATTTAGGACCCGTGTGGAATTTGATCATTTCCCTGTGAATTTTAATTAAAACTGTACCGATTTTCTTTACAGTGAATTTGAAATATAAATATACGGTATATTTTCCATCATTACATCAATAACATCAGCCACCGTATGTATATTACATCAGAGCATCATTTTCTATTGACAATGACAAAGTATAAAGTGCATGAATAAAGGAATGAATAAATACAGACATACATGCAGAAATGAAGTGATAAAGGTAATAAACTATTTAAATTGACGTGCAGCCATTCAACCTCAAATCTGAACCGGCAGTCAGTCTGAATATGACCGAGAGTCTAAAGCTCTACATGTGTCCTATAGACCATATGACGTCTTCAGTGCATAATCACAGAACTGATCGTCAATGAGAAAACACCAATTTCTGTTATTTCATTCATTTATTGATTAATTCATTTAGTATAAATTAATAAATGTACCAATAAACAAAGTCATTTTCAGGACTTCATTAAATCCATTGTAGAGTGGAGAGTGTGCCTCGTTCTCCAGTGCTTTCTGCCGCCATGTTGTTTTTTGGTGCCGTTGCCATGGTGAATCGTAATATCAGAGCTTCATTGACCATGGCTTGCCATTGCCGTGGCGCAAGTGCTTAACTCAAGGTAAATCTACCCAGAGTTGATAGAACTGACTCAAATCAGATGTTCTGAAACCGAAGACTCAAACGGCCCCAGGACTACAATATGCTCGTCAGCGGCTCTGTTTCTTATGACGACTCGATGGGTTTGTTCTCCCTCACAGAGTCCTCACCAATCCAGATGCACTATTGAGGGCATTCTGACCGGGTGCTTGGCTGTCTGGCTATGCCAGCTGTTCTCTTCTCGACCGCAGCTGAACTCATCATAATTTATACCATTTTACGAGGCAACAGTGTCTACACTTACATTAGTAATGTAATTTAGACGACCAACAACGGTTACCTCAGATCGCCATTACATACATTGACTGGCATAGTCCTGTTAAGATGTGTGACACTGCGAATAAATTCAGTTTTTAGTTTACCCCATCACATTTAAGCTTAGTCTATGAATTTCAATGAGAATTTAATTAAAACTGAGTAGAAACCGTCAAGTGCCTCTTTCTGTGTCCACTCTGGGCATCAAACTGTCACTTTTATTGCTCCCTCCTTTTTAAACCAAACAATATAATTCAAGGTTATATACTGGATATCTGATGTCCGAAAGACACAGTGTTAAGTGTATTTGAGTATTGACATTTTATCATGTTTTACACTATAGAATTGGAACCAATGTGGTTGAACTGAGAAACCCTTTCCTCTAGGGAAACATTCAGCATATATCTCAGGCTTTTGTCATTTTGAATGGACAAGCTCTGGTTCAAATGCCATGCTGCTTTCAGCTGTTGATGTTTCAGAGCATTTGACATGTCTGATTAATACATAAAATGAATTACTCACCCTAAAGTAGTTTAACATCCTTTGGACCTCTGTTTTTCCCCAGAATGCAAACTAAAGTAGTTTGTGTCATATAAATACAGTCAAAAGAAAACATTTATACATGAATGTTTTTACTGATTCAGAATTAAAATTGTAACTGTTTATGAATGATTTTAATAATTCACTGATGATGGTTCTAATTGACATGTGACATATGTCTGTTGCAACATGTAATTGTGTAGAATTTTATTCACGAATGTTATTTATATTGCTAATGGTGTATAATAGATATATTTTTATGTATTTGTTATTTTAAAACTGTTTAAGCCAATGTGCTGGGTTAGGTCCAATATTTACCAAGCTCTGGGTTGTCAATTGGGTTGTTTTTAACCCAGCCATGTTTAGAGTGTTGCACACTTATACAAATATTCTAAAAATGATTTTGTCGAGTGAGAGAGATTCTTGACCCTGGAACATCATATTGTATAATAGTAAAAAAAAGGTATATTCCCACCCCAAACTATGACTTAATCATAATAATGGTGGTGAATTGTAACAGTAAATTATCTGAGAGAAATCGTGATCCAAGAACTTCTCTTAACATGTATACATGCAACTAAAAGGTGGGCTAATGTATTTGAAAGTAGTATTAAAATAGTACACTTACAAGTATACTAATTGTACATTGCTATTTGAATACTTATTGGATAAAGTAAAAATAGTTTTTCATATATATGAATTCATATCTTGCTCATTCTAATTAATTAATTTACTGTCCATCTACTGATTTATGCATGAATTATTTATGTAACCATCTATATACTGTATGTGTAAAAGAAAAATGTATTATTCGTTTTCTTAATTAGGGGACTTTTGTCTGAAATATGGAGTTTGCTAGAAATCATTCAGTACAACAGGATCAGGCAATCATTTTAAAATCAAATAAAACATTTGAAAATCATTCAACAGTGTGTGACTCCTGAAGATCATGTGCTGCTGCTGTGATTCGTTAAAAAAAATGTGTTCATTTCATCTCTTCGTGGTGTGGTAGCCTGAGATACCAACACCAAACACCATTCAGTGTGATGTTAAAAATAAAAAAACATGTTACTTTAACGTTCTGTTTGATAGTCTGCACTATAAGCTTCAGTCATGTCATAAATCATGACCACATGAGAATAAAATACAGTCTTGACTTTACATCTGTAAGTAAACACTGAAAGTGTGAATGTAGTTACATTTGTATCCATCACTTAGTAGCAGACACAATGATGTTTGCTTAGTTATTTATGGTCATTTAAATGTGGCTTTAGTCTACAGGTAGGTCTTTTGTTGGAATGGGAATAGCTACTAGTGATTGGTCGAAACACCTTTTAATCAAGATATCCAGGACGCTCACTATGAGGAAAAACATTCATATGTAATACAGCGTATATTCATTGATTCACTTTAAAAGGCCACATTTTTAAACAGGCTCATCTTGCATTAGGAGTAGATGCATTATTTGCTTGTATTGTATTGTATTGTAATAAAGTGGCCAGTCACGTGTGAGGAGAGTGATTGCAGATGCGTTTTACCTCGAGCAGGGGGAGCTGACGGGAGTTTATTAAGGGGATGGACAAGCAGGCGACAGGGCTCGATGTGACACTGAGCTAACATCCTGTACGTTCTGTGTGACGGAGGAACAGAGAGACTGAGCTAACATCCTGTGTGACGTCCACACGTCACCTCGGGATGGGCAAGTGACGTCCATGAGGGAGCGGGAGCACTCATTCGTCCATGCAGCGGAGATACGTGAACCTGGCTAGAATGGACGAATCTTGTCCCCTGCCAAATCAAGAGAAGATCTCAAATGTCTGAAACAGAAGTTTCGTGAAATCTGCAGCCCTACAAAATAAAACAATGGAAAGACACTACTTAAGAAATCAGAAAGAAAGTGAGACATTTATCAGTGTTTTCAGGATTAAGGCTAAAAGTGGTCGTTTTGGAGAGCTGACAGATGAGCTGATCTGTGACAGGATAGTATATGTCATTAACAGAAAGTTTAAGGGGATCACTGTTAAGGGACAGCGACCTAACTCTCGCTAAAGCCATCTTTTCCATACGAGATGACACGTTGGCCACACCACAGACAGTAATAGAGAAATACAACCACAGAAAGTCAGTTCAGCATTGTAGGAATGATCATGCTGATATGTTGTATATAAATTAAGAAAGGGAGCCTGTTGTCTGCTTCCGGTTTGAGTGTGCTAGGTCACTGTTTGGTTCCTAACACGCTGGAGCACCTGGTAATAAAGTTTCTACAGTTAATCATGATTATTGTGCTTTAAACCGAGACACACAACAGTACCGTCGCCTTGGTTCTTACACCACAAACTTAAATTGTTCATTTCCGCCATCTGTTGTCGTGTCTTTGTCCTGCAGCTTTACTCTTCACTCAATGCTAACGTGAAGGACACATACATTCAATTGAGCTTTGTGTGTATCTTTGGATTTATTAAAAAAATATAAACAAATTTGAAATCATCATTGTATTGCAGTACAACCGAATTGAAACCCCAAATGAATATTCACTTAAATATGTAGTGTAATCCAGTTTTCATTATTACAGTATAATCTAGTATATTATAGGAATTACGACACTGTTTTGTAATATATATAACAGTATTCTATAGTCTTATCTAGTGAAAATGGCACCAAAAATATTTTTGAAACTACTAAAAACTGCATTAAATGACTTATACAATGAACAGATGCCAATAAGTTAATATATTGGGGTCATTTTTGTCCAGTGACTGTTGAACTTCCCTCAGGAGTGACATAAAGTCATCAAACAGGAATTTGAAAGACTGACAGAATGACAAGACACGTGAAAACTGTGAGAAAAATCCAGTTTATCACATAAAAAATAATAAATCTTGAACTTTTCCTAAATACATGTTGAAATAATTCTGCTGTTTCGCTTAAAAGTCCATATGAATCAGAGTTTTTTTTTTCAAATAAAATTGTAATGAAAAAATACAGAACATATTTTCTGTTATTTTCACCAGTTTTGTTCAGTTTTCGTTTTCCTGCAAATAAATGCAAATATTTTTACTATATTTTTAAATCAAAATTTGTATTTGACATATTAGTTCACAGAACGAAACAAAAATGATCACAAATCTAACATATATCTGGAATTCTACAATATCTGTAATGTGATAATATGTGGTTATTTGTCTATATAATATCATATACAATTGAATGTTTTTAATAATGTTTTCTCAAGCAGCATTAATCAAATGAATATTTCTGTAAGAAATCTAAACAGTCTGAAGAGACTTTAGTAAGTTGAGCATCTCACTGTCATACATGTTTGATGAGTTTCTCTCTCTCAGTTCAGTATCACATGTTCACCCGTTGCTAAGACACAACCGGCCTAAAACAGAGCCGACAGCACTGAAGAACACAAAACACATTGAGTAAGTGTAGCTGAAGGATGAGATGTGATGATATGAATGTTAATCTTCTCTCTTTGGATTCTCTCAGTTTGATTGAAGATTCAGATCATGTGATGGCGGATGATGAATGGGATGCAGACGCTGGAGGTAACGTGAACGTTTGGATCAAATCCTCTTTTTCAAGTGTTGTAATATGTGAAGTCCACTTGTGTTTTTCTGTCAGAGGTGAAGCACAGCGTGACGGATGTGTTGTCTACTGGAGAATTATACCTGCAGGC
This sequence comes from Barbatula barbatula, assembly GCA_037178815.1. Classification (NCBI taxonomy): domain Eukaryota; kingdom Metazoa; phylum Chordata; class Actinopteri; order Cypriniformes; family Nemacheilidae; genus Barbatula; species Barbatula barbatula. Next base: position 736,126 of record CM074081.1, on the reverse strand, counting down.
GTGTAAACTGGTGCGTGTGGTACCCGTCAGATATTTTCTCAGACATCTGGGCTGTGACACCATTAATATGAATCATCATGGACTGGGTCCTCTGGGAGGAAAAGCTCTGGCCATCGCTCTTGTGGTGAGACGGAGTGTTGTTGTTTTATTTTTGGTGTTGATGTTGTTCTGATCTTTTATATTTGTGTGTTTATAGACAGACATGAACATCACGACCCTACAGCTTGCTGACAACTGTCTGTTGGCTGAAGGAGCCAGATATCTCACACAGATGCTGAGGGCCAATTTCACTATCCAACATCTTGTAAGTGTGTCAGCTTGTTTTCTTCTCAGACTTTACAAAACATTCAAATCTACTTTTCATCTGCTCGCAGGATCTCTCCAACAATAACATGCAGTCTGCCGGCGCTGAATGTGTGGCTAAAATGCTCCTGGAAAACACTTCCATCAAGTCATTGAAACTTTCAGGTATTTTGTGTATCTTCTCGTCTCATCTGCTCTGACCGTGATGTTTAGTGTGATGACGGGTGTTTATTGTAACAGGGAATACATTTGATGAAGATGACGCCAGATGGTTCGCAGACGCTTTTGCTGTGAGTTTAAATACAAATCTTCCATCTTGTCATTGTGACCAAATAAAGCACAATGTCTGTGTGTTTTCAGAGCAACTATAGAGTCAAGGAGCTGGATTTGAGTCACAATCACTTCAGTGGTCGAGGAGGAGAACATCTAGGTCTAATGATAGGTGAGAATATCGAAAATATACTTGTGAATGTATAACATGTGACAAATGTAACAATGAAGATAATGAGAGATATGTTTATTCAGCCAACAATGACGGTTTAGAGGTTCTTGATCTCAGCTGGAATCATCTGAGAATGAAGGGAGCTGTAGCTTTCTGTGCCGGACTAAAGGTGAACAAACACACAAACACAGCAACACATCACACATCATATCAGAGGCGACATCATTTTTTTAAATCAGCTTCAGTCATTTCATTGTAGCCTGTATGTCTTGACACGGACAGATGTGTCAAAACCAAGAAAAAGGTCCTATTCATCATGTATTTCCTCCACGTCTTCTAGTTTCTCTTTCGGGTTAGGGGAAAAATGGTTATGGCATGATGCACAGAGTGGAAGGTACTCTAATCTCAAATGGAAAGGCTTCTGCCAAGAAGCTCTGATGCACGACACCGAACTTGCACTTCACACACCCAAAGTCAATTTTGAGGGGCTGACTCCTGTAGTGAATCAAGATGGGGAGAGAGGCTGACTCCTTTTTGATACAAGATGGCGCCAAGCATGGCGGAATAAACCTTGCAGTTTTTAGTCTGTTTAATTTGTTAATTTAGTGTTTTTTTGTGCTGGACGCTGTTAGTCTTATTGTATATGACAAACGCACACCTCTAGAAATTGGCTCATTTGTTGCTGACCGCACACCGGACATGGTTTTCAGAAACGGTTGTTTACAAACACGGCAACAGAACCCTTTGTCTGCGGCCGCAGCCATGAAAGCGCAAAAACGAGCGAAGACAGCCGGCATGAAGACAGAGGGAAGACAGCCGGCGTCCTCATCAGACAACAACCTCCGCTACCCACTATTCTGCTGGCTTATGCCCATCGCTGCATTATCTGCTTAACAGAGACCTGGATGTCTGTGGAGGTACCAGATTCAGCCATCAAGCCCATCGTTCTCTGTAAACATTGCGGACAGAACAAAGGAGCTCACAGGAAAAAGTAAGTGGAGTTAGTGCACTTACTCCACAATTGGAAAAATGGACCAAATCTCAAATAATTCGTTCTCTGCATAATAGAGAAGAGTTAAAAGATTCAGTTGTCGGACACTGTCCGTCTTCCGAAATTCAGAGGGGTGTTTTCCTCCAACGTCCATCCTAAACAAGCTTGGGTGCTAGAAAAATAAGAATGATTTTGGTCTTCTGCATACGAGACCCTTACAGTGGTGGATTTTCCCAGAGAGGCAACCTGTTTCATATTATCAGTGTTACGTGCTGATGACTCTGTGCCCTGATTATATGTAATAGATCTTGGTTTCTGAATCAAGGTATGAAATTGGGGGCAGAATGTTAATGGAAGACAACAGATTAGTGACAACAGATGCATCTCTCTGGGTGGGGAGCAGTAGTGGAAGGCATTTATCACTGCAATCGCCTGATAGTCTAACAATCTATTTCAGGTGCTGCTGGCCTTCCCAATAAAGTCATTCCATGACGCAGTGTCTTATTCCCTATCTCATTGAACCATGGCTACAGGTGTAACCTGAGACGTTTATTCTGTTTTATTATTTTGTTATAATGTAAGAAAGTATTTTGGTTTCAGGTCAACAGCACTCTGAAACATCTGGATCTGTCCTGGAACGGCTTTGCCAATGAAGGGGCTTTAGCTTTAGGTGAAGCCCTGAAATTCAACAACACATTAGTGCATCTGAACCTTAACAACAACCGCATAACAGATGAGGGTGTGAACATGCTCTGCAAGGGTCTGGAGGCCAATGACACGCTGCGAGTGCTGAAGGTCCGTCTGACAGATCTCTACTCTGTCTGACAGCACTTACTCTCATAGACATTTCTCTTCATCAGTCTTTACAACAACATTAGTTTGTGTAGTTTTAATACTGTAGTGTTTGTGAGCATAAAGACTATATCATGTCAATGATATTCCAGCTAATAATACATTTATTGGAATTTTGATTTGATTCTCCATTAGAAATACTGTACATGCTTAATGCTTAAATGTGACATATACAAATTTATATTTGTGATCAAATCTGAGCTGAACTCTGTTTGTTTTGTATTCCATAAACTGGAGTTGTGGCATTTTTTCAGCTGGCGTATAACTCATTGACAGTGGAGGGCGCTTTAACTCTCATTAATGTCCTCAAGAACACATCCAAAAGTGCCATTGAGGAGATCAACATATGTGTGAGTCATTTACAACACCGCACCAACACAATCTACAACTTACACACAATCTTTCGTGTGTATTGATATTTCAGCAGTAAAGATATGTGAATGATGTCCCGTCGGTGAGATTTCTCTATGTGTTTGTGTAGAACGTGCTGGTGAATGAGAACTTTGTGCAGTTGTTAGAGTTGATCTGTCAAGAGCGTCTCAGTCTAGAGGTACAGTATGGAGGTGTCGGGGGATTCATCGCCAAGAAACCCCGCAAGCGCACGGACCCCATGAAGATAATTCAGGTACTACACTCCACCTGAACACCTTTTATTTCTTTAGTGTCTTACATTCATGTGACGTGATGTTTTCTCAGGATTATCTTGATCAGCGGAAGCTTCGTCTGTGGGATTTCTTCCGTCACATTGATAAGGACGGAACCATGAGAGTGTCTGTCGTGGACTTCAGAAAGGCTGTTCAGGTTTACATCTGTGTCATCAAACATTCATTCTGACAAGAGATCAATATTTACTCAATGCCTGTATGAAGCAGCATTTATGTGTAGTTTTTCTGTGACCTGTCAGCAATCCAGCATCCCGCTTGAGAAATTTCAGATTGAGGAACTGATTCAAAGGCTGGACAGAGACGGCACAGGCATGGTGGATTACAGGTGTGATCTCTCTTACATCACACGTGGACTCTTCTCATCTAAACTCTACTTTCATGATGATGTCATAAATCATGAGCTCTGATGTCTCAGACAGACTGATTTCTGTGTTCCAGAGGCCTGGCGGACACGCGGAAACAGATGATGCGAGATCACCGCCGGCAGCTGAGGAAAGTGGAGTCTCGACAGAAGAAGGAGAAACAGAAGAGCGACAGAATCCTGAAGACCTTCGAGAGCGCCGTGGGGGCCGTGACCCCTCGCAGCTCCATGATAATCTCACCTAGTGGTGCCAGAGAGGACTGGACCGGCCCGCAGCACTTCTCTGCCACCCCACTGAGCTCCTGGCATCACATCATCATGTCCAACAGCAGCCGTTACTTCGTCCAGAACATGAGCAGCGAACACGTCCACCTACCCATGATAGGGGGCGCCACGTCTTACAAACCTCCCAGCTCAGCGGACGTCCGCTCGTATTCCCAACCCAACCTCTCCTCCAGCGGCACCAAACCAGCTGTCAGCAAACCGACATCAGCTCAGAGGATTCACTCCACATCTAACCCTAGTGTGATGAGTCCCACAGCTGACCTGACCCGCTCCAGACCCGCACTAAACACTCAAGACGACGCTAAAGCAGGAGTTAAGAGCAAGAAGAAGAAGACAAAGAAAAGGAAAGATTCAAAAGGAAAAAGTCAAACTAACGCATGAAAGCTGTTCAGATCAGAATACATTCATGTCTTCTCGTTCAGGATGAGTGTGTGAACCAGTCTGCATCATTTCATAACATCTGGATAAAAAAGACACAGGATGCATTCTAGCAGTATGCTATATCTACATTTACATTTATTCATTTGGCAGACGCTTTTATTTTATTATTTATTTATTTATTTATTTATTTTTTTTATTATTTATTTTACAAGTAGTTTTTATACAGTGTCACATTACTGCAGAGCAATCAGGGGTAAGGTGTCTTGCTCAAGGGCACTTCAGTCATGACCTGCTGACACTGAGATTAGAACCGGCAACCTTCTGATCACAAGCCCAACGCTCTAACCATTACTATTAGACAATATCAAATCAATAAGCAATTGTTGTTGTTGAACATGAGTGATTACCAGATAAAATTGTTCACCTACCTACATAACAAGACAGCAAATATTGAAAAAATATATAAAAACTAGTCAGTTCTACATTTTTTGTTTTAATGCAGGTACATACTGTCAGCATTTGGGACTGCTGTTTCCTTAGTTCTGCCACTAGAGGTCATGTCACTCACCTGTGGTCACTCGTTTGTGTAATTGTCTTCACCTGCACATTGTTTCCCCTGTGTATTTAAGTTCTGTCTTTGTTATACATTGTTGCTTGGTCTTTGTATGAGATGTCTGCATGGTGACTTGAGTGTAAGGATTGTTTGAGAAGCGACAAATTGTAAGATTAATTTTTTGTTTAAGTTATTTAAAGAAGTGCTTTGCATCTGTCTTTTGTTTTTCTCCCCTCGTGGAGGTTTTGTTTTCCTGTTTATACCTCATGTGGAGAAGAACATTTGTTGGAGTTTTGTCATCTTTCATTTATTAAACCTTTTTACTGATACATCGTATCCGGTGTTTCAATTGGATCCTACCCCTGCTTGCTGGTGGCTCAGTTGTATTACCGCCTAGCGATTACACCAGAGACCTGAGTTCTGACACATACAGTGTGTGACTGTATGATTTGTTATATTACTAGATCTTTGTCGGTGTAAAAAATATTTTGTTTGTATGTTTTCTAATACATCTCAGAAGATTTAAGTAAATGAACATCACAGAAAAACTAAAGATTCCTGTTAGACAGCTATTAAAATAATGTGCTCATCAGTAATAGAGAGTATGGACATGTACAAAACGTTCAGCAAAATGACTGCTTATATTATCAGGAAACACAATTCCGAGCAACATTTCAGTGTCCAGGAACACCTGATTCCTTTGCAAGTCATTGGGAAGTCGTAAGGATCACCGTAAAGTCCAGCTGCTTGTAATTTCAACAAATAATTGTTTTAGTCCCGGTTTCTTTGTGTCTCTGATTCTCCTCAGCCATTTTACTGCGTGTTTTACCACTCAGGGGAACGTGTCCCGGCGTGTTCACGTGGGAAAGTGACAATGACCCTCTATAGCTGTAAATACAGATTACTGTCAGCATTGACCTTATTTGCATTTAACTAAAGGTGACCATAAGGATGAAGTTTTTTATTGAAACCTCAAAGTCTTTGTAAACAGTTTGTAATAAATGTAACTATTTATAACGCCCCAGTATCCTCAAAGATAAAGGAAAATAATTCCTCACTTTCACTATTAGGTTTACATCAGTGCTGGAAGTTTTTCACTTTAGTGAAAAAAATACTTTAGTTTAATCTGCAGTCTTCTGCATATCTTTTTTTAATGGCGAAACGTGCATTTTTCAGCTGCTGCGGTTCGTTTGATTCAGATCATCTCAGCCCTTGGCCTTAACCACCCCTCAAGCCCCAGATGGCTTTCTTTGGCCCAAGGTATTCGCTGGGCAAAAACCCTGGCAGTTTGCCCCGAGTAAGCCCCGGCGAGACACGATCAAGCCCTGGAAGTGATCATGGAAACGCGACCAATTAAGGTGTTAACATATCTGCTACTGGTATTTAAATCAGCATACGCCACTTGTGTTGTTAGCATTAATCTGCTTGAACGACTCACTGACAGTAGTGGTATGTGACTGACCACAACACAGCAAAATCTTCAAATGTTAAATGTTCTCTCTCTCTCTGGGTCTTTTACACAACAGCATCAAGGGTCGTCTTATTCCTTTATTGGTGAATAAAAGAACTTAATATTATATATTAACAACAAGTAAATATATACCTCTGTTGCGTTTTGCTATTGTACCAAGCTAGTGGGACGATTGGGTTATTGAGCTTCTTTTGTTTTAGACATCAAATTCTTGTTTGCATTAAACCATTGCAAAGCGCTGACTCCTGTTTATTTTAAACATTACCAATCTCGTGAAGCTTTTGTTTTCCGTTTATTGTACATTTGGATTTTAAAATGGATTTTTATAACAGACTAAGCCATTATAAAGAGATTTCTGTTTCTGTTATTTGTTTCATGTTTAACAAAGCAAGCGAAGATATTTGTTTATTTTCAGTTGCTGGACTGGTGTAACTTGATCAGCAGTGATCTTAACATTGGGAACCCTCTGAATGAGATCTGCAGAATTCATAAACACCGCTGGACTGATATTGACATAAGTGTATTCTCTCAGTTTGTGTTTATCTTACCGTTCATCTTGCATTACTGTCTTTCATATGTCTCCGATAATTCTTCGCATAAATCTTTATTATATATACATTATCACATTACAGAGAACCTTCTGCTATATACAGTTATCTTAGTCACTTGCATTTTCTATCTTTTGCTCTTTCCTTCAGCATTTTACTAACATTTAGTTGTTTTCTTGTGTACATTTTATTTATATTACAACTGTGTCTTACTTTATATATTTATCCAGTTATTTACATAATTGCTCTATTTCAATTTTTTCATCCATTTAGATCATTTTATATTGTTAAGATGAAATTCCTTATAGCTGGTGCCTGAAGGTAAAAGGAGTAAGTGCACATACGAATGCACATAACACACGCGCTCGCACACACACCCAGTTGTTGCTCGTGTGAAGATCGCTACAATCACATGGTCAACCCAGTCCCCTGATGATGATGATGATGATGATGGTTTATTGCATGTTTTACTGTGATGTAATATCTCAGTTTGGTCAGTTATTTTCATTGGCATGAAATTTCTCATTGATCAAAAGTGAAATACCAACCTGATATGAAGAATATTGAACACGTAGGCCTACCCCTCTGTCTCAAACCACTCGATTACAGCCATGCTAACAGAATGTGAAATATAACACCAATAAACAATAAGTTATATTAATTCAAACTTACGGTAGATACAGTCAAATATGATTTATGCGTCGCAGGAAAGTACACTGGGATCTTTAGTGTTAGACCGTAAGTCCACATTCACGTGCATTGGTTTTGTGTCCATTGGTCGTTTTTCTTTTACAAACACTTTTGAATTTCGCAAAAGAAAGAAAGTCATAAAGGTTGAAAATGACAAGAATGAATGAAGACAGAAAAGCTAAACATTTTGAAGTAGTGAGTTGAAGAGAACATATGAAGACAGTGTAGTGTTTGTGCATACATAACTGTAATAGAGCAATAGTTTGTTCTGATAGATTTTTATGAATTGGATGCTTCTGCTTCCATTTCGTCTTGTTGTTTTTGGTTTTATTTCAGGTAACACAAACAATAATGTCTATTATCGCCACCTATTTTGTTGGCGTCTTACTGCTTCAATGTTGACGAGAATGTGAGGTATTTTGACATGGGCGTGGCTTATGACATCACACTTGGATGTGGGACGGGCTGGACATCCACCTGAGCCCACAGCAACAGTACACAACAACTGGGTGCGCCATTCGGGACAGGGCCAAAGAATAAGGAAATCACTCAGTTAAAATCGAAAGGAAAAACATCTTAGACGGTAAGACCTAGACGATCAATTTCACTTCAGCTTCCTTCTGATATAATGTCTTTATTTCTGATCATGTTTTTAGTACACTTGTTGTCGTGTTAATCGATCTTAACGCTTATTTAAAACCGACGAGATGTTGAAGATTATTATCATGAAATCAAACATCAGAGAATCACAACCGAAATACATACATGATAAAAGAGTGTTTGTTATAACACTGGATTATCTACAACATTTGCTTTGTTTTAGGGAAACATTGATGTCTATAACTGGAAACTGATTCCATTGATGAGATGCCAAATCTTATTGGAATTAAATAGACGCTGCAAAAATGAATTTTATTATGGAAAAAGCTAGTGGTTCATAAAGGTATTTTAATGGAAACCATTCGAATTTCTTAATGGTTTCTGTTTTTGAGCAGATATTATGTATTATTGTTTATTTTCTGTGTTTTTGTATAAATGTAAGGACGATATTGAGTTAGTTCACCTGTGTGTGTGTGTGTGTGTGTGTGTGAAGTCTATGTAAGATGTCATGATAAAGACAGGTTTGTTCAGATACTTTTACTTTCAGATGTGTCTGATGATGTCTGTTATGTTTCTCTGCAGCTACCAGAAGTACACACGCACGCACACACGCTCACGCACACACACACACGCCCACGCTCACGCGCACACGCTCACGCACACACGCACACGCTCACGCACACGCTCACGCTCACGCACACGCACACGCACACGCACACACACACACAGCCTCATGTCTCAGATAGCACACTCCATTACGTAAGCCAGATGTTTGTGTGCTATCAGGGGTGTTTATGTTAAAAATAAACAACACAACACATACGTAAACCCACACATGCACATTTACTTTCACTCAATAGTGTGCACATGTGAGGGCTCGACTGCTCTCTTCTCACATTAATACAGAAGAGAGACAAAGTGATAGAAACACACAGCAGACTGTCTATAGTCATGTAGATATTTAATTGAGTGTTTTCTGTGTTTCTTTATACAGATCTGAGGTCAGTTTCTCATTATGGAGAATAGAGAGAGCATTGATTCTGAAATAAAACATTCAGAGAGAGAGAGACAGAAAACATCCTCATCATCTCCAGAACCCAGTGCTGTGTCTCTGAAGAGTGACAGATCCAAGAGTAATCCACCTGATCTCAGTGATGGATCTGTATCATCTGAACTTCTGTGAGTATAAACATGTTTATCTGATGTTGTGAAACTAGGATTTGATCACAGTTTGGTTTTATTTGCTCACTGTCATTTTACTCCAAAATAGTTTGTAGATTTCCTCATGGAACACAAAAGTTGTATTTTTTTTATACAACATAATGGTGGGTAAAGATGAAACCATTTGACCAAAAAACAGATGAACATCAAGTTCTATATTGATCTAACATGTTAAATGCACTTTTTGTTTTTATAAACATCAAATCAATCACATTAATAGTAATAATTGCACAATGGGTTCATGAGGTAAAAGTTTCTCTAGTTTTAGATTGAACACTTAAGTGAGTAAATCAGACGTCCATATAAACACAAATCAAATCTGTCTACATGTGTCTTGAGAATTAAGGTCTTCCTCAGGGCGTACGGATTTGAACAGAACTTCAAACCTATCAGATGACATCATGTTATAGAAATTTAATAGAAAAGATTGGTTTGTCTAAAGAAATATGAAAGAATTGTGTGTCAATATATCTTTATTCATTTAAGTGATTCAGTTTAGCCACCAAAATGATTCGTTCAGATTTACTCACTGATTCGTAATGAAAACTCATTAGGTTTATTAAAATGAGTGTCTATAAAAATAAAAGTTTAGCTCACAAAAGACAAGGAAGCTGAATTTATTGCAATTTGAAAAATACTGATGATTGATTTTTTTAAGCTAGAGAAAAAAGTAATTTTAATAACATGTTGGTGTTATTGTAATGTTTAATATATAAACTCACAATATATCCAGTTAAAGTTGATTATCTTTGGTTAAGGCATTCATGCTGTCTTGTGTGTTTGACATTCTACTTTGAAAAGGCCAATGAACTTGGCGAATGGGACATTCATTCACCTTTTTGTTCTTCGGAACCTGCGAGGCTACTGCTGAGCGACCTTGTGCCTGGTACCTTGATCGATTGGGCCTTCGGGTCAACCAGCACAAGAGCATGCTCTCCCCTGTCAGAGCACCTCTTTTCCCGGTATGAAACTAGACTCTGTTACCAGACAGCATGCCTCACAAGAGTGTGGCCCTCGTCAGCCGACGTGCTCTCTCATCAGGTAGCTCCGTGGATGTAGCTCCATTCCCCGCGGTCCAGCTCATTGGGAACAGTGCGAGCAGACAAAAAGGTGAATGAATGGGCACGTGCCGTCCCATTCGCCAAGTTCATTGGCCTTTTCAAAGTAGAGGTTCCTTTTCTGCAGCGTGCACTTGTTCCCAGGCATGTTTAGCCTCTGTAGTCTTGGGTGCGACCACACCATCCTCGAGCCAGAGAGGCACGATACCTACGTCACATGTCTGGGTCTCCTGCATGTTAATGTAGCGTTCGTGGTAACGGTATTGCGGTCACTGCTGGCCGTGTTCGTTGGACACTGTTTGCTTCCTGCCCGACAGCGGCTAAAAAGCTGACTACGGCAGTGAGCGGCAGTGGTGATATGGGAGTACTGGTGGGTGTAACTCCGTCGCATTGCTGCGGACCGCCCAGGCCCCGTAACGCCTGACATCAGGATTGGTTTGTGGTTATCGACACGAAGGACGCGTACTTCGTGCCTCGATTCTCCAAGGGTCGAGCTTACAAGTAGAGCCTCCTCCCCCTCGGTCTGGCCCTTCCTCCCTGTGCCTTCACGAAGGTCACGGAGAGTGCCCTCACTCCCCCCGGGAGCTGGGCGTGCGTATGCTAATTATCTTGACGACTGAACTATCTTGGCACTCGTGGGATCTGTGGCCTACGCACTGGGACCATGTGCCTAGCACCTCAACCAATTGGGTTTACGGGTCAACCTGGACAAGAGCATGCTCTCCCCTGTCGGAGCACCTCTTTTCCGTGTAGGGGACTAGACTCTGTTACCATACAGCATGCCTCATGAGAGCGTGACCAGCCAATGCTGTGCTGCCTGGCCCTTGTCAGGCAACAGTCAGTGGTCGCTCTGAAACACTCAGAGGCTCCTAGGGCATATGGCATCCTTGTCGGGAGTCATGACGTTCAGGTTGATGCATATGAGTCCGCTTCAGCATGGGCTTCAGAGTCGGGTTCCCTGGAGAGCTTAGCACACCGGCACAGGGCGTGTTCCCATCACGTCTATCTGCCGGCGCACCCTAACCCCTTCGACAGACATGTCCCACTCCGGGCTGGAGTCCCGTTAGAGCAAGTGGGACGCCTCCTCTGGAGTCAGCAGTGGGTGGTGTCCCTGTGGGCACAGCCGATGTGCTCTTTGCAGGTCGCTCCGCGGAAGTTGACGACTCCATCCCTGCGGTCCAGCGCATTGGGAGCTGTACGGGCAGGCAGAGGGAGTCCTGTTCGCCCACCTGCACACCTCCCATTGGCCGCTTAGGTCCTCCCTTTCCAAGACATCCCCTGTACGGATGCCTTCGCGTCCCAGACTGCCACACTGTGGCTATTGATAGTTTCCAGAATTGTCTTTTTTTATCTGCGGCTGAATCGGTTTGTTTGTATCACTCCACTTGCACTCTCTTTAACATTAGTGTATTTTATTTAACATTAGTGTATTTTATTCGTAGTATACATTTATTAATCATTGTCGTTGCTAACTTATCCTGATAGCTGAAGATCTTAAACCAAAATCGATAGTTAACTCCGCGCTGTTAGCATAGCATTAGCGCGCTAGCGGGCTTCCTCTTTACAGTTAAAAATCATCTCGCCTTCTAGTTGTCTTGTGTGCTAACTGTTTCTCTTTTAAGCGTATATACTAAGATTCATCAAACAACCTTGGTAAGTTGGATTTACTCTTCAAACCCTGTGAGTTATGGCTTCTTCTCTTATTATTGTCACCTGCACCTCATGTCAAATGTGTAGCTTAGCCTTCTCTGTCAGCAGCGAGGGCTTTACATGCGATAAATGCAGGGAAATAGCTAGGCTGACAGAGAAGTTCTTAGAATTAGAGTCTCGCATCCAATCTTTATCTGAGGATAGTAAGAGTGTAAGGACCTTAGAAAACACTTTGGATGCGAGCAACGTTAACGTTAGCGCGCACAGCTCGGTTCCGATTGAACATCCCCCGCAGCTGGGAAACTTTGTGACTGTGAGGTGGCGTAGTCGCAGGTCAAAACATCACTCAACCGTTCCGGTTACAGTCTCGAACAGGTTTGCCCCACTCAGTGATGCACCGACTGAGAAACCTGCTGAAAGTGCCCTAGTTATCAGTGATTCTATTGTTCGGAACGTTAACATAGAGGCACCAGCCACCATAGTCAAATGTTTACCGGGCCCCCCAAAAAAAAAAAAAAATTTTGCCCCAATCTAAATTCTGTAAAATTTTTTTTCCCCCCGCCACAAAAGATGTTCTCCTCCCCCAACGGAGATCATAAAAAATAATATTAAAGAGGTGTGTAAGCTCGCAAGCACGATGTCAGACACTGTAATATTCTCTGGCCCCCTCCCTGCTTATCGTGGTGATGAGATACATAGCAGATTATCATATCTAAATGGCTGGATGTCTGAGTGGTGCCTGCAGAATGATATAATTTTTATAAATAACTGGAAGAGTTTTGAGGGCAGACCTGACCTGTTGAAAAGTGATGGTCTCCACCCCTCCTGGGCTGGAGCTTTTCTCCTGTCTAGAAATATGGCACATAGTCTTAATGCTAAAACTTGACTCACTGGGGCCCAGGTCAGGAAGCAGACAGAATGGCATAACCAATTGATCTGCTTGCCGTCTCACGTCGCAGAACACACATAGGCCTAATGCACAACATGCGATAATCCTTTCTCCCAAACATCATAAAATAGAGACTGTGTCTGTCCCTCCGGATTAGCAAACATAAAATAATGCGAAAACCTCTCAAATGTAATTTAATTAACATTAAACTAATTAAACATAAAAAAATAGAGATAATCAACTGTTACGACTGCGGAATGCTAAATATTAGATCTCTCTCTAATAAAGCACTTTTTGTATAATGATATGATAACAGATCATAAAATAGACATGCTCTGTCTGACAGAAACATGGCTAAAGCCAGATGATTATATTGACTTTAAATGAGTCTGGCCCCAAAGATTATTATTATAAACATGAGCCTCGTCTAAAAGGCAGAGGGGAGGTGTTGCTGCACTTTACCGTAACTCTTTTAGCATTTCCCAGAAGTCTAATCCTAAATACAATTCTTTTGAAGTCATGGTACTTCATGTATCAACACCTAATACTAAGGATAAAACATCTTTAAAATTTATTCTGGCTATTGTATATAGGCCTCCAGGGCACCACACAGATTTTATTAAAGAATTTGGTGCGTTCTTATCAGAACTAGTACTGGCCAGACAGAGTCCTTGTTGTTGGTGACTTTAACATCCATGTAGATAACGATACAGATGCTTTAGGAATGGCTTTTAAAGACACTCTTAACTCCATGGGCGTTAGACAACATGTGTCAGGACCCACTCACCTTCCTAATCATACTTTAGATTTAATATTGTCTTACGGTATAAATGTGGACGACGTAAAAATCCTTCAGCAGAGCGAAGACATTTCGGATCATTATCTGGTATCATGCTTGCTTCACTACCCTATGGTGCAAATCAAACTCCTAGTTACAAATATGGTAGAACAATAACTTCAACTACAAAAGGTGCGTTTCTTGATAATTTGCCTGAATTGTCTCAAATCTCTAGCATGATTAATAAAGTTGAAGATCTTGACTGTACCATTGAAAATTTTAACACCACCTTCTCGGAAACGCTAAACATAGTTGCTCCTCTGCCCTTTAAGAAGATTAAAAATGACAGCCCGACACCGTGGTATAATGAACAAACTCAGGCTCTAAAGAAAGCGGCACGAAAAATGGAGCGCAACTTTAAGAAAACTAAATTAGAGGTATTTCGTACAGCATGGAAGGATAGTATTCGAAAATACAGGAAAGCCCTAAACACGTCTAGATCCGCCTACCTTTCATCACTAATAGAAGAAAACCAGCACAACCCTAGGTTTCTATTTAACACAGTGGCTAAATTAACCAAAATATAAATCGTCATCGACATCTGATTCTGTATACCAGCATAGCAGTGATGAATTTATGAACTATTTCACAAATAAAATCCAAGATATTAGAGAAAAAAATTATAACTATGCAACCAGAAGTGAAACCCGCTGAACAAACAACTAACTACAGCACCCCTAAGGAGAAATTGCGATTATTTTCTACCATAGATCACGATGAACTATCTAAAATCATTAGATCATCTAAATCAACTACATGCATGTTAGACCCTACACCTACAAATCTACTGAAAGAGATGCTCCCAGAAATTATAGATCCTCTTCTTAGCATTATTAACTCATCTCTGACACTAGGACATGTGCCTAAAGCATATAAGGTGGCTGTTATAAGGCCCCTTGTCAAAAAAACCATCTCGACCCTGGAGAATTAGTTAATTACAGACCTATTTCGAATCTACCTTACATATCTAAAGTTCTGGAAAAAGTAGTCTCAACTCAAATATGTTCCTTCCTCCAAAGGAATGAAATCAATTAAGATTTCCAGTCTGGATTTAGAGCACGTCACAGTACAGAGACTGCTTTGATCAGAGTTACAAATGATCTGCTTATGGTGTCTGACCGAGGTAGTATCTCCTTGTTGGTGCTTCTAGATCTTAGTGCTGCATTCAACACCATTGACCACAGCACGCTCCTACATAGACTCGAAAATTATGTCGGTATTAAGGGAATAGCTTTGAAATGGCTTAGATCTTATCTATCCGACCGTTATCAATATGTATGCAATGAACAACGAAGTGTCACGCAAAACGCAAGTCCTGTACGGTGTACCACAGGGCTCAGTCTTAGGCCCTATGCTTTCGCATTATACATGCTATCCTCTTGGAGATATAATAAAGCGACACAGAGTTTGCTTTCACTGTTATGCTGATGATACGAAACTTTATATTTCCTCGAAGCCTCATGAAACACAGCAATTCCATCGAATAGTGGAATGCATAGTCGTTATAAAAAAGTGGATGAGTAATAATTTCTTATTACTGAACTCAGACAAAACCGAAGTGTTACTTATTGGACCAAAGAACCGCCCTACGTAACAACCAAGAATACTGCTGAACTATTGATGGATGTTCCATAAAACCCTCATCTTCAGAAAAATTTTGGCGTTTTTTTCATATACTTTTTATTTTGAAAAAAAAACCCCCAACACCTGTAAAATTGCGTTTTTCCATCTAACAAATATATTTAAACCACGTCTTAATGCTAAAATAGGCCCTATGCTTTTCGTGCTACCTCTAGGAGATATAATAAAGCGACACGGAATAAGCTTTCACTGTTATGCTGATGATACGCAACTTTATATTTCCTCGAAGCCTCATGAAACACAGCAATTCCATCGAATAGTGGAATGCATAGTCGTTAAAAAAAAGTGGATGAGTAATAATTTCTTATTACTGAACTCAGACAAAACTGAAGTGTTACTTATTGGACCAAAAACCGCCCTACGTAACAACCAAGAATACTGCTTAACTATTGATGGATGTTCCATAAAACCCTCATCTTCAACAAAGAATCTTGGCGTGTTATTCGATAGTACTCTATCATTTGAGAAACAAGTCTCCAACACCTGTAAAATTGCGTTTTTCCATCTAACAAATATATTTAAACCACGTCATATGCTTTCACCATCAGATGCAGAGAAGCTAATTCATGCCTTTATGACATCAAGACTAGATTACTGTAATGCACTATTAGGTGGTTGCCCTGCAGGCCTATTACAAAAACTCCAACTGGTCCAAAATGCGGCAGCTCGAGTTCTTACACATACAAAAAAGTATGAGCATATTAGCCCGGTTCTGTCAACCTTGCACTGGTTAACTATAAAGCATCGCATTAACTTTAAAATCTTGCTTATTACCTATAAAGCCCTGCATGGTTTAGCTCCTCACTACTTGAGTGAACTTCTCTCGATTTACAGTCCTTCACGTACATTACGCTCTCAGGTGTCCGGTCAGTTGGTAATACCTAGAATTTCAAAATCAAGTGCAGGCGGCAGATCCTTTTCCTATCTAGCGCCTAAAATTTGGAACAGTCTTCCCTGCAGTGTCCGGGAGGCAGACAAACTCTGTCAGTTTAAATCTAGACTAAAGACGCATCTTTTTAATCTTGCATACACTACATTATCACAATATAAATATTCCAAAGGTTTAGGCTGCACTAGTTAGATCAACCGGAACCAGGAACACTTCCAATAACAACTGATGCATTTGTTGCATCGAAGAGTGCAGAACAGTGCTCTACTCTCAGCCAGTCTTGTCTCATTGTTCCAAGGTTACTAGAGCGGGCAGGACGCAGTCCATGCACAGACCTGACGAATGCTGTGATGGTAGAGCTGGACAAAGGACATGGCAACTCTACAAAACTATTAATGATAATCTTAAATCTAATTATTTTTTTATTTTGCCTTGTTGTGCAAGCACTGTCAAGCTTGAGCAGAGGATGCAGCTTTTGCCAGAGGGGAACTGGAATCCCCTGGTTAGGCCTGGTTTCCCTCCAAGGTTTTTTTTCTCCTCCAATGGAGTTTTGGGTTCCTAGCCACCGTTTGCATACTGTTTTGCACTGTTTGCCTGGCCTGGGGGCTGCTAGAATTTTGTAGTTTAATTTAATTAACACTGCATATAGGAACCTATAGTCTGTCTAATATTTGACCTGTGTTTTGACTTGCATAACCTTATATGTTTTGTACCTGGGCTAATGCTCCACACGTAGTGACTCCCCTCCTTGGGTAGTCCCGTCTGACACTTTCTCACTCTTGGTTTCCCTGACCCACGACTGCACTGCCAAGTTCAGCTCAAACCATATCATCAAGTTTGCTGATGACACAACAGTGGTAGGCCCTCATCAGCAAAAATGATGTAACGCACTACAGAGAGGAAGTGGCACAGCGGGCTGAATGGTGTGGCACTAACAACCTGTCCCTCAATGTGAGTAAGACAAACGAGCTTGTGATGGACTTCAGGAGAAACTCTGTTGACCACCCCCAACTGACCATCGGCATCTTACCTGTGGAGAGAGTCGGTAGCACCAAATTCCTGGGGGTGCACATCACAGAGGATCTCACCTGGACAACCAACACCATGTCACTCTCCAAGAAGGCACAACAGCGCCGACACTTCCTCCGCCGGCTGAAAAGAGCAAGCCTCCCTCCACCCATCCTCACCACTTTCTACAGGGGAACCATTGAGAGCGTGCTGACCAGCTGCGTCACTGTCTGGTACGGAAACTGTACTGCAGAAGACCGCAAGACCCTCCAGCGGACAGTGAACACAGCTGCAAAGATCATCGGTGCCCCTCTCCCCTCCATCCTAGACATCTTCCTTACACGATGCTCAAGCAAAACCAACCGCATCGTGAAGGACCCCACCCACCCCTCCCATAGTCTCTTCCAGCTCCGACCATCAGGAAGACGTTACCGGAGTATCAGAACCCGTTCTGCCAGACTTCTCAACACCTTTTTCCCCCAAGCTGTAAGAGCCCTGAACTCAAATCACCCCGCCCCTCTCTTTGATCCCCCAATAGCCCGGTCAGTGTTGATCCGCTGGAAGTTGTGACGCGGCGCAGCACCGTGGCGTTTTCCAGGGTAACCCCATTCTGTCAGTCTCGACACAACGTCTGGGAACCGAGGTTACATACGTAACCAAGACGTTTTCCTATTTCAAGTTCAGTAATGTAAAGGTTTTTTAACACAGGAGTAGTTACTGTAAAAGATCTAATTGATTCTGTAAATGGTCAGTGGTATACGGCTATAGATCAATTGCTGATAAAGTTGGGATTAGATCAGAAAAATATGTTGAAAGATTAATTGAGGATCATAAAAAGGATCCTTTCCTCAATCTTTCTTGACCTATGTGAATAATCTTATGGAAAATGGGGAAATGTCTTTGGTTTTTCCAAATCTTAGAGCGAACATTATTTCTGATTTGGATAAAGATCTAAATAATACTCTATTAAAAGGTTTTAAAGATGTATTGCTTTATTGATGTTTTATTGCATGTTTATAAAATCTTTGTTTTATACTCAATTGAAGGGGAATGTTGACACCAATTGGAGAAAGTATTTTGTAGTTTCTTCACAAATAACTCCATCATGGGTCTGAATATCTCCAGTGGAGAGTACTTTATTGTGCTGTGGCAACAAATAGTTTTGTGTCACAATTCCAGTCGCTTTTGTGATATTCTTGATACTGTCTTTCATTTATTTTGTGATTGTTTTAAGTTGATTCCTTTATTTGATCTTTTGGATAGAATATTTATGAAAACTTGGTTTTATGTTTTCAAGGGATATGTTTATTGTGTACACTTGGTAACTTTCTACTGGGACAGGCAAAGTTGCTATTCTAAAGTCTCACACATGTTAAAATGAAGGGGGAATGACTAATTTGCTTGGAATGTTAAAGGCCCTCCTTTATCAAACGATCCTATGCCAGAAAACTGAGCCTACGTTTGCTGGACGTGAGTGGTTGCTAAGATCAAATCTTACGTCTCAGCTCGTATACGCAAGATAAGGTGAAGGTCAGTGTACGCTTTACCCTTTTGATAACTGAAACGGAATAATGACAAACAGAAATATAAAAAATAAATTAGTCAGTGTATCAAATGTAAAAATGTACATGATCCGGACAGAAGAACCCAAATCCAGACGGTGATGAGGCAGCTGACCCCATCGCAGTGTAAGCCCTTGCCATCAGTGATGGCGAGGACTAACAAGCTTCGGAAGGGCATCTGTGGACACAAGTGCACTTATGCCACGAGAGCACGCTCTACCTGGGGTACCGACATAGCCCTTCGCTGCTCCAGAGTCAAGGGAAGTCAGGGCAACCGAGCTCGTCTGCTGCGAATGCGCCGAAGGGGGCGTTCCTGTTTTTCGTGAGCTCTTCATGCACTGCCCAGAACTGGCACCGGGGAAGAATGCGCTTCCTCCGTGTTCTGTGTCCAGGTACCAAGAGTGCCGCCCGATGCTCACAGCGTCCGGGCAAGCATGGCAGAAATCTCTTTGTCAGCCTCGTCCTGGGCTTGATCGAATGAGCTGGAAGGCGGGATGATGTGAGATATGATCTCACTGATGATTTAATCCAATCACAGCCCCTTGGAGGCATTGCCCCCTCTCACGTGATTTGTCTCTATTCTTTTCAAGTACCCCCACTCAAAGTCACCACATGCTTTAGGGGGTATATTGAAAGACAATAAGCTTAGAGGAGGCAAGAGAAACGCTGCCTCCCTCTGGAATTCTTTCAAGCTGTGTCACTGTTTCAAATTGCTGTACACGTTGGTTGAGAAATGTTGATTATAGGCTTTAATAAGGATTTAAACAACAAATACTAATCTTGTTTATGTTAAATTTAATGTTGTGTTCAGTTTTTGTCTTGAATACTTGAAACGTTTATAAAAAGTCGCTAAATTTTACTAACGTAACTCTTTACTGATTGCACGATAAAATCATAACATACACAACTGCAAAAAAGTAATTGTAGCAGCATCTTGTAATTTTGTGATAAACATTGCCGCATCTCCATACGGTCAGTGACGTATTGTAATGACGTATGACAGTGTAGTCATTTCTTAGGGGAATGTTTTTATCCCTTGTTTTTAGTTCTGAAAACAGAACTATTTGTAAATCAACTTACTGAAAACAGTATTTGGATTAATGAAGTGTTTGTGACTCATTTAGTGCCTCCAACAACTAACTCTCATATGATGCAATTGCAAAAGAGATAACTTTTGTAAAAACACATCTCTCAGACATGTCTGGTCTTTCAGAAGGCAAGTGTTGATGTTTCTGTCTTCACCGGAGCGTAGTTTGGAGATTTCATTCCATGTGAGTCAATAACCCTTAACCAAAAAACAAAAATAAGAAATTACAAGGCTCAATGTTGACTGTCGTATCAGCCCACTAAACAAATCCGTAGTCTTCCGACAGGCGGTAGCGTTTTGGGCACAGCAACTAGAGACGGACTGTGTTAACACAATAGCTGGTTGCTCTCAGTCAGCATACGTAGACCCAGTCCAGCATGCAGAAACCCCACTGATGAGAAATTGATGAAGTAGGAGTCAGCGACACAAATAGCAAGTAACAGCGCAGAAAAGCACAGGACAGGGAGGGAATGGAGGCGGGAACCAGCGAACATTTAACAACCTTTAATCAAAATAAACAAACAATAACACGGAAGTAAACACGGAGCCACCTCAGGGTAGACTGCCGGCCACAAGAACATAAATACAAACTTAACACATGTCCGGTCCCGGTCATCTCTCGTCAACATTCCTGCCGCTTGTCCTCTTAAGCTACCGATCTCCTCCCTGGGATATGCAGGTCCAGTGTGTGCACAGCTGATTCCATCATCACTCACGCCACCGGCCCCGCCTCACGACTCTCGTCCCGCCTTCATCACCACACGTACCTAAGAGGCTGGCCATCACACACGCTCATCAAAGAAACACAACACCCATCAATACAAGCAAGCCAGTTAATTCCTCCGTCCTCTAAAACAAATAACACCTCTAAAACCCATTTTAATTAAAGGAAAACTTAGGTGTTTACCAGCTAGTAGTTCCTATCTCGTGGAGAGCCACGCAACACGCCGGAAGTTCAGTGACGCTCGGATGAGGCTCATCCAGGCAGCACAACTTAACAATTAATATTAATTGGTATTCCAGCACATCCACGTGAGATCTCTGTGTTGAATCTCTGTTTTGGGAGTGGTATTTGATGATCAGCTTAACCTCTCAAGCCATGTTGCCAGCACCACCCGGTCCTGTAGATTCATCCTCTACAACATTAGGAAAATCAGACCTTTCCTATCAGAGCACTCTACGCAAGTCCTAGTCCAGGCTCTTGTCTTGTCCAAACTGGATTATTGCAATGCGCTTCTGGCTGGACTTCCTGCTTGCACAATCAAACCTCTCCAGATGATCCAAAATGCGGCGGCAAGAGTGGTCTTCAATGAACCGAAGAGAGCGCATGTAACTCTGCTCTTCATCAGGTTACACTGGCTCCCTGTTGCCGCCCGCATAAAGTTCAAAGCTATGCTCCTGGCCTACAAGACCATCACCGGGTCTACACCATCGTATCTCCACTCGCTAATGCAGATATGTAAGCTTTGCGCAAGTTCTATCAGAAAGACTCCTCACGTCATAATCAATTACCAGTTAGCCTATCATCCCTCAGCACGTAGTATAAAAGGATTGTACTTACCTTCTCTTTCGTTCACAGAAACTAACGCCCGAGTGAAAACCCCCATCCTCCCCTCCACCACCACCACCAGGTCTGGCCCCGTCCTCAGTCCGGGGGTAGGCTCCGCTCCTGCCTTATCTTCAGGCAGGAACTCCAGAATCATTTTGCCATGATTCCTTCATCGGACGGGGCCTACGCCCAAACTATTATACAATACAAATATATTGTTACATAATAAATATCATATATCGTTCTATGTGTCCTGAGTCTTTCTGGTAGAACTATGTTCCTGCCAGATCACTGCCATCTGCAAAGGAACAACGACTAGTGGTACCATCCCAAAAAGGAAAAAAGTCACTCTCGCGTGCCTTCTCTGGATCTGTTCCACATTGGTGGAATGATCTACCAGCTGCTACAAGATCAGCAGACTCTGTTGCCATCTTTAAAAAACGCCTCAAAATGCATCTCTTCCGTCAACATGTAGCTGATTGATTTCAACCTCTAATTCTTTTCTGTCTCATTATTTATGTATAAAAAATATATATATATATATATACGGACATCACTATTCTTAGCTTTGTATACTGTGCTAGGCTTTAATGGACTAGTTTTGACTAGTTTTGGCACTTATGCATTTTGTTGCCTATGTTGTTATAATTGCTTCTAATGTTTCCTCATCTGTAAGTCGCTTTGGATAAAAGCGTCTGCTAAATGACTAAATGTAAATGTAAATGTATTGTGCGCAGGTGGAAATCAGTTTTGGGCAGTATGGTGGAGATTCATATTTTTAATGTTGGGAAAGTCTGTGTTGCAACTTTTATTGCTTCGTGCATAACCGACTGCACTGCAAAAATGACTTTCTTACTTAGTTTTTTGATGAGCAAACTGTTTTATGAAAATAAGTCTTGTTTTTAGTAAAAAAATATGAAATTTCAGTGAACTTGTGCTTAAAACAAGCAAAAAAATCTGCCAATGGGGTATGAAAAATAATCTTGAATAAAGTTTTACCTTTAGTCGCTCAATTGAAGATTATTTTTCTTACCCCATTCCCTGCATTTGAGTCTCCGAACTTTCTTGTGTGTCCCAGTGTCATGACACTATTTGTTCTATTAAACACAAAGAAAGATATTTGAAAGAATGTTAACAATTTTCAGTTCTGTGACATCATCCTCTACCATAGTATTATAAAAAATATATTTTTAGTATAAAAATAGTATAAAAATATTGAATCTTTTTTTGTTCTGTTGAAACCACAAAGTAAGATATTTTGAAGAATTTAGGGAAAAACATTTAGGGCACCTTTGATTACCATAATTTTTTTTCTACTATGGCAGTTACTGATGTCGCAGGATTGAAAATTGCTAACATTCTTTTAAATATCTTTCTCTGTGTTCATCAGAACAAAGTATTTTATACAGGTTTATACAGGTATGAAATGTCATGAGGCTGCGTAAATGATGACAGAATTTCCATTTTTGGGTGAACCGGATGCAAGTTTTTTTTTTTTATAGTCGTTAGTGTTATTTGTTTGCCCACAAAATGTATCCTCGTCGCATTATAATAATTTATACTGAACCACCGGAGTTGCGTGTAAAATTTTACGATGTCTTTACGCACTTTCATCACTTTGAAGATTGGTTGCATTGCAATCGAAGGAGGAGTCAGAAAGCTTCCAAAACCTCTTTTTTTGTGTTTTTTTGGGAAAGATTTAGGTCATACAGATGTTAAACTATTTGACAGTGAGTAATTAATTGCAGAATATAAATATTTCGTCGAAATAACCCTTCGATGTACTTTTTCAGTTACCTGTCTATTTATGTGATGACCTGCTTTTGTGTTTTTTTTAAGATGATAACAGACGTATTCTTGTGCTGTTTGGCCTGTGCTACAAAACTTTTAAAAGTGTAGCACCTGTGCTATTTGCAAAAACAGTTACCATACAGACTGGCTACATTTATTTCTAGATCAGAGAGTCAGAGAAGAGGTCAACCAGAACCCAGTGTTGTGTCTCTGAAGAGTGACAGATCCAAGAGTAATCCACCTGATCTCAGTGATGGATCCGTATCATCTGACTCTCTGTGAGTATAAACATGTCTGACTGATTATTCAACTGATGATCATTGATGTTAAGTGACATATGAAGCTACAGTGAGACATTGATACAGAAAATACACAATTTATATTTTGTTTATACTTGAATTCCTTTACATTCACACATTGTTTTCTGTGTGTTGTTTGTATATTTTCTTTGTAGATCAAACATTAGATGTAAACATGATGTGAGTGCAGACGTGCAGCAGGATTCTCATCATGAATCAGTGGATGATGTTCTGCAGAGAGTCAAAGACAAACACAAAAGCATCATGAAGAACAAGTATGAGAGTTTATTTGAGGGAATCAAAGCTCAAGAGAATCAAACGCTCCTGAAGAGAATTTACACACAGCTGTACATCATAGAGGGAGAGAGTGAAGGAGTGAATGAAGAACATGAGGTTTTACACATGGAGAGAAAGCCCAGAAGAACACAAGACACTCCAGTCTACTGCAATGACATCTTTAAACCTCAATCACATCAAAGACACAAAATCAAGAGTGTTCTTACTAAAGGCATCGCTGGAATTGGAAAAACCGTCTCTGTGCAGAAGTTCATTCTGGATTGGGCCGAGGGAACAGCCAATCAGGACGTAGATTTCATGTTCCTGCTTCCGTTTCGAGAGCTGAACTTGATTCAAGAGCATCGCTACAGTCTTCACAAACTTCTGCTGGACTTTCATCCTGAACTTCATGATGTGGACTCGCAGATTTATGAGGAGTGTAAAGTTGTGTTCATCTTTGATGGTCTGGATGAAAGCAGAATGACTCTGATGTTCTCAGACGACAGTGAGAAAGTTTCTGATGTGACTGACACTTCATCAGTGGCTGTGTTGATGTCAAACCTCATGAGAGGAGATCTGCTTCCCTCCGCTCTCATCTGGATCACCTCCAGACCAGCAGCAGCCAATCAGATCCCCTCCAAATACATCACGCGTGTGACAGAGATCCAGGGATTCAACGACGCTCAGAAGGAGGAATATTTCAGGAAGAGAATCAGCGACGAGCATCAGTTCAGCAGAATCATGTCCCACATTAGAAGAGCGAGAAGCCTCCACATCATGTGTCACATACCCGTCTTCTGTTGGATCTCATCCACTGTGCTTCAGAACATCCTGACACATGATCAGACTGAAGAAATCCCCAAAACTCTGAGTGAAATGTACATCCACTTCCTGCTGATTCAGATGAAGAGGAAGAATGAGAAGTACGATCCAGAGAGAGATCCAGAGATCAACAGAGATGTGATTGTGAAACTGGCTGAAGTGGCTTTCAAACAGCTGATGAAGGGCAATGTGATGTTCTATGAGGAGGATCTGAGAGAGTGTGGGATCAACATCACTGACGCCTCGCTGTATTCTGGCATCTGTACTGAGATCTTTAAGGAGGAATCTGTCCTTCATCAGAGGAAAATCTACAGCTTCATACATCTCAGCTTTCAGGAGTTTCTCGCTGCGTTCTATGTGTTGTACAGCCAATTCATGAAGAAGAACACTGAAGAACTGCGGTTACTTCTGAAGGAGAAATATGACTATTATAAGAGCCGGTCTGGAGAAAACTCTCTGTATGAGCTACTAAAATCAGCCGTAACTAAAGCTGTTGAGAGTAAACTGGTCATCTGGATCTTTTCTTGAGATTTCTGCTGGGCATCTCACTGGAGTCCAATCAGAGACTCTTACAGGATCTACTGAAACACACACACAACAGCTCAGAGGACATCAACACAATTACACACTACATTAAATATAGAATCAAGGATGACAATGACAATCTCTCAGCTGAAAGATCCATCAATCTGTTCTTGTGTCTGTCTGAAGTGAAGGATCAGACTCTGTACAGAGAGATCGAGGAGTTTGTGAGATCAGACGAACACTCAGAGAAACTCTCTGTCACTCACTGTTCAGCAATAGCCTACATGCTTCAGATGTCAGAGGAGGTGATGGATGAGTTTGATCTGAAGAAATACAACACAACACAAGAGGGCAGAAGAAGACTCATACCAGCTGTCAACAACTGCACAAGAGCTCTGTGAGTCTTCACTTCTCATATATTACAGTTTCAGTTTCTGTGTTACTACACATAAAGTCACATGTGTAATATTGAGCTGTTTAACACTGTTTGACAAATCAATCAGTATGAGGGGAAAACAATATCAAAACCTTGGACAAATACACTTAAAAGATCCACACTCACATACTGTAATTCACAAATGCACGTGAGAGATCCACACATGCTCTATTTACAAATGCACTTATCCTAATGCATACATGTATATGGTGAGCAGGGCGGGATGAGAGCCAAGAGGGAAAGGCGCGAGGCCGGGAGCTCCTCTGTGAGAGATGCGAGGCCGGTGCACGCACAGCTGACGCTCATTATCACTCGCGTCACCGGCCTCGTGCCTTTCCCTCACGGCTCTCGTCCCGCTCTGCTCATCACAACGTACAATCCACAAATACACTTACGGGGTTTTTCCATGTCTGTCCACGTCTTTCTAATGAACAAACCAAAGCCTACAGCACACAAATGACTCAAATCAAAACTACTGGTCTGACTAAAGTGCACATTTACAAACAGTAACAGCTTTTTTCTTCAATCTAATCACTACTAAATATTTTCAGTTACAGCAGTATACAAACAAGGTTTAAAGTAAGTCCCAGACTAAAACAAAAGTTTGAGCTGTCTCAACTGAAAAAACCTCAAAATATCTCAAAACCTGGATCCTAAATTAATGATGTTGTAGATGTTCTTTATAAACCCTGAGATAACTGGAATATGTGTTATTAAAACTACTTTTGTATCATTTTATTTTGGTTGTGTTTAGATTGTCCGGGTGTAATGTGACTGCTGAGTGTTGTGAAAGTTTGTCTTCATGTCTACAATCATCAAAGTCTCTGAGAGAGCTGGACCTGAGTAACAATGATCTGAAGGATTCAGGAGTGAAGCTGATCTCTGATGCTCTCAAGACTCACAACTGTCAGCTACACACACTGAGGTAAAACAAAATTAAAACAATAAATTATAGTGACTGTCATACAGTAGATGTTCTTTATTTACTTAAGCTGAAAAGATTGTCATTTATTGTCAGAAGTGCATTTTTTCATTGGTTTAATTGAAAATCATTGTTTATGTCTTTTTTCTTCCTCACATTTGGTTGTTGAAACAACTGGAATTTGTGTTTGTAACAAAGTTCTATAAAAGGAAGGATGGAGGCGGGAACCGGCGAGTTTAAAACAATCTTTAATTAAATAAACAAACAATAAAACAAACTTAAAATGCCGGCAGCTCCCTCACGGTTGACTGCCGGCCATACAAAAATTATAAAACAGAACATAAAGTCAAGGCCTGGTCCTCTCTCGCACTTCCCTGTTGTCGCTCCTCTCTTATGCTTTCGGAGCTCCTCCGTGAGAGATGCGAGACCGGTGCATGAACAGCTGATGCTCGTTATCACTCACGTCACCGGCCTCATGCCTTTCCCTCACGGCTTTCGTCCCGCCCTCCTCACCACAGTGTTATTAAAACTACTTTTGTATAATTTTGTTTTGGTTGTGTTTAGGTTGTCTGGCTGTAATGTGACTGCTGAGTGTTGTGAACGTTTGTCTTCATGTCTACAATCATCTCTGTCTCTGAGAGAGCTGGACCTGAGTAACAATGATCTGAAGGATTCAGGAGTGAAGCTGATCTCTGATGCTCTCAAGACTCACAACTGTCTACACACACTGAGGTCAGACATTTTCACTGATAATACTTTAACACTTTGACACTGGATGCTACAAAACAACCTGCTTGTTCTTAATGGGTGTCGTGGCGTATACAGTGTGGACAAAATGTACATTTATAATGGATTCTATTGCGTTTCTAATGTCTTTTGTTATGTCATGTCGCGCCGGTCGCGTCCGGTGTAGACACAGTGTAAGGGTGTTTTCACACCTGTAGATCGATTGCAAGTGGGGCTACGAACAACACCTTGTGCGCCTGTTCTCTGATCCTCCTGATTGTCTGCTGTGTAAGAGCGATCGGGGGAAAGCATAAAGGAGCCGGTTTGGCCAATTGTGGGCCAAGGCGTCCTTTGCCTTCGAAAAATAAGTTTCTGTGAAGATTTCCCAGATTTGCTGAACTGACCTGGGGTGGAGTGTCCATTTGTTTGAGGGAACATTGCTCAGAGATAACATATCCGCTCCCTGGTTCAGTCTGCCTGGAACATGTGTTTCCCTCAGTGAGCGCAGATTGGACTGGTGATTTATGTATGATACCAATGTCATGCTGTCCGATCAGACTAAGAGGAAGTAGCGAAGAGCCAGCCATACTGCCTGCATCTCCAGGTAGTTGATGTGCAGGCTTCTTTCCTGATTTGACCAGTGGCCGAAGGCCGGCTCGCCATCGCACAGAGCCCCAAACCTGTGTTCAGCCAGGATTAAAGTGGCCGCATCCGGAAGACGCCCAGCTTCAGTACTTGAGATGCGGAGGCCATGAGGCCCAGCATTCTCTGAAACGCCTTGAGGGGCGTGAAACTCCGGGTCTGAAGAAGGCCACGAGCTGCCGAATAGCCAGAGCACGGGCTGGTGCGATTCTGGCCGTCATACAGGTTGAATCGAAAACCGCCACCAGGAACAAAATACGTCGACTGGGGGACATTGTGCTCTTGGCAAGGTTGATCCTGAGCCCCAGGCATTCCAGATGGCTGAGGACGAGGGACCTGTGGGACCTTAGCTTGTCCTCCGACTGTGCTAGAACGAGCCAGTCGTTGAGGTAGTTCAGAATGCGGATTCCCATCTGCCTGAGAGGGGATAGAGCCGTGTCCATGCACTTTGTGAAAGTTCGGGAAGCCAGGGAGAGTCCAAATGGATGGACCATGCATTGATATGTAACCCCCTCATAGACGAATCTCAAGAATCGTCTGTGACTTGGGCTTTCAGGATGTCGAAGTACGCATCCTTGGGATCCAGGGAGAAGAACCAGTCCTCTGAGCGTATTTGCGAGAGGATTGGGCGGAGGCCGCCGTCCTTCTTTCTCGGCCCGTGTAGCAAGGGGTAGGGTGCAATGAGGAGGTACGCCGCCTTTTGGGGGCTTTGTATCCCGAGGAGAGTGGAAGAGGAAGGTTGCTCTTTTTCTGACAATGTTTGTGTTTTATTGAATTTTCTGCTATACCAGCGGTAGGCTGCAAGGGCGTTAGAACAGACCCTGTACTTACAACATGGTACCAAAAACATTTTCGCCCACACCCGGAACTGTAAGGGGTGACTGAACACAAACAAGAGCCTTCTTTGAGGGAGGTCCAGCCTTAGCGGCCTTAGACTCATCTAGGGGGGGCAGCTTCTCATAGCCATTTTCCTCAGTGCCGTCAATCGAGGTGAGAGCGGAGGAAGAAAAGTGTCGTAGACGGGCATAGTATGGGGCGTGCCATGACTTGGTGAGTTCATTGTGAACTTCCGGTACTTTATGGTATGGGGGCGGGGTCAGATACGGAGCCTGGCAGCTCCTCCCCATCTGAAGCCGTTAACGACATGTTGTCGTCTTAATCGAGTTCGTCTCTGCCGAACGAGATCATGCCACTGGCGGCCACCAGTGGACGCTGATCAGGCTGGGAGAAATGTACCGGTGAAATGTCCTTCTGTGGAGAAGGCGAGGCAAGCTGAACGGACGTGAGCTCGCACTTCCCCGAGCCTTTAGTTCCTCTACCATGCTGTTTCATTCGCACAGGGTCCTGTGGGGGCTGAAGTGGGAGGGACAGAGGGGCGGATTCGCTCTCTGAAAAGAAAGTTATCCGTGAACGCAGAGAGGAGAGACTCTTGCTCTCGCAATGAGGGCATGACGTCTCTCTGAGTGCGTCTTCAGCGTGGGAAGCACTCGTCGTGCCAATCAGCGCAGGAAATTTGCTCTGGAATTTGCTCTTTTAGCGTCGCCAGATAGCGGCAGGGAGAAGACTGGTGCTGCTGAGAAGCGAAACCGGTGGCTAGCGAAGCCGCTGAGTAGCGAAAGCCACTGAGCAGGAGGTCGAATCAGCTGCAGATGCTTTCTCGACGGCGAAGCAGTCAGTCTCGAGTAGCGAAGAACGAGTCGTCGCTGAATGAGAAGAGATCTGAAAACCCTAAGGCGATGTGTCTGCTTATATAGCCATAAGCCCTGCCCCTTTTGGCCATTTGTCTGTGCAACTTCATTGCCATAGAAAGTTTTTAAGTTTCACTTTTTTCACACCAATGGCCGTGCACTATTCACTGCGCTATTGAAAAAGCTTCAGTCATCTGAGGAAAAGGAGTTTTCCCCATAGCGTTCAGCTACGCAGTACGAGTAAAGTATCGATAGGGAACAAAAAAAGCACATTTGCACACATTTGATGATCAAAGACCCTGTAATATTAACTGCATTTGAGTTTGAAACATAATGCCACTGATAGATCCTCGTCACCTCGGTAAAATCTTAGACGATTTCTTTGTAATTTATGATTGATGATTCATTCATTTATTAATCAATCGTATTGTATGGTTGAATGGTTAATTAACGTTCATGCTGTAAGAACTCGGATTTGGAAGTGGCTTGAAACAAACTTTTAATTATGTTATCAAAACTTGTTTGTGTAAAATTTCACCATGTAATCTATTTTTCCAGATGGCATCACCTTTTCAGAAAAATGCTTTAAAATATTTTACAAAATATTCTGTAATCCTTCTTCTAGCATTACATTATGCAATCATGCATTATTCATGTGTAAGCCTTTAAACCATTTTGGCGTGACTTTAAATGGTTGCTTTGACGCATACAGTGTAGAGACTGCTTTGAGCTGTCCGGAACAACGCAAAGCTACAGCAATCCCGTCTGATGCATACACCGTATACACCGGTTAAGGGCTGCGTCACTGATCTTTCAGAATGTGTCAGACAGCGCACCAGTATTACGTTATCCTTCGTGCTTGAATGATCAAAAATACATACGATTAAGCCTTAAAGGCACACTTTTTGATTTACAGCGGCCACTAGCGTTGTAACACGGACAATGCAGGGAAGAGATCATGCGGGCATTGGAAATACTGTAGAAAGAGCGATGTCTTACGTATTTCATAAAATATAAGGCAGGCGGAGCTAGGACCGTAGTTGATATTTTAAAGACTGTCCAGCAGAGACGCGTTAGGACTCGCGGTACTTGGAGCTACACAATGTCTGCGCCATGGAGGCACTACAGTTGTTCTGTATTAAGATGTACCGACCAGCATAACTGTCTACATAGACTCCCGCAAGCTGAGTTACAAAGAACAGCATGGTAACATTTAATTTATGGAGGCAATGTCCTGCACAGAAACTGTAAAGTATTTCACATTTGCACCAATCATTTCACGGCAGACTGCTTCACAGATGAGGGCCAGTTCAATACTGGATTTTAAACGAGGTTGCTACTGATACCGGGAGCAATACCGACATCACACATTGTTGGTGATTAGTCTCTCAAAATTGCCATTCTTAATGGACTTGTTATCGTGCTATATTTGTAATGTTGCTAACAATCGAAGTACAGCGTTTAACTGAATTTATTGACGCTGCCCTCACATGCTGTCTGGCTTCTCGTAAACTTATCAAGTATTAATGAACAATACATGAACGATCCTTTTAGTAGCCCACAACAAGGTCGTAATCATTCCCTGTTAGTAGCGCATTAGGGTTTAGTCTTGTCACCGTCCCTGAACCATCTTCCCCTTAGTGTTTCATTCCCTTCCCCTGCTGCCACTCTCCCTGTGTTATCAGTCCTCGTTACTGTTTCCCTTTATCTAGTCCCAGTTTCCCTCTGTCCCTTGTCGGGTCATTGTTTATCTGTTCAGATTTATCCACATTAGTCTGTCCTGCTGACTCGGTCTTGTTTGGACCTAAACTTGTTTAAAATACATGCGCACATATGCTTAATTCATATAGAATATGCTTTCTTAAATGTTGTATACCGGACATTTAGTGTTTTGGAATGTCGCAGGAACATTAGTTTGACCTTATTGTTGGGAAAACTGATCTCTGTGTTCTTCGTGAAACTGTTGCTCCTGTCTTTATGAAGAAGGGCATGATGACACAGACACAGAAAACGAAGGAAACACTGAGCCAAGTTAAGTTAACGGTCTATATTGTTGTAGTGTTTAAAAGCCGTCTTGCTTATTTCCACTGATATGTTTTCTTTTAAGTGCTTCAAGTTGTTTTATGTTTATTTCGTTTTTGAAAAAAAATACTATTTTAAATGCTATTTTTCAAATTATTGGCTATTTTTCAGGTCTGATCCAGAGAAAAAAGGTTTTGTTATGAGTCCGTTGGCCTTTCTATGTTTTGAAAGAATTTACACAATTTTAGGGTGGTGTTTTGGTTTGTTTGAAAAAAAGATTAAGTAAATATACATTTTAGGCAATTTTCCCTAGTTTAAGAGAGAAATGTTATATTGATGCGTATAATCATCATTTGTGGTGGTGACACAGCGGACTCCATTTGTCACGATTGTCAGCTGGAGTGCCCATGAACTCCAGTAGGGACTCCAATTCCTCCACTCAGGACTCCAATTCCCATAATCCCATGCTAACCGCCACCAGGTGTCTCATATTACAGACTATCACCACCAGATGATTCCCATTAACACCTCACCATATATACTGTGTTCAAACTCTCATTCGGCGCGAAGTCTTGTTTAGCCTGTCTAGCATTTCTGAGCGATTTCCTTGTGTTTGTTCCTGCCGTGTTTTATCTTGTACTGTTTATCCCTGATGCTGTTGTATGACCTCTGCCTGTTATCTGGATTACGCCTTTGGATTACCCTCTAATAAAGCTGCATTTGGATCTGACCTGCCTGTCTCGGAGCAGTTCATGACAGAAGACTTCGCCACACCAGGATCCAGCAGCCCGGTACCCTCTCTTTACTGAGATGTCTGTTCCCGCCCAAAGGTCAGCATGGCAACTTTCCAGCTCTATCATTGACCCAGTAGATCAGCTATTGGGCCTTCGTCAGGGAGGCCTATCTACTGAGGAGTATGTCCAACAGTTTTGTGCAATATCCCATCAAGTACCATTCTATGACGAAGGTTTTCTTAAGGACCTTTTCCGGTTCGGACTCAATGACCCACTTAGGTCATGGTTACCGGGAGGGGAGTTTAATGGCAGTTTAAGGGACATCATTGAATATGCACTGATGTTATGTGACTCTCCGTTCACTGTGGGAGAGGCAGAGGACAGTGTTGAAACTCCCAAAACATTTTTTGGGGGGGGGCCAACAGTGTCAAGCGTAGTTGGCAGCGGAGCTTGAACCAGCGCCACTGCACGAGATGGCCGCCAGCCCAGCGCCACTGCACGAGATGGCCGCCAGCCCAGAGCCACTGCAGGAGATTTCGTTGCACTGTACTTGTATGTGTGTAATGACAATAAATTGAATCAAATCAAATCAAAGATGGCTGCCAGCCCAGAGACACTGCACGAGATGGTCGCCAACCCAGAGCCCCTGCAGGAGATTTCGTTGCACTGTACTTGTATGTGTGTAATGACAATAAATTGAATCAAATCAAATCAAAGATGGCTGCCAGCCCAGAGACACTGCACGAGATGGTCGCCAACCCAGAGCCCCTGCATGAAAGGGCAGCAAGAGTCGATCTGCCAGAGTCCAGTCAAGTCCGAGTCGATCTGCCAGAGTCCAGTCAAGTCTGAGTCGATCTGCCAGAGTCCAG
The DNA here is from genome assembly GCA_037178815.1 of Barbatula barbatula. NCBI lineage: Eukaryota > Metazoa > Chordata > Actinopteri > Cypriniformes > Nemacheilidae > Barbatula > Barbatula barbatula. The sequence continues at coordinate 702,840 of CM074081.1, read as the reverse complement.
TCAAGTCCGAGTCGATCTGCCAGAGTCCAGTCAAGTCTGAGTCGATCTGCCAGAGTCCAGTCAAGTCCGAGTCGATCTGCCAGAGTCCAGTCAAGTCAAGTCCGATCTGCCAGAGTCAAGAGGGATTACCCTCTAATAAAGCTGCATTTGGATCTGACCTGCCTGTCTCGGAGCAGTTCATGACAGAAGACTTCGCCACACCAGGATCCAGCAGCCCGGTACCCTCTCTTTACTGAGATGTCTGTTCCCGCCCAAAGGTCAGCATGGCAACTTTCCAGCTCTATCATTGACCCAGTAGATCAGCTATTGGGCCTTCGTCAGGGAGGCCTATCTACTGAGGAGTATGTCCAACAGTTTTGTGCAATATCCCATCAAGTACCATTCTATGACGAAGGTTTTCTTAAGGACCTTTTCCGGTTCGGACTCAATGACCCACTTAGGTCATGGTTACCGGGAGGGGAGTTTAATGGCAGTTTAAGGGACATCATTGAATATGCACTGATGTTATGTGACTCTCCGTTCACTGTGGGAGAGGCAGAGGACAGTGTTGAAACTCCCAAAACATTTTTTGGGGGGGGGCCAACAGTGTCAAGCGTAGTTGGCAGCGGAGCTTGAACCAGCGCCACTGCACGAGATGGCCGCCAGCCCAGCGCCACTGCACGAGATGGCCGCCAGCCCAGAGCCACTGCAGGAGATTTCGTTGCACTGTACTTGTATGTGTGTAATGACAATAAATTGAATCAAATCAAATCAAAGATGGCTGCCAGCCCAGAGACACTGCACGAGATGGTCGCCAACCCAGAGCCCCTGCATGAAAGGGCAGCAAGAGTCGATCTGCCAGAGTCCAGTCAAGTCCGAGTCGATCTGCCAGAGTCCAGTCAAGTCTGAGTCGATCTGCCAGAGTCCAGTCAAGTCCGAGTCGATCTGCCAGAGTCCAGTCAAGTCTGAGTCGATCTGCCAGAGTCCAGTCAAGTCCGAGTCGATCTGCCAGAGTCCAGTCAAGTCAAGTCCGATCTGCCAGAGTCAAGTCCGAGTCGATCTGCCAGAGTCAAGTCCGAGTCGATCTGCCAGAGTCGGGTCAAGTCACCGCTGACCGTCCAGAGTCGGTTCACGTCACCGCTGACCGTCCAGAGTCGGATCACGTCAGTCCTGCCGAGCCAGAGCTTCACGTCAGTCCTGCCGAGCCAGAGCTTCACGTCACGTCTGCCCAGCCAGAGACTGTTCACGTCACGTCTGCACAGCCAGAGACTGTTCACGTCACGTCTGCCCAGCCAGAGACTGTTCACGCCACGTCTGCCCAGCCAGAGACTGTTCACGCCACGTCTGCCCAGCCAGAGACTGTTCACGTCACGTCTGCCCAGCCAGAACCTCATCCCAAGATGGCCTTCTCCACGCCTGTGTCTTCGGACAGGATGGCCTTCTCCACGCCTGCGTCTTCGGACAGGATGGCCTTCTCCACGCCTGGGTCTTCGGACAAGATGGCCTTCTCCACGCCTGTGTCTTCGGACAAGATGGCCGACTTCATGCCTGTTCCTCAGCCGTTGTCGGTTCCTGAACCGTCGGATCAGCTCTACACCCCCGAACCGCCAGGTCTGCCTGGTCTCCCTGAAGGGTCGTATCCTCACTGGCCGCCTGAAGGGTCGTCTGCTCACTGGTCGCCTGAAGTTTCGTCTGCTCGGCTGTGGTCATCATCTGCTCCGCCCTGGTGGTCACCTGCGCAGCTTGCGCCGCCCTGGTCACCTGCTCAGCCCTGGTCGCCTGCGCCACCCTGGTCGCTTGCTCAGCCTGCGCCGCCCTGGTCGCCTGCTCCACCGCAGTCTCCAGGTTCTCTTCCACTCCACGGGCCTGGTCCTCCACCCCGGCCCCGGTTCCGCCTCCGCTCCACCTCCCTCCTGGACAATGGTAGGAGCGTCTGGAATCCGCTCCTTAAAGGGGGGGCTATGTCACGATTGTCAGCTGGAGTGCCCATGAACTGCTCCGAGACAGGCAGGTCAGATCCAAATGCAGCTTTATTAGAGGGTAATCCAAAGGCGTAATCCAGATAACAGGCAGAGGTCATACAACAGCGTCAGGGAATAATCTGGTAATGGGAATCATCTGATGGTGATAGTCTGTGATATGAGACACCTGGTGGCGGTTAGCATGGGATTATGGGAATTGGAGTCCTGAGTGGAGTGCCCTCTACTGGAGTTCATGGGCACTCCAGCTGACAATCGTGACACCATTATGTGCGCTTGAGCACTAACTTGACATTTTAAAGGCTCGTTATGGTTTGCATAGTTCTGTCATTTAGAATAATATTAGCAAAAATACTCCAAACATTTAAATCATTTTATGAAGAATTTAAATGAAAGAATTATGAATTATAAAAAATCTGTGTTTTTATTAATATCCTATAACAAATAGAGCAGAAAACACAGAAATTTAATCTGCCACAGAGACGCCTTTACTCGCCTATGTAAAAACGGCATATTACATGCATGGGAAACTTATAACACAGCAAAGACATTATTATAGACATATTCGCGCCATATGACCCCTTTAAAAATACAGCGACCTTACCAGAAGCTCTGTGTTCTGACCCATCAAAGTTCATCATAATATTAAATCTTTGGGAATATTCACCCGCCTGCTGAACATATGCGTACGCTCGATCGATGGTTTATAAAGGTCATATCACACCTCTCCTCAGTAAACCACACCGTTTGAACCCTCATTCATGGGTCTACGAGGAGATGAGTTACAACACAGAAATAAACAGAAGAAGAAGAAGCCGGCAGGAGAACAATAGAGACGCTTTACTTCACAAACACCAATAAATGAGAGTGTCTGTCATACAGTAGATGTTCATTACAAACTGACATTTGTGACTTTTGTATCATTTTGTTTTGGTTGTGTTTAGATTGTCCGGGTGTAATGTGACTGCTGAGTGTTGTGAAAGTTTGTCTTCATGTCTACAATCATCTGAGTCTCTGAGAGAGCTGGACCTGAGTCACAATGATCTGAAGGATTCAGGAGTGAAGCTGATCTCTGATGCTCTCAAGACTCACAACTGTCAGCTACACACACTGAGGTGTTTCTCTCTAGATACACAAAAGCATTATTCTAAGAGCACTGAAGAGTGTGTTGACATGTTGATGTGTGTGTTTGTAGGTTATCAGGTTGTATGGTGACAGATGAAGGTTGTTGTTATTTGGCTTCAGCTCTGAGTCTGAGAGAGCTGGATCTGAGCTACAATCATCCTGGACCCTTGAGTGTTCAGCTGCTCTCTGAGAGACTCAATGATCCAAACTACACACTCAACAAACTCAAGTATGACGCACAACATACACACGATTCACACACACCAGCAGAATGGCACTTCATGTTTCTGTGTTTTATGTGTGTTTGTGTAGTGTGAGTCATGGAGGACAGAGAAGAATTACAGCAGGACTACACAAGTGTAAGTCTACACACACACACACACACACAGACACACACATGTCTGTTTTATTATCTCAGTCGGGACAGTCCATAGGGATAATAGTTTTTATACTGTACAATTGTATCCCCTAACCCTACCCCCTAAACCTAAAGATCCTAAAGATCGTAGAAAACGTCTCGGTTACGTAAGTAACCTCTGTTCCCTGATGGAGGGAACGAGACGTTGTGTCGAACCCACAGATGGGGTTCGCCCTTGAGAACCTATCATCTTCTGACTATTTTAAAAAGGCCAATGAAATTGGCTAATTAAATTTGCATGCCGGGCTCCGCCCCCGGATATCCGGGTATAAAAGGAGAGCCGGCGTGCTCATTCATTCACCTTTTGTGCTGAGGAGCCTGAGAGCATCTCACGACTGCTGCAGTGGACGGCTAGTGTTGTGGCATGAAGGACACAACGTCTCGTTCCCTCCATCAGGTAACAGAGGTTCCCTTTCTGTCGGTCTCTCGACGTTGTGTTGAACCGACAGATGGGGTTCGCCCTTGAGAAACAATCATCTTCTGACTATTTTGAAAAGGCCAATAAAATTAGCGAATGAAATTTGCATGCCGGGCTCCGCCCCGGATATCCGGGTATAAAAGGGGAGCCGGCGTGCTCATTCATTCACCTTTTGTTCTTCGGAGCCTTCGCATCGAATGACTTACAAAGCTGATATCTTGACGTGGTGCAGCGGATTGTCCCTTCCAGCGATCATCCCTGCCCCGCCGTGACCCGTACTTTCATGTCTCGATTCTCCCTCGTCACCGGCCGTACCTACAGTTCGCTTTCGAGGGGCGGGCATATCAGTACAGGGTCCTCCCATTCGGTCTGTCCCTGTCCCCACGGGCCTTTACGAAGGTCGTGGAAGCCGCCCTCACTCCCCTCAGGGAGAGAGGTGTGCGGGTACTCAACTATCTCGACGACTGGCTTATCTTGGCGCACTCGCGAGATCTGTTGTTTACACACAGGGATATGGTGCTCTGGCACCTAGACCGTTTGGGGTTACGGGTCAACCGAGAAAAGAGCCAGCTCTCCCCTGCGCAGAGCTCTTTTTTTCTCGGTATGGAACTCGACTCTGTCTCCATGATGGCGAGGCTCACTTAAGAACGTGCACAGTCAGTGCTGAACTGCCTGAACTCCACTAGGGGTGTTGCCTCCTCGTGGGCACTGGCTCGGGGCGCCTCTCTGGCAGACATATGCAGAGCTGCAGGTTGGGCTACGCCCAACACCTTCGCGAGGTTCTACAACCTCCGCGTGGAACCGGTGTCAGCTCGAGTCTTACAGGGTAACACCAGGTGAGACCGGCGGCCGTTAGGGCGTACTCCTGCGGAGAGCGCCATCCCCCTCTGTAGGTGGGTCAGTGCGCAATCATCTGCCTCCCTTCTTTCCCCCGGGGCGTAGAATAGGCATTCCATCCATCACTAAGCACTCAAGAGCCTCGTCAGTGCAAGCAGGACAGCTAGCAACTTCAGGCAGTTATATGCCAACGCAGGTGGGGGCCCGTCCAGCATCGCACACGCACCCCGTAGGGAGGCGTCTGTCGTTACCACGACCGGCCTCAAGACCTGCCTGGGGTCGCCTGCTGCCAGTGCGCCACGCTCTCCAGGGAACTCGTCTCTGTAGTCAGTGCTGTAGCGGTCCCATGTGCGTCAACCCGAGGGGGACAGGCCCCCCCCGAGGACACCATGCCCAGGAGCCTCTGAAATTGATTTCAGGGGACCGCTGGCTGCTGCCTGATAGTTCAAGCAGCTCAGCGCTGACTGTGTGTGCCCGAGAGCTAGCACGCCGTCATGGAGACCGTGTCGAGTTCCCTACCAGGAAAAGGGGAGCTCTGTGAGCACAGCGATCACCCTCTCTAACAGGATGTATCTCCTTCCTCCTGGGTTTCGGCACCAATGTAACAAGTTTCAATAAAGGAAGGAAGGAGGCGGGAACCGGTGAACGTAAAACAACATTTAATTAAATAAACAAACAAGAAAACGAACTTAAAATGCCATACAAACACACTAAGTTTACTACATAAACTCCAGGCCTGGTCCTCTCTCGCACTTCCCTGTTTTCGATCCTCTCTCATGCTTCTGGAGCTCCTCCATGAGAGATGCGCGACCAGTGGACGTACAGCTGCAATCGTTATCACTCACGTCACCGGTCTCGCGCCTTTTCCTCTCGGCTCTAGTCCCGCCCTGCTTGCCACAATAGTTATGTACCATTTAGATGCTCTTTTGCCCATGAGAACCGAAATTCTGGTCGCCATGGTGACAGGAGTCCCCATTAGTGTGTATTCAGGTTCAAGTCCCCACCGGGATATAAAAACAAGGTAACATACAGAGACACACAGACACACATATTGATTTAGTGATGTTGTTTTGTTGTGTTATAAAAGTCTCTTCTTGTGTTCAGATGTCTGTGATCTCACACTGGATCCAAACACAGCAAACACTGAACTCATGCTGTCTGAAGAGAACAGAAAGATCACACGTGTGAGAGAGCGTCAGTCGTATCCTGATCATCCAGACAGATTTAATCGTCCTCAGGTTTTGTGTAGAGAGAGTCTGACTGGACGCTGTTACTGGGAGGCTGACTGGAGCGGATCATATGTTGTTATATCAGTGTCATATAAAAGCATCAGCAGGAAAGAAGAGAGTGACAGTTTGTTTGGATTCAATGTAAAATCATGGAGTCTGCAGTGCTATAATAACAGATTCACTGCACGTCACAATAATAATGAAACAGTCATCGGTGTCTCTTCAGGTGTGTGTAAGAGAGCAGGAGTGTATGTGGACCAGTCGGCCGGCACTCTGTCCTTCTACGGCGTCTCTGACACACACACACTCACACATTTACACACATTCAACACAACATTCTCTGAGACTCTCTGTGCTGGATTTAGTGTGTATTATGACTCCTCAGTGTCTCTGTGTGACAACAGCATCTATAAGGAGCCTCCTGTAAAAAAAAGAAAGATACACACATAACCAGGTGATTATTACACATAAATATTGTCAAATCCTTCTGTTCTGGTTGGTTTCATGTGTACATTATGCTCTTTTTATCTCTCTGTGTGTGTGTGTCAGTAAATAAGCTAAGAAATCACTATTTACTATTAACTGTCAATAAGTAAATATATCATTCATAACAGCCATTAAACTGTATTTGCATCATTTATATGTTTGTTTGTAAATATTTGTTACATCAGACTCTCCATCAGAGGAAAAGGTCACTGTGCGAGTGGAGAAAGTTAGTTGGTTGTTTCTGTCACTGATTTGAAAGTTCTGTAGGGTAAAAAAAAACATGAATTTATTGCTGTGTCCCAACTGCAACTCTCTTCCCAAAATACACCAATTGTCCTTCTGAAGATCATAGGGTGCTGATAGAGATCAAGCACTATTTTCCCAATTATTAGTTTTTTGTGGCTGCAGTACAGTGGGGGTTAAACCTGATTGGTCAATTTAAATGTATCATGCTCCAAATGTCATACATTTGGAAACTCATTTTATGCATTAACTTTGTTACCATTTTTTGGAAATTTTTCCAATAATTATTTGGAGGACCAATCTGTGGATGTAATGGAACAACCCCTCGCTCTGAGAATGGAGCGGAGATTAACTCCGAACCGACGACCTCCACTGATGCTAACCAGCAAGCAGATCTGCCTATGGCTAATCGACGATCACTGCTAAACTTGATTGCACCGTGGGATCTGTCAGCTCTGGGGGAACCTGTTATGCAACCTCATCTACAGGCATTCCCGAGTACCATAATTGATGGGAAATATTGAAGCTTCTACGCCAAGTGTTATGAAAGGTTCAACTGGATTGAATATAGCCAGTTGAAAGGCCTGATTTTTTGTAAAGGCTATCGGCAGTTTCCTACTGAACAGCACACTGAGGGGACTTTTTTTCTTGGTTCTTGGTTTGCTTCTTATTTATTAAATCGAGGCAATTGTTTGATTAAAAATTGATTAAAGTTAAGATACAATTTATACAAAACGAAATTCACTTTAAAGAAAGTCTTTCTACTAAACAAACCTATGAAGTGGTCATAATCATGTCTGGCCATGTCATATTGCGCATTCTTATAATGCTGTTCAGTGTTCACCAAAATAGATGAAATAAATAAAAAAACAATATTATAATAGTGAACATATAAATGAACCTAAATACGTTTTCTTTAATGGCTACAGCACCTAGTGCAATACGAAAGGTGTTGTTCGGGGAACACGCCGAGAAATGGTCCCTTTAGCCCAAGACTATCTGCTCTAGTATCATTTCTACACTGTAAAAAAAATCCGTACATTAAAAAAAAAAATATTTTTTTTTTTAAAGGAAATTTCCCTTCCACATGTGTTACGGGTGTTTTTTTTTTTATACACATTTTCGAATTGCATCATGGGACCTTGACCCCGGCTCTGAAGACTTTTGATGGACGTATAAGCACCACTGGTAAGCAGGGGCGCAACTACTCAGTGTTAGGGGGGTATGCAGAAACAGTTTTGGCGCCCCCCCCCTGCTAAATAAAAAAGTGTGCCGGACATGTATGGGCTTGAAATAATAAAGGTTTATTTTAAAGGTATATCAGACAGCTACTGTAAGCCTTAATTATATAATTATATGGTATATGAACACAAATATATAAAAATGTATTCATGGAAATTTCTCTGCCATTTCTTTCTTTTTGCCGTATCTAAAACGTACCGATCCGTACCGAAACGTGACACAAGTGTTGTAACCGTTACACCCCCACCTTTTCCATATTAATAATATTAAGAAATTAATCTGTTGGTATCAAGTTGGTATCAAGCTCCCTCTATACTTCCACCTAATGTACCTGTTGCTTTCCCCTGTCTTTCCTGATCCACCATCCTCACACCTGAATAAAATGAACTCGCTGTTAAATATAGCAGCCTAAATTAAATGTTTAAATCAGCCTATGGCATCAGATAAGACAACTATTATGCAGTAAAAGGTTGTGCTGCTGTTGAAATTACATTAACATTTGGAATTTTAAAAAGTACAAATATGACACACACACACACATATACATACATATAGAAAAGTCATTACAGGGTCACAAATCTCTCTCTTTAAAGGTCTGTGCTGATATATATACATACACACATACATACATACATACATATACACATATAGCACAGATCTTTAAAGAGAGAGAAATGTGGCCCTTTCAGCTTCCATGTCACCCAGCAGATGTAAAGCAGCCTGTATGTCTGACAGCACAGCTGAGCTAACATGAAGCTAATGGTAAAATAAAATCCATGATAAACCAGCCTTATTACATAAGTAATGTTTTTCAGCTTCTAGTCATTTATTGTGCATGCTACCTTATATTTACCAGTTCTGATTTTACTTTAATAAAATTGAGATATGTCATGCAAGGCATTGCTACAAAAGGGTTTAACCAAAATCTAAATGTAGATATCAGCAGCAACATTATTTTGCATTAAGTTAGCACTTGCCAGTCAACATTTATATTTGCAAGCCTCCAAGTTTACTAGCAAATCTATTCATGATTCCACGGTCGCTAGCTAACGTTAGTCTGTTAACATGAATATTGTATTTGCAAGAATAGACGTCACATTTTAAATCTAACCTGTTACCTTTCACCATCCACGTATTGCTGTCGCATCCCTTGACCGGCCATCTCATTTTTCCATCTTTCTATTTCTATTGTTAGCCCCCGAAGGCTTTTTTGGTTTATCCATCTTTTTCAAATTCAAATTTCAACGACAACTCAAACTAACGTTACTGCGTACTTAACGTAACTCACGGCGCCCCGCCCACTCACTATATTACCCTTCTAAGTCGAAATAAATTATACGATGGAATATGAGGGCACCAGTGCCGCCTAGCCTGTTAGTCCTCTTAAATGTATATAACTTTTTATATATACAATAACTTATGAAAAAAATTATGAAAAAAATATATATATCTTTTATTATTTCAAATATTTTAAACCATCGCGTTGGCGCCCCCCATGGTGCGGCGCCCCTATGCACCGCATATAGCGCATACCCACTTTTTGCGCCACTGCTGGTAAGTATTTTTAATAAAAAATCAAAACGACATTTTATTAAACGACTGCTTTATTACCATTATTACTGAACCGGCCAATTGCCAGCGGCCATGTAAATTACAACAGTGAATTTCTTTAGACATTGTTTACAAGAACCAATGTTTTGTTCCTTATCTAAACTATGATTGTTTATTTGTAATACAAATGAGAATTCACTTATTGTTTTTTGTTTATGCCTTCTTCTCATTAGTGAATATGCTATCTGTTAGTTATTTGTCCGTATTTTTAACCTTCTTGGTGCGCGGGAGGTAGCGTCCCATCCCCGGCTGCACTGTGTGACAGACAGTCTGGCCAGACACTTATGAACTTCGCTCCGCTCTGTGTAAAAGCCAAAGGTATGTTAATTATTTAATGGACATATAAGATAACCGTTTTCTTTGTACTATACGATTGACAAGGGCTAGCATTCAAAGGTAGTGATGTCGTATCGTTTGCTTGACAGTTATCGTGCTGGTGGTGTATTTCAAATACATTTCAATGAACGCTATTTTAAACGTAACGTTAACATCTGTCAATCTTCGTTTTTATGACTTTCTTCTGCAGAACACAAAAAATATTTTGTAGAATGTTTTTTAAACAAACAGTGGTGCCACCCATTGACTTGCATTGGTTTTTGTGTCCATGCATTTTGCGTTCTGAGGAAGAAAGTCAGTCATACAGGTTTGAAATGACAAGAGGGTGAACTATTGACATAGTGAAGTAATCACCACAATTTTAAGTTAAATGTTAGTTTGTATTCGTAGTGATGTTTTGTTTTTATTTTACAGCCATAGACGTATCGGTAATGGAGAGAAGACTGAAGACATGGATGTCATTCATTCAGTCATTCATCCTTGTTAAATGTAATTGTAATATAGTAGTTGAAGGTTAAGTGTTTTTTTATTTGGATTTTATTTGTTTTCTCAAGACCTCTTACTGTATGTACAGTGTGTTTTACTATTTTAAATGTTAAGCAAATTTGCAATGAAATAGTTTGTTCACATAAGGCCTCTTTACAGTTTTACTATTTAAAAATTTAAACCAATTTGAAATGAAGTTGTTTGTTTGTATTTTCGTCATTATTGCTCATGTATTTAATAGTTATTTGAAATTGCAAATCATTAGTAATCATTAAAGAATCTGTTATTATTACAATGTTGTTGTTGTTATTTTATAATAATTAATATAATCACTGTAACTACACAGTTAACTAATAATTCTTTGCATTTATACTGTTAAAAAAGGGTTTTGTTTAACAGTTAACTATAAATTATGAGTATTTTTCCATGAATAAAATACTCTTTTCCAGAGTATTTTTTTTTATTACAGGGGAAAGTCAATGAGATGCCATTAATTCTCCCGTTATTTTACAGATATAATTACCATTTGCCGTTTTTTATACTGTTGGTTTACCATTAAATTTGTGAAATTGTCCTGTTTTTTTATTGTAGGTATACCATTAAAAGACAGAAAATTAGTTTTTTTAATAGGCCTATACATAAACTTTGAAATAATAGAAAATGTTTCGTTTTTTTACAGTAGTTATTCCATTAAATTTTTTATTTAAAAACAGAAAGTTTCAGTTTTTTTACTGTGGGCACACTGTCAATTCAAAGAAAATTTCTGTTTTTTAATTTACGGTAAAAAATCTGTGTAATGAGCTGCCAGAACTTTTTCCGTTTTTTCCGGAATTGTTTTTTACAGTGTAGGTGTTCCTCGAACAATACCTTAGGAAGCCGTTAAAGATAAACCTTCTTACGTGCGACGCTACCAGGTGCTGTCTGCAGCGATGTTGCTGAATCTGTTGATATCGACGGCTCGAGAATCAATTATTCTCGCGCATTTTACTCGCACTGTGGTCCCAACCCTCTACAAAGAAGCCAAGGTAAAGGTTGTACAGACTCTGAAAGAGGCAGAAAGCATCGCCATTACTACTGATGGTTGGACTTATAGGTGTACGCAGGGCTATATCACAATTAAAGCCCACATAATCAACAGTGACTGGGAAATGGTAAATTTTGTATTACAGACTCGCCCACTTTTTGAGTCCCATACAGGGGCAAACATAGCTGACGTTTTACAAGCAGCTGTCACTGACTGGGAGATAAAAAAAACATGGCATCGCAATTGTGACTGACAATGCGCGTACTATGGAAATGGCTGTGCTCGATGCAGAATTGGAGCCAAATATCAAGTGCTTTGCGCACACAATAAAACTTGCTACCCAGGCTGGCCTCGGTGTTACGCGTGTCACTCGGTTGCTTGGGCAGGTGAGACGAGTAACAGCTATTCATGTCCAAGCAGAAGCTGCTACAACTGCCACCACACAAATTGGACATACATAACCATGACGTTCCCTTTCTGTCAGTCTCTCAACGTTGTGTCGAAAATGACAGAATGGGGTTACCCTGGAAAACGCCACGGTGCTGGGCCGCGTCACGACTTCCAGCGGAACGACACTGACCAGCCTGGGCGAGTCACGAATGAGCGTCCTCGCGAATCGTAACCATCCAGTGGTGTAGTAAGACATCAATTCGTGTGACCACGATGAGAGGTTCTTACTACCGGCCGTACAGGCGGTGGCCTTGCTACTCTAGAGGCGAGTAGGCCGCCCGACACCGTAAGGAGCACTGGGAAGCGCTACCCCCTCGCCGGCGGGGGGGACGGTACGTAGACCACATCTGCCGAAGGGAGATCATCTGTGGAATACCAACATGGTCTCACCAGTGGGGAGAACTCATGGGAGTAATAGTGCGGGCCCAACCCAGGGGTGTACGCAAGCGGTGTAGACCACCGAGGGGAGGTCACAGGTTCGCCGATAGGGGAACCAAGAGTGAGAAAGCATCAGACGGGACTACCCAAGGAGGGGAGTCACTACGTGTGGAGCACTAGCCCAGGTACAAGGGTTCACCTCGTGAGGAAAACTCACATGTACTGGGCGTGAATACGAGCTGCTCCGCCAGGCTCGTACTCCCCAAGTGCTTAGTGATGGAAGGAATGCCTATACTTGGAGGAAATAGAGAGGCTGGAAAAGCGCGCTTACTCGCCTGAAGAGGGCGCTTCGCAGGCGTACGCCCTGCCACCGTCGGTCTCACTCAATACCTGGTCCGACACAGGTTCGATGCCCGATGCATGCTGTATGGTAACAGAGTCTAGTCCCATACCGGGAAAAGAGGTGCTCCGCCAGGGGAGAGCATGCTCTTGTCCAGGTTGACCCATAAACCCAATCGGTCGAGGTGCCAGGCACATGGTCCCAGTGCGTAGGCCACAGATCCTACGAGTGCCAAGATAGGTCAGTCGTCAAGATAGTTAGCATACGCACGCCCAGCTCCCGGGGGGAGTGAGGGCAGCCTCCATGACCTTCGTGAAGGCACAGGGAGGAAGGGCCAGACCGAGGGGGAGGAGGCTCTACTTGTAAGCTCGACCCTTGGAGCCGAAGCACGGGAGCGATATCACCTCTGAGGGTAGAGAATGTCCCAAGACTTGGGCGAGTGCCTGACAACCGATCGCAAAGCCAAGACGTATCATCCCCACTAGGCACATGACGTGCGCGGGAGCTGTTACCAGGCCCCTAGACATCGTGACGGAGGAGCTAGCGGGGAGATCTGCCTCATTGCCCCGTGGGGGGAGGTTCTGTGGTGGCAGCACAGCTGTGACCCGTGGGGGGAGGTTCTGTGGTGGCAGCACAGCTGTCCCGCCAGGGTCTGGGCCCTGGGGGGGCGAGCGGGTCTACTGACTTACCTGCCCTAAGTCTTCGCTACCAAACGCACCGTCGCGTGGAGAGTGTGGAGGGCTGCGGAAGTGGCATGTCACAACGTCAAATTGAGGCTGTTGCATGCTGTGGGCACCCAGGGAGAAGGATGCTCTCCTGGAGACCAAGTGGGCACCAGGCCCTGAGAAGGGCCCGGCTGATGTGGGACGTGGCAAGGACCATCCCATGCAGCTCCTCTGCCGAGAAACTGGCACCGAGGCCGAACTCGGACCCCCGTGTTCCGTGACCAGGTACCAGCACTGCACTGCCGCCTGCTGCACGTCAAGCTCGTCCTGGGACACGGCCACGAAACCATTTGCTTCCTGCTCGAAAGCGGGTAAAAAGCCAGCTGCGGCGGTGGTGATATGGGAGTCCCGGTGGGTGTAACTCCGTCGCATTATTGCCGCGGACTGCCCAGGCCCCATCACGCTCACCGAACCTGTCTTCTATGGGAGTCGCCAGACAGTCTCATAGCGTCCACGCTACGGCGTGCAGAGGATAGGATTTCGGATGCAACATCGGCTGGCAATTTCCTGAGATTAAACGCTGAGGACTCCCTGCAGCTCCCTGCTATGGTCGGTCGAGCCCAGGAGGAGCCCGACGTGCAGATGTGAGGCGTGCTTGCCCGGACCGCCGTGAGCAGCGGGTGGCAGTGCAGTGCACTGCCTTCCCCGCAGTTCACGGCCGGAATCCTGGTACCTGGACACGGAACATGGGGATCCGCATACCGCCCCGGTGCCAGTTTCCTGGCAGGGCGCGACAAGCTCACGAAAACCGGGAACACCCCCTTCGGTGCGTTCGCGGCAGACGGGCTTGGTTGCCGTGACTTCCCTCGACTCTGGAGCAGCTAAGGGCTATGTCGGTTTCCCAGAAAGAGCATGCTCTCGTGGCACAAGTGCAATTGTCCACAGACGTGCTACCTGTAGGCACCAACCAAGGCTCCCTTCCGAAGCATGTTCGTCCTCGCCATCACTGATATCGAGGGCTTTTCACTGCGGCGGGTCAGCTGCCTCCGCCCCTCACGCCATGGCCATCCTGCAGATCCACCAGGCTAAGGCGTTCGTGTGGTTAGACAAGGGAAAGCTGGACCCAGTCTCCCGGCGACCGTAGTGACGACACGCACACTGGGTCTGACGATGTCCATACAACAACCTCAATTTGACATTGTGACATGCCACTTCCGCAGCCCTCCACACTCTCCATGCGACGGTGCGTTCGGCAGCAAACACTTAGGACAGGTAAGTCAGCAGACCCGCTCGCCCCCCCAGGGCCCAGACCCGCTCACTCCCCCCGAGAGCTGGGCGTGCGTATGCTAACTATCTTGACGACTGACCTATCTTGGCACTCGTGGGATCTGTGGCCTACGCACTGGGACCATGTGCCTGGCACTTCGACCGATTGGGTTTACCGGTCAACCTGGACAAGAGCATGCTCTCCCCTGTCGGAGCACCTCTTTTCCCGGTATGGGACTAGACTCTGTTACCATACAGCATGCCTCATGAGAGCGTGCCCAGCTGTGCTGCCTGACCCTTGTCAGCAGTCAGTGGTCGCCCTGAAACACTCAGAGGCTCCTGGGGCATATAGCATCCTTGTCGGCAGTCATGCCGTTCAGGTTGATGCATATGAGACCGCTTCAGAATGGGCTTCAGAGTTGGGTTCCCTCTGACGGACATGTTCCACTCCGGGCTGGAGTCCCGTTAGAGCAAGTGGGAGGCATGCCGTGGACGGCAGACGCATCCCTGCTCTGTTGGGGTGCGGTGTGCAACGGGAGTTGCTGACTGCTTGCCTTGCGATGTAGAGGCCCCTGCCTCTCATTTGGCGCAAGCACATGCTGCAGATAGCATAGCTGACCTAGCGTACGTCAACCGGCAGGTGGCGTTCGTTCATGGCAATACTACAAGTAAACTTGTTCAATCCTTTTAGCACATGTTTGGTCTGTGAAAGTACACTTTGAAGTTTACTCACAGTAAACTATTAGTTGAGTAGTTTTTATACTGCAAGTATACTTGTAGGTTTATTTAGGTTTACTAGTTCATTAGTTTTAACACATGTGGCAGGGTAAGAGACACTACGGACACAAGACAGCCGGTGTAAACAACCCCGGAGGGGAATCTATTGACACACGTGGGGAAAAACTCAATCCACTTGTGACAACCCAAAGTGCTTTTGTTCAACCAATTGCTTGCCAGTCCGTGCTCGTGCAAAAATGATTCCTTTGTGGTTCCGTTACTCGCTGGACTCTATAGGAAGAGAAGACACAGTATTAGCAGTGAGGAGTACAAGCTCCTCAAGTGGTGTGTGCGTGTGGTTTATATGCCCGGCAGATAATCAGCATCAGGTGTGGGCGATCAGCATTAGCTGCCAGGCTGTTTCCCAGGTGATTCCGATCCTGGATCTTGACCCTCCGCCACACACATTTGTCATCGTCGTCCACGAACAGCAGGGTCATTGCAATGTTTCTACTTTCAATGTTTTCCTCCACCTACATCTGCGAGTCTTCTTTTTCTATAATGAATAACATCAAGAACCAGGATAGAAACAGATTGTCCAGTGCACATCTTGATCCGTGTCTCAGGATTGCAACAACAGAATACAGCCCCAACATCAGAGCCATTGCTTCAGCTCGTCGCTGTCACTTCTCTCATTGATAGGTGAGTAGAAGTCAGTAATACTATTACATTTTGATCACCGTAAATGTAAGAACAATAAACATATTAAAGCTGAGGTCTAATACTAATTTACTCTGCATTTTAGGAAAGCGAAGAGAAGAGATCCAGTGTGGAGATGAACAATTTTTTTGAGCAATACAAAGTTATGTTTATGTAATATATTGTTACTGTTTGATCAAAACTGAGAAAATAGAACTAATAAAAAACTAAATAATACATTTATATTGTGATTTTTTTAAAACAAATAAACAACAGTAAAATAAATAATAATAGCAGAACAAACATTGCAGTTATCAAATTATAGTTGGTGGCCCTTGACTTGCTATTGTTAGTAGAATTTGGCCCTTGGTTAAAACTAATTGAGGAACCCTGTGTAGATTATCAAGGGTCTAAGTGAGATTGTATAAAAGGGGCTGTTGGTGGCTGCTGCCTTCCCTTTGCATGCCTCTTTTGCAGTCCCGTGTCTCGTGATGCTTTGAGGTATGTGAATTGGCTAACTAGTTAACGCACACATATGCGTGATTTTACGTAACTATTGTAACCCAGTGCTAAATTTCCTGTTTGCATTTCCTTATAAAAGGATTATTTATTTTCGGTATTTGTTTTTCACATAAAAGTGGTTTATTATAAGGGTATCGTTTTCGCAATGTTATATATATATATATATATAGTTGTTTTGTGTCTTCAGCGTGGCATCTAGCTATTGGGGTAGATGAGTGATAAGTCCTGCCTTGTGTGGGGGTGTGGCGGAGAACGGAGTGATGGCAGAGGAGATCAGAAGTGCGAGGACAGTTAAGACGATTCCAATTTAGAATGCGTTTCTTTGTTTTCTGATTCCGCGGTTCAAATGTGTATCTGTGTTTTGTGTAGTCAACTCGATTGCATATATAAAGTCATCACTGTGTAAATTGGACGAACTGTTATTCTGCGCGTGAGTGTTACTGTGCAGTATTTAGGTCGTTCGTCCGGTTACAGTAGCTAGGTGGACGATATCGACGGGAGTTGAATCGATTGCCGTTGACTGTTTGATCGGCCAGTTCGCGTGTGACTGAGCAGGAAAGGGATTTTCTAGCTAGCAAAGCTAGGAAGCTAAAGTTTCTCCGACGGCGGGATGGCATGGTGACGGCTGACTAATCGGTGCCGCACGTGTCTGGTTGCTAACGGATAAGAAAGCCTCTGAAAACGTCAGGATCTCAGGTACTGTTTGTGTGTTTCATTTTGTGCTTAAAAGCGAAGTGGCCAGTTGTGTTTTATTTGGCCTCCACGTACACGAGCAACGTTCCAGGCCTGCAACGGGGGAGGGGTTTGTGAACTGAGTGAGTGAGTGTGTGTATGAGTGGGCCCACAATCCGTTTGTTTCAGATAAACGATATTGAAATGCTAAATGTTTACATGCCATGTTGATGTTTAATGGGAACCTGTAGTCTGTGTGCATAACAGTCTGAGTTAGAATACAGTTTATTTTATTTGTTAAACGGTCATACTAAGCGGTAACACGTTTAAGTTAATGTAAAAGCTTATTTGACACATTTGTTTGCTTGTTGTACATCAGTAAAGGAAAAAAAGGGTCCAAAGCTCAGTTAAAGGGGCCTGTACAGAATTTATTTTATTTATTTCTCAGAGTGAATTTAGTTTCTTTCCTTCATTTGTACAATCTATTTTCTTGTTTTACTATTTTGTTAATAAATATTGTATTGTTTTACCTATATAAAACCTGTTTCAAATGATATGATAACAACTCAATTCAAATATTCATGCTTAGTTTCTAAGGTTTCGCCGCACTAAAATATAAAGGTAAAGAGCAAAGCAGTGTACAGTTAAGGAGTCATCCTATTCAATTATACATAACGTCGAGAGACACCGGGAAAGAACCAGGGATCTTGCCTTTTTTGTTCTATAGGTTGGTACACCTGAGACCAGAGGGGGGCGCTACATAAAGTGGGGGCTCGTCCGGGATTGATTATTTGCTGTTGCACTGTTTAGGAGAGAATATCGTCTGTTTGGAAAACTAAGTTTAAGACAGAATAATGGATGTTGAGGATTCTTTCTTTCAATCTGAACTCAGCAGCTGGTGCAAAGGAAAAGCAATTGATCCAAAACATGCAGTATTACTTGTGGGTGTGTCTACAGATATGGGCGTGGCTCGTATTGAAGAAATCATCCAAACAGTCAAAGTTCTGGGAAGAGTGAGGGTGCGAGATCAAAAGGAAGGGATCGCTCCAGGGTTCCTGTCTGTTTTATGCGAGTGCAAGGAAGAGGTTAAGTCATCTCGCTTACCTGCGGAACTGAGACCCGAGGTGAGTGCAAAACCTTGGAAGATCATTGTAGCCTGTAGCGATGAGGTCCAGCAAACAGGATTTGCAGGGAAACTAGCAGATTTGTTGGTACAAGAAGGAAAGTCTCTCCTTGATCTTCAAGCTATGTTCTCATCATCTAGCCCAGAGTCAGGGACATCCATAATCCGTGCTGTGAGCGACTTGCTGGAAAAGACCTCTAAACCAGTAAGTGATGGCAGTGCATTCCGACGTTAAAGAACTTTTTCAGGAACCGTTCCTACTCCTGGAGGAGAAGAAGCGTTGGAGAGCTGGATGGATCAAGCCAGGATGATGGTTATGGAGTGCGACTGCTCAGACAAGGAAAAACGCAGACGTATCATTGAAAGTTTGCGGGGTTCTGCATTGGAGGTAGTGAAGGCTGTCAGATTCTCCAACGCTGATGCAACTTCCTTAAAGTACTTAGAAGCCTTGCAGGGTGCTTTTGGAACTTCAGAGTCAGCTGAAGATTTGTACTTCGCGTTCAGGTTACTGAGGCAGGATCCTGGGGAAACTCTCTCTGATTTTCTGATGCGACTAGAGAAAGCACTTACCAAAGTGGTGAAGAAAGGCGGGTTATCATCAAGAGGAAGTGCAGACAAGGCAAGAGTGGAGCAGTTGATCAGAGGAGCTGTAGAATCAGACCTGCTATTACTTCAGCTGAGACTGAGGGAGAGACGAGAAGATCCACCTGATTTCCTTGCTCTTTTAAATGAAATAAGGGAAGAAGAAGAGAGTGAAGCCCCCCGACATAGTTTGGGGGTGACTGCAAAACCTGTCCCCAGGCCACGACAGAAGATGAATAACTTTGCTGTGAGAGAGTTACAGGCTGAGATCCAGGATTTGCGGATGCAGGTAGCTGAAAGCCCTTCAAAAGTGCCAGTTGCTGAAAGAGAGTCAAGAGAAGTGATGAGCAAGAGGGAGAGTGAACTTTCGCCGGAAGTGCTCGCCTTTAAGAAACAGGTTCAGAGGCTAGAGGAGCAGCTAACATCACTAAGTGTCAGACAATCACACCAAGTCACAAAACACACCCAATTACAAGATCCTCAGGAATATTATGTGAAACCCAGAGTAGGAAAAGTTAAAGAGGATTACTTCTGTTACAGATGTGGAGAGGATGGACACATCGCATCAAGGTGCAAAGCTCCTGAAAACTATAGTCTAGTAATACAGAAACTTGTGCTGTCACTTCGAAAGGCAAAAGCTGAGAAAACAGATCAGGATGGTGGAAAGCCCACGGGTGACAAGATCAGTTTCTCCCGAGAAAGTCAGGCAACTGTGCAGGAGAAGAGGAAAATTCCAAATGGGTTAGTGGGTCCATCCCTGACCATCCCTGTGAAAGTCAATGGACAATCTAGTAAAGCCTTGCTAGATAGTGGATCTCAGGTCACTATAATTTTTGAGTCATGGTATTCCAAAAACCTGTCCTTTGTGCCAATTCAGCCACTTTCGGGTTTGTCTATTTGGGGCCTCAGCCATGCCAGCTACCCTTACACATGATATGTGCTTATAGACGTGTCTTTTCCTGCTTCGGTGATAGGAACGGAAGAGACTGTACAAATCCTTGCTTTGGTGTGTCCTGAACCTGAAGGTCCCGAACAAGTGCCTGTGATCATAGGGACCAATGCAAGATTTTTCCAGCGGCTGCTTCAACATTGTACGTCTGGTCATGAGACAAGTCGCTCACAGCACGGATTATGGATTCTGGAGTCCCTGACTCTGGGCTAGAGTATCATCATTAAATGGCTGGTTGTCTGAGTGGTGCCTGCAGAATGATATTGTTTTTATAAATAACTGGAAGAGTTTTGAGGACAGACCTGACCTGTTGAAAAGAGATGGTCTCCACCCCTCCTGGGCTGGAGCTTCTCTATTGTCTAGAAATATGGCACATAGTCTTAATGCTAAAACTTGACTCACTGGGGCCCAGGTCAGGGAGCAGACTGAATGGCTTAACCAACGGTCTGCTTGCCGTCTCACGTTGCAGAACACACATAATACACAACATGCGATAATACTTTCTCCCAAACATCATAAAATAGAGACTGTGTCTGTCCCCCGGATTAGTAAACATAAAATAAAGCTTAAACCTCTCAAAGGTAATTTGATTAACGTTAAACTAACATAACTAAAAGAACATAATACAGATAATCAACTGTTACGACTCGGATTGCTAAATATTAGATCTCTCTCTAATAAAGCACTTTATGTTAATGATATGATAACAGATCATAAAATAGACATGCTCTGTCTCACAGAAACATGGCTAAAGCCAGATGATTATATTGCTTTAAATGAGTCTGTCCCCCAAGATTACTATTATACACACGAGCCTCGCCTAAAAGGCAGAGGGGGAGGTGTTGCTGCACTTTACCGTAACTCTTTTAGCATTTCTCAGAAGTCTAATCCTAAATACAATTCTTTTGAAGTCATGGTACTTGATGCATCAATACCTAATACTAAGGACAAAACATCTTTAAAATTTATTCTGGCTATTGTATATAGGCCTCCAGGGCACCACACAGATTTTATTAAAGAATTTGGTGGGTTCTTATCAGAACTAGTACTGTCTGCTGACAGAGTTCTTGTTGCTGGGGACTTTAACATTCATGTAGATAATGATACAGATGCTTTAGGAATGGCTTTTAAAGACACTCTTAACTCCATGGGCGTTAGTCAACATGTGTCAGGACCTACTCACCTTCGTAATCATACTTTAGATTTAATTTTGTCTTACGGTATAAACGTGGACGATGTTAAAATCCTTCAGCAGAGCGAAGACATTTCAGATCATTATCTGGTATCATGCTTGCTTCAATACCCAATGGTGGCAAATCAAACTCCAAGTTACAAATATTGTAGAACAATAACTTCGACTACAAAAGATGCGTTTCTTGATAATTTGCCTGAATTGTCACAAATCTCTAGCATGAGTAATAACGTTGATGATCTTGACTTTACCATTGAAAATATTAATGCCACCTTCTCGGAAACACTAGACATACTTCCCCCCCACAAAAAAAAAAAAAAAAAAAACACACACAGACAAAAAAAAAAAAAAAACACACCCACACAAAAACAAACCCAAAAAAAAAAAAAAACAAAAAAAAAAAAAAAAAAAAAAAAATATATTACCCCCCCCCAGAAAAAAAAAAAAAAAAAAAAAAAAAACCCAAAAAAACCCCCCCCCCCCCCACATTTCACCATAAAAAAAAAAAAACCAAAAAACCCCTAGGTTTTTTTTTAATACAGTGGCTAAATTAACCAAAAAAAAATCGTCAGCGACTTCTGATGCTGTATACCAGCATGTCAGGGATGTGTGAGGGGAAAAACCCAATTGCAGGCAGACACGGCGATGACGGGGTTAACAAAGATTTATTAATAACTAAACACAAAACAAAAACCCACGAGGGGGTAAAACTGGGCAAGGTAAACAATGGTTACAAACAGGACACGGACTGACTAACTAAACTAGAAAAATAAACACTAAGGACAAGACTAAACTGACTCACCAAAATACACTGAACGAGAACTTGATACTTAATACAGACTTGACACAGCATACACGCAGAGAGTACCAAATACAATGAACGAGCACAGGACAATAGACAAGAGGAGGCTTTAAAGGGAAACAAACACAGGATAATTGAACAAGGGGCAGCTGTAGGTAATGAGACACTAATGGGAAGGCTAACGAGACAAAAGGGCGGGAAACACTGACGAGACACGAGAAAGCACATGGCATGTCAGAATCAAAACAAAGCCATGTCTTTCTCACACAAAACCTAAGGCTATGCCATGACTCCGCTGCAAGACCAAAAATAAACATGACATGATAGCTGAATCATGACATAAGCCCCCCTTAAATGAACACCTCCAGGTGTTCATCAAGGGGTAGACTAACAAGACAAGACAGACTGGGAACACGACAATACAAGGCAAAACAAAGAAAACAATATCAGGGGCAAACTAGCAAGCAAAATCACAGGGTTGGGGTGAGACAATAAAAATAATAAACATGGGAGGGGGGGTGGGGGAACAACAAAGTTCACGGGAGGGTGTCCAAGAGGGTAGGGATAGGGTGGGACAGTCCTAGTTCCCGGGGGCGCTCGCGAGCGTGGAATCCCCGGGGACTTGATGGGAGAAGTCCTCGGGGGAACTGTTCTTGTTCCCGGCTTGAAGGCCGGCTGAGCCACAGGCTGGAAGGCCGGCTGAGCCGCCGGCTGGAAGGCCGGCAGGGCAGGACTGGGTGCAGGACTGGGTGCAGGACTTGACGCCGGCTGGAAGGCCGGCAGGGCAGGACTGGGTGCAGGACTTGACGCCGGCTGGAAGGCCGGCAGGGCAGGACTGGGTGCAGGACTTGACGCCGGCTGGAAGGCCGGCAGGGCAGGACTGGGTGCAGGACTTGACGCCGGCTGGAAGGCCGGCAGGGCAGGACTGGGTGCAGGACTTGACGCCGGCTGGAAGGCCGGCAGGGCAGGACTGGGTGCAGGACTTGACGCCGGCTGGAAGGCCGGCAGGGCAGGACTGGGTGCAGGACTTGGCACTGGAGTGGACGCCTGGGCAGGACTTGGCACTGGAGTGGACGCCTGGGCAGGACTTGGCACTGGAGTGGACGCCTGGGCAGGACTTGGCACTGGAGTGGACGCCTGGGCAGGACTTGGCACTGGAGTGGACGCCTGGGCAGGACTTGGCACTGGAGTGGACGCCTGGGCAGGACTTGTCACTGGAGTGGACGCCTGGGCAGGACTTGGCACTGGAGTGGACGCCTGGGCAGGACTTGGCACTGGAGTGGACGCCTGGGCAGGACTTGGCACTGGAGTGGGTGCAGGCGGGACCACCGGACTTGGGACCACCGGACTTGGGACCACCGGACTTGGGACCACCGGACTTGGGACCACCGGACTTGGGACCACCGGACTTGGGACCACCGGACTTGGGACCACCGGACTTGGGACCACCGGACTTGGGACCACCGGACTTGGGACCACCGGACTTGGGACCACCGGACTTGGGACCACCGGACTTGGGACCACCGGACTTGGGACCACCGGACTTGGGACCACCGGACTAGACGGGACATCAGGAGGCCCGCTAGACGATCGGGCCCTCCTGCTCATACGGCGCCCCCCCCCAAAAAATATTTGGGCTGAGTCCCGGTCTTCTCCTCCGGCTGGAGCCTCGGGCTAGACCAGTCAAAGGGTGCAGAGGGTGAGGAGAGGCACACGGTCCCGATCTGCAAAACCCGACCCTCAGGGCCCGAGTCCAAGAGGGCCGTGGAGTTGGGATGGACTGAGACCCTGGGCGAATCCCGATCGCAAATCCAGCTGACCAGATCCGTGAAGCCCAGGGGTCTCAGCCTCCTCATCTCCGACTGGGAGAGCGGCTCTGCGAGGCAGCGGTTGAAAATCGCCTTCAACTCCTCCTCGGAGAAGCAGCCTCGCTTGGCGGTCTGCAAGAAATGGTCGGCGAAGTCCCAGATATAGGATCCTCCTTGGCGGAGGCCAAAGAGGAGGTGCGCCTCCTTTACACGGTCTCCTGTGTCCATGCTGCCTGCTGGGTTCAGTTTTGGCTCGTTCATTCTGTCAGGGATGTGTGAGGGGAAGAACCCAATTGCAGGCAGACACGGCGATGACGGGGTTAACAAAGATTTATTAATAACTAAACACAAAACAAAAACCCACAAGGGGGTAAAACTGGGCAAGGTAAACAATGGTTACAAACAGGACACGGACTGACTAACTAAACTAGAAAAATAAACACTAAGGACAAGACTAAACTGACTCACCAAAATACACTGAACGAGAACTTGATACTTAATACAGACTTGACACAGCATACACGCAGAGAGTACCAAATACAATGAACGAGCACAGGACAATAGACAAGAGGAGGCTTTAAAGGGAAACAAACACAGGATAATTGAACAAGGGGCAGGTGTAGGTAATGAGACACTAATGGGAAGGCTAACGAGACAAAAGGGCGGGAAACACTGACGAGACACGAGAAAGCACATGGCATGTCAGAATCAAAACAAAGCCATGTCTTTCTCACACAAAACCTAAGGCTATGCCATGACTCCGCTGCAAGACCAAAAATAAACATGACATGATAGCGGAATCATGACACACAAGAAATAATATTATAAAAAATTTAACAAAAAAAAAAAAAAAAAAAAAAAAAAAAAAAAAAAAAACAAAACCACAAAAGAAACCCCCCCCAAATAAAAACAAACACACCCCCCCCCAAGAAAAAATATTTTTATTTTTTACAATAGATCACCATGAACAATCAAAAAACATTAGATCATCTAAATCGACTACATGCATGCTAGACCCTATACCTACAAATCTTCTGAAAGAGATGCTCCCAGAAATTATAGATCCTCTACTTAGCATTATTAACTCATCTCTGACATTAGGACATGTGCCTAAAGCTTATAAGGTGGCTGTTATAAGGCCCCTTGTCAAAAAACCCCATCTGGACCCTGGAGAACTAGTTAACTATAGACCTATTTCGAATCTACCTTTCTTATCTAAAGTTCTGGAAAAAGTAGTCTCAACTCAAATATGTTCCTTCCTCCAAAGGAATGAGATTAATGAAGATTTCCAGTCTGGATTTAGAGCACATCACAGTACAGAGACTGCTCTGATTAGAGTTACAAATGATCTGCTTATGGCGTCTGACCGAGGTTGTATCTCCTTATTGGTGCTGCTAGATCTTAGTGCTGCATTCGACACCATTGACCACATCATGCTCTTACATAGACTTGAAAATGATGTCGGTATTAAGGAAATAGCTTTGAAATGGCTTAGATCTTATTTATGCGACCGTTTCCATTATGTAAAAATAAACAATGAGGTATCACGCAAATCGCAAGTCCAGTACGGTGTACCACAGGGCTCAGTATTAGGGCCTATGCTCTTCGCATTATACATGTTACCTCTAGGAGATATAATAAAGCGACACGGAATAAGCTTTCACTGCTATGCTGATGATACGCAACTTTATATTTCCTCGAAGCCTCATGAAACACCGCAATTCCATCGAATAGTGGAATGCATAGTCGATATAAAAAAGTGGATGAGTAGCAATTTTTTATTACTGAACTCGGACAAAACTGAAGTTTTACTTATCGGACCAAAAACCGCCCTACGTAACAATCAAGAATGCTGCTTAACTATTGATGGATATTCCATAAAACCCTCATCTTCAGCTAAGAATCTTGGCTTTATATTCGATAGTACTCTGTCATTTGAGAACCAGGTCGCCAACACCTGTAAGACTGCGTTTTTCCATCTTAAAAATATATCTAAATTACGTCATATGCTGTCATCATCAGATGCGGAGAAGCTAATTCATGCCATTATGACATCAAGACTAGATTACTGTAATGCACTATTAGGTGGTTGCCCTGCAGGCCTATTACAAAAACTCCAACTGGTCCAAAATGCGGCAGCTCGAGTTCTTACACGTACAAAAAAGTATGAGCATATTAGCCCGGTTCTGTCAACCTTGCACTGGTTACCTATAAAGCATCGCATAAATTTTAAAATCTTGCTTATTACCTATAAAGCCTTGCATGGTTTAGCTCCTCACTACTTGAGAGAACTTCTTACGTATTATAGTCCATCACGTGCACTACGCTCTCAGGCGTCAGGTCAGTTGGTAATACCTAGAATTTCAAAATCAAGTGCAGGCGGCAGATCCTTTTCTTATCTAGCGCCTAAACTTTGGAACAGTCTTCCCTGCAATGTCCGGGAGGCAGACACACTCTGTCAGTTTAAATCTAGACTAAAGACGCATCTTTTTAATCTTGCATACACTACATTATCATAATATATGTATTACAAAGATCTAGGCTGCACTAGTTAGATCAACCGGAACCAGGGACACTTCCAATAACAACTGATGCATTTGTTGCATCAAAGAGTGCAGAACAGTACTCTACTCTCAGCCAGTCTTGTCTCATTGTTCCGAGGTTACTAGAGCGGAGCGGGCAGGGCGCAATCCAGTCCTAGACCTGACAAATGCTGGACGAAGGAAGTGACGTCCCTACAAAACTTCAGCCACTATTGGATTATTAATGATAATTTTAAATCAAATTTTTTATTTTGCCTTGTTGTGCAAGCACTGTTGAGCTTGTGCAGAGGCTGCAGTTTTTGCCAGAGGGGAACTGGAATCCCCTGGTTAGGCCTGGTTTCCTTCCGAGGTTTTTTTTTCTCCTCCAATGGAGTTTTGGGTTCCTCGCCACCGTTTGCATACTGTTTTGCACTGTTTTGCCTGGCCGGGGGGGCTGCTATAATTTGGTAGTCTTATTTAATTAACACTGCATATAGGGATTTACTGTGTGTCTGATATTTGACCTGTGTTTTGAATTCCATAACCTTTTATGTTTTACTTATAGTCATTTTTTTCTTGTACAGCTGCTTTGTAACAATGAAAATTGTAAAAAGCGCTATATAAATAAAGCTGACTTGACTTGACTTGAGACAGAGATTGCACGCACGTTGAGAATTCAGTTTGACAATCTTGAGTTTGAGATGCCTCGGAAAACTACAGATGGAAAGACCATTGACATACCTAGTGGAGATGTAAAGTGCATGGGTCCAGGTCCATGCAAGATTCCATCGAAAAGTGAAATGTGTACAGTCTGTGACGTGGAGTCAGAAACACCACTGGAGAAAGACATGTTTGTTTTAGAAACCGTTACAGATGACGTGCTGCCAGTGGGATTGTTCATTCCTCCTGTTGTGTTTCCCTTTTCAGCTGTGAATGAGAACAAGTGCAAAGTGCTAATTAAGAATGAAACCGCCAGAGAGATAACCATACCTGCTGGAACAGTTATAGCTCATGTGTTCCCCACAGATATGGTTACGGCAGTGGCTGATACACACAAAGAACCAAAGAGAATTGACCCAAAGTTTTTCGATTTCTCAAAGTCATCTATTCCAACGGAGTGGGAAGATCGTCTTCGCCAAAAGCTTTCTGAGAGAGGAAATGTGTTCTCCCTTGAAGAGTGGGATGTGGGATTAACCAAGGACACGAAACATCAGATCCGTCTGAGTGATTCTAGACCGTTTCGAGAGAGGTCGCGACGTATTGCGCCCGCAGACATTGATGATGTTCGTCGTTACCTTAAACATCTGCTAGCTGCAGGAATTATTAAGGAGTCTCGCAGCCCCTACGCTTCTCCAATCGTGATTGTGCGGAAAAGAAGTGGAGCCGTACGTATGTGCATCGATTATCGTACACTCGACAGTCGAACTTATCCAGACCAGTACACTATCCCTAGAATAGATG
The DNA here is from genome assembly GCA_037178815.1 of Barbatula barbatula. NCBI lineage: Eukaryota > Metazoa > Chordata > Actinopteri > Cypriniformes > Nemacheilidae > Barbatula > Barbatula barbatula. The sequence goes on along the minus strand of CM074081.1, from coordinate 675,279 downwards.
ATGCTTTGGATTGTTTGGCTGGCAGTAAGTGGTTTTCCGTCCTTGATCTTAGAAGTGGCTACTACCAAATTGCCATGGCTGATGAGGAAAAAGAGAAGACTGCGTTTATATGCCCCTTGGGTTTTTACGAGTTTGAAAGGATGCCACAAGGATTCAGTGGAGCACCTGCTACATTCCAAAGGCTCATGGAGCGTGCCATGGGAGATATGCATTTGCTAGAGGTGATCGTGTACCTGGATGATATCATTGTCTTTGGTTCTACACTTGAAGAACATGAACGAAGGCTTTTGAAAGTCCTTGATCGGCTGGAGGAGTATGGTTTGAAAGTCTCGGTAGACAAGTGCCAGCTCTGTATGTCCCAGGTCAAGTATGTGGGGCATATTGTCGCTGCTGATGGCGTTGCCCCTGATCCTGAGAAGATCAAAGCTGTTACTGAGTGGAAGATGCCTACAGATGTGAAATCCTTAAGATCATTCCTGGGTTTCTGCAGATTCTACAGGAGGTTTGTCAAAAACTACTCTGCAATAGTACGACCTCTGACAGAACTCACTAAAGGGTATCCACCAGCCAGGAGAGATCTAAAGAGTAAACCAGAAAGAGGGTACTTCAAGGTGTCAGAGCCGTTTGGTGAGCGATGGAGTAACGATTGTGTGACACCATGTTCGTGTAGTCAAAGAAATGGTATTCAGTATTTGTTATTTTCTGGTGCTATTCATGAGATCGTCTGGGTATTTATAATGTCGTTTAAATGAATGTTACAATGCCTAATGATGATGTGTAGTACTGTCCAGAGACAGTAGGGGGAGATGCTGCGTTGACTGTGGGGTTAAGGGTGAGACGCGAAGAAGAGAGCATTACGAGAGCGACACCATGATATAAATCAGCACAACTGTGTCTCTCCTTATTTCTTTCTACAGGTGGGTGAAACTGATCACTAAGGACATAAAACATTAGCGACTATGTTGACATTTACTTCATGTCTCAACATGGACATTAAATCAACAGTTTATCTCAATGTGAAAAATGTATAAGAGATCGTGTTGAAGTTTACTCGCACGTGTGTGTGGGGGTCATGCGAATGGTGTTACCCGCACGTATGTGCGTTAGACGTAATGTGGATATCTAAAGGGAAAAAGCCTTTTAAAAACACTAGAGACCCAGAGGAATGTAATGTTTATTTGGCTGATTGGTTTATGTATTTTACATTATATTTCGTTGATGTTTAGATATATTGTTGTTTGTTTAATAATCACTAATACAGTTCAAATGTTGATATAGATATAGATTTATTTACAGTGGTTTGCTCAACTTTGCACATATCAGAGAGATAGTGATATGTGCAGAGACTTGTAAAGTAAAGAGTGAAGAGGTTAAGTGATGTAAAGGAAATAGAAAAACTCTGAGGAGAGTTAATCAACACATGCGTATTGGTGTTGGGTCATGTGAGTCACATGTAAGGTGGCAGAAGGATTTGTAATTGTGTGATTCAATTGTTTTTGGATTGTAATAAATATTACGAGAGCGACACCATGATATAAAGCAGCACAACTGTGTCTCTCCTTATTTCTTTCTACAGAAAACGTATTTACTGCAGCATTACCAGTCTCTCGGCGGGCGTGCTACAATTGCACCAACGCTTTCGAGTCTATTATCCAGTGTCTTACTCAAGCCCCTGTTCTTGCGTTCGCAGATCCCAATAAGGCCTATGTTCTACACATTGATGCAAGAGGGAATGGTTTGGGAGCGGTATTGAATCAAGAGTATCCTGAAGGTCTCCGACCAGTAGCATACGCAAGTAGAAGACTGGGCACGACAGAGGAAAGATACCCTACTTATCAACTTGAATTCTTGGCATTGAAGTGGGCGGTGGTAGATACATTTCATGACTATCTCTATGGTGTGAAATTCGTCGTGAGAACTGACAACAACCCACTCACGTATGTCCTCACAACAGCAGTTCAATGCAACTGGACATCGTTGGTTGGCGGCATTGGCCACTTATGAATTTAGTTTGCAGTACAAGCCAGGACGTCATAATGTAGATGCTGATGTGTTATCTCGTTACCCACTTGATGAGGAGCCTAGGTATGAGTGGACAGAAATACCTCAGCCTGGAGTAAAAGCTATCTGTCAGATGGTGGTGAGTCACTGGAGTACAGAAACGTCTACAAGACTGATTGATCAGTTAGGCCCTGAGTCAGTGAGTGTTCCACCTGCTTACACAGGCCGAGCTGAAGATGGCCCAAGATAAGGATCCAGTCGTGGGACCAGTAAAGTTGGCAGTGGAACATGGAAAGATGCATATGTTGAGTCACTCTTCCAACACTCAGCTGGGTCTACTGCAAAGACAAGGATCAAAGCTGGTCATTCAGAATAAGTTGCTGTACAGGGTATCCAATAGTCCTGGTGGTGAGCAGAAAAAACAACTTGTTTTACCTGAACAGTTTCACCAACAAGTACTGCAGTCTTTACATGACGAAAATGGACACCTGGGCATTGAGCGGACCACAGAGTTGCTGAAGGATAGATTCTACTGGCCTCGGATGACGTCAGTGATTGAAACATATGTGAAAGCCTGTGGTAGATGCATTGCTAGAAAGACACCACCTCGGAAGTGTGCGCCTTTAAACAATATCACTACTAGTGGACCACTGGAATTGGTGTGCATTGATTTCTTATCGATAGAGCCAGATTCCAGAGGAGTTGCTAATGTCTTGGTTGTCACTGATCATTTCACCCGCTATGCTCAAGCCTACGCAACTAAAGATCAAAAAGCATCAACTGTTGCAAAGGTCCTCTGGGAGAAGTTCTTTGTGTATTACGGATTGCCAGCCCGTATACAATCGGATTAGGGGAGAGACTTCGAGAGCAAGCTGATTAAAGAACTGTTGGGTATGCTTGGGATTGAGAAATCAAGAACGACACCTTACCACCCGCAAGGAGATCCACAACCCGAACGCTTCAACCGGACACTGCTCTCCATGCTAGGAACTCTGGAAGCTGCAGAAAAGCACAAGTGGAGTCAACACATCAGCAGGTTGGTGCATGCGTACAATTGCACTAAAAATGAGGCCACGGGATACTCGCCCTACTTTCTCTTGTTTGGGAGAGAAGAACGTCTGCCAATCGATGTGTGCTTCGGGACCAGTGGCGTAGCCAGGGGAGGGGCCATGGGGACACTGGCCCCTCTTGAAAACTGATTGGCCCCCCATTGTGCCCCCACCCTTCTACTTGTCTGTCACTCACAAATTAAAATTATAATCGTTCAGTTTGTAGTAATTCATTATTGCGTCGCGATGCTTCTCAACGAGGACCGAGAATAGGAAGCTGCTGTTTTCCAACAACAACAAAACCACACGGTAAGTTGATCTATTTTATATTGCTTATGTTTTTTCGATTAGCGAGTTGTTGCAGTGCAAGAAGGGTTTGGTACTATTAACGTTAGCAGCTACCATCTTTCGGTGTTAGGACAGACCAGGTACGATGACGATGTTATCTCCTAGAGCAGACTAAGATAATGCTAATCGTTATATTCACTATGCACCTGACCTCATGCTGAATGTAACATGGGATTTACTTATTTTTGGCCGCAACAACGCAAGTGATATTGCAAGCGAGGTGACGAAACAAATCGGATGATCTATGATGTTTATCTAACGCTACACACTTTAAGGTGAGACACGGCAGGCAAAAACATAGTTTTCTATTATTTTTTACTTGTCAATTGTGAGATTTGGGGCTAACGTTATTTGTCTTCAATAACATGTCGTCTTTCAGACTTGTGGTGAGACAAAAGTTGGCGTTCTAAATCCTCTCTCTCTCTCTCTCTCTCTCTCTCTCTCTCTCTCTCTCTCTCTCTCTCTCGTTGGATCCAATATGGTCATTTCCTTGTCATCAGCAACCAATCGTGAAAGTAAAATTGGGCATTTAACTCTAAAAGCGAATCTCATAGCTGATGCCAATTTCCGACAACGTGATTCGTTCAGACGCATCACGTGACATGCTCTGACATTTCCACAGTGTTTTTGACTGTTTTTCTGTTCAGTTTAAGGCCATAAATGCCGAGTTATAAGTTTTAAAGTGTTTTAGTTGGTTTGTATTGTTGTTGTTGTTGTGGTATGGTATAATCAGGGCTGCACATTTGCTTAAATCATATAAGTCCCTATATTTAGATATTGGTACTTTAGTATATTGGTCATTTCAGGATCATACAGAAAAAGTGCACTCCAGAGTGTTATTCTATTAATGCATAAAGTTATGTGGTTAAAATCCTTGTATTTTACTAATATGCCTTTGTGTTATAGCTGTCTCTAGGGATGAAACGGATGAGAGTGAAAGTGATGTGGAAGAGCTGGATACTTCCCCACCTTCAGAAGCTGAATTGTACTTTTTTTAAATTAACCAGATACATAAACCTATTATAAGCCACATTTTACTACTTATGAACTAAGTTGTTGTTTATTTGTTTGGTCAGTATTAACAGTTGTTTGGCTAAAATTAATTGTATCTAATTTCTATAACTTGATGTTTACTTTTCTTGCCATCTTGCTATACAATATATTGTAGTTTTCTTGAATTTTGTGTCAAAGTAAATAAAATTAGTCTCAAATTTAGTGTGTACTTTGTTTTCACAGAAGTTTATTTATTACTGTTTTTCTTTCACTTTTGTAATGTGAAAAGTTAACACAAATTGTTTTGTTTTGATGAAGAGCCGTGAATAAATGCTATTAAAATATAATAGGGTATCACTGTTTATTACTGAATTTAAAGGTTCCTTAACTCTTAAAATGATTTTGATATACAGTTCACACAACACAAGATTGGCCCCTCTGTATTAATTGTGGCCCCTCTTGTGCCCCGCGGGTGGGGCAGAGTGGGGAGGGGAAAGGCCCCAACCCAAAAAAAAAAAAACAAAACCAAAAAACCGACATAGAAAACCCACCCACCCCCCCTCCAGCCCCCACAGAAAAAACCCCCCAGAAAAAAAAATCCCGCCAACAAAAAAAAAAAATAAGACAAAGAACCGCGCCGGCGGCGTGTTTTTTCCAAATCTTGCTTTCTCTGGAAAAACCCAGTTGGAAAACGTCTCGGTTACGTATGTAACCTCTGTTCCCTGATGGAGGGAACAAGACGTTGTGTCGAAGCCGACAGATGGGGTTCGCCCTTGAGAACCAATCGTCTCTGACTATTTTGAAAAGGCCAATGAAAATTGGCGAATGAAATTTGCATGCCGGGCTCCGCCCCCGGAAATCCGGGTATAAAAGGGGAGCCGGCGTGCCCATTCATTCACCTCTTGTGCTGAGGAGCCTGAGAGCATCTCGTGACTGCTGCAGCGGACGGCTATTGTCGTGGCAAGGAGGACACAACGTCTTGTTCCCTCCATCAGGGAACAGAGGTTACATACGTAACCGAGACGTTCCCTTTCTGTCGGTCTCTCGACGTTGTGTCGAAGCCGACAGATGGGGTTCCTATGGAAAACGCCACGGCACTAGCCGCGTCACAATCTCTAGCGAAGCGACGTTGACCGGCCTGGGCGAGCCACACGTGAGCGCTATCGCGAAATTTGTAACCTTCCAGTGGGCAGGCAGGGGCTCCCAGAGCTTTTGGGAAAGGTGAGTAGCCCCTGCCCTCTGCCAACTCAGACGGCCCCATTGGCGAGGGCCATCCAGTCGTAGGGCTACTGGGTAAGCGCTGTTCCTTCAATGAGGACGTGCGCTACGGAGACCACTTCCCACCCTAGGGGGGGAATACAGTGGAGACACCAACATGGTCTCACCAAATAGGGGAGAACTCATGGGAGGTATGTGCGGAATGCCGCAAGGTGGATGTCCACCTGGGGGAGGTCATGGGTTGCCACGTGGGGAACCATCTCATGACGACATCTCAGACGGAACCACCCTAGTGGGGGGTTACTACGTGTGGGGCACTAGGTCCGGTTAGAGCTATATGTAATAACTCAGCTTGATACCCGGCCATAGGCGGCAGGGCTGCTCCGCCGAGCCCGCCGCCCTGAGTGCTTATTGATGGAAGGACGGACTGCCTATTCTTCACCCTTGGGGAAAGAAGGGAGGCAGCCCATAGCGCACTGATCCACCTAAGAAGGGGAAAGGCGCTATGCGCAGGCGTACGCCCCACGACTGCTGGTCTCACCTGTTGGCAAGACTCGAGCTGCCGACTCCCCACGGAGGTTTGCAAGCCTCTGCGAGGTATAGCGTAGCCCAACCCGCAACTCTACAGATGTCTGCCAGAGAGGCGCCCTGAGCCGATGCCCATGAGGAGGCCACACCCCGAGCGGAGTGTACCGTCATTCAAATGGGCATGGGGCTAGGATCGGCACACCGTAGTGACGGCGTGTGCGATCCGGCGCGACAACTCTCCTCGGAGACAGCACTCCCGTTGCTGACCTCCAAAACAGACAAGAGCTGCTCAGGGCCTTGAAGCCCTCTGTGTGGTTCGAGTAGAGGCGCAATGCGCTTACTGGACACCCCACGTACAGGTTGGGTCTTTCTCCCGGTGTGGGAGCGCCTGCAAGTTCACCACCTAGTTCCCAAAAGGGGGGCGGCGGAACTTTGGGCACGTAAGTTGGCCGGGGTCTCAGGATCACGTGAGAGTCACCGGGCCTGAATTTTGGCAATCGGTGGACACGGAATGCTTGCAGGTGCCTCACCCTCTGGATGGACTCGAGCCCCAGCAGGAGAGCCAACCTCCCTCGCAGAACGAGGAAGGGGCTCTCGGCAGGGCCCGAAAAAGGGGACCCAAAGGTCCACCTTAAAGTCCCAAGAGGGTACGGGGCGCGGACGAGGCCTTAGCCCCTCGCGCCCTAGAGGAACCTAATAATCAGGTCATGCCGCCCCAGAGGCTCACCAGCAACTGGTACGTGATAACCGCGACAGCGGGTACCCACGTTCCAATGTGGAAGGGGAGATTGCTCCCCAGCCTCTCCTGCAATAGGACAGGACGTTCCTGAGCGAGCAATTCCGCGGGTCTTCTCCTCGAGAAGAGCACCAGGACGAGAAGGGGCGCCACTTAAAGGCATCCAGCCTTGTGGGCATGGCCCTTGCCTGAGTGACAGTCTCCACCACTGAGGGGGGTAGGTCATCCAGGAACTCCTCGTCCCATCCAGGAGCCAGACCCAGAGGTCCGGCTCGAATGCCACAACGTGTCCACCCCCTGCGAGTAGGCCCTTCGCCAGGGGATTTGGCCAGGGGGAGTTGTCGTCAGGAGTATTAGCTCCGAGGACCAAGTGTAGTTGGGCCCATAAGGCGCAACTAGCAGCACTTGACACTCCCTACCCAGACCTTGCACAGGACCTGCGCAATGAAGCTCACTGGGGGAACCGTAGTTCCGCTTGTCCCGCGGCCAGCTGCGCGCTAGGGCCTCCGTGTCGAGGGGGGCCTCGACCAGGGAGTGCCCAGCGGCGCTGGGTGGTGTTCAGGGAGGCAACAGGTCCACCTGTGCCCGCCCAAACCACACCCAAGCCGGCCGCAGTGGTGGAGTCGTCACTACCCACGAGGTGTCAACTGACGAGAGAGCGCTTGGCTGTCTGGTTCAGGACACCCGGTGGCCGTGTGAAATGCAGGGGCCTTGCCACCTGCTGTCTCCACCAGGGGTGGAGTCGTCACTTCCCACGAGGCGTCAACTGACGAGAGAGCGCTTGGCTGTCTGGTTCAGGACACCCGGTGGGCGTGTGACCTCCACTGGAGGCTGCGCGCTAGGGCCTCCGTGTCGAGGGGGTCCTCGTCCAAGGAATGCCCAGCGGTACTGGGTGGTGTTCAGGGAGGCGACAGGTCCCCCTGTGCCCGCCCAAACCACACCCAGGCCAGCCCGCAGGGGTGGAGTCATCACTTCCCACGGGGTGTCAACTGACGAGAGAGCGCTTGGCTGTCTGGTTCAAGACACCCGGTGGGCATGTGACCTGCAGGGGCTTTGCCACCTGCTGTCTCCACGGGAGGAGGCGTTTTTGGGCGAGTTGCGATGACTGCAGCGAGCGAATGCCACCCTGAGGTTTAGTACGCTCCGCCGGTCGTGCTGTCCGGGCCAGTATGCTGGCTCTGCACGAGAGGCCGGAGCCTCATCAGTGCAAGCAGGACAGCTAGCAACTTGAAGGCAGTGATCTGCCAACGCAGGCGGGGGCCCGTCCAGCGACCCGACACTGCGCGCCCGTTGCACACCGCACCCGCACCCCGTAGGGAGGCGTCTGTCGTTCCACGACCGGCCTCAAGACCTGCTCGGGGTTAGGATGCGACGGCAGCAGGCGTAATGACGATACGCCTACTGCCAGTGCGCCACGCTCTCCAGGGAACTCATCTCTGTAGTCAGTGCTGTCGCGGTCCCATGTGCGTCAACCCGAGGGGGACAGGCCACCCCCGAGGACACCATGCCCAGGAGCCTCTGAAACTGATTTCAGGGGACCGCTGGCTGCTGCCTGAAAGTTCAAGCAGCTCAGCACTGACTGTGCGTGCTCGTGAGCGAGCACGCCGTCATGGAGACAGTGTTGAGTTCTCTACCAGGAAAAGGGGGAGCTCCGCGCCAGGGAGAGCTGCTCTCTTTTTCCCGGGTGACCCGTTACTGACATGTCAGCCCCTCGACAGTGCCGAGGGAAACTGTACATGAGAGTATGCGGTCAGTTGTCATGAACCACGCCTGGCGTCTGACAGACACCAGGACGCGCTTCTGCGGCTCCCGAACGGCACCCTTGCAAGGTGCTGCTCAAGGTATGCAGCGACCCCTGGTTTTGGGGATGATGAAGTGCGGCTGTCGAAGCCACTGGACATCTCGGCCGAGGGGACGGTTCGATCGCCTTCGCCAGAGGGGTGGCAGCCCCGGCCTGGAGCACAGGAACATCCCTGCCTCTGCTGAGGTAAGAGGATGCCTGAAGTCCGGCGGAGGTCTGGCGAGCTGGATCGAATGCCGAGACGGACCACACTCCCAGCCACCGTGATGGTTTGAAATGCTAACCAAGCACCCAGAGACCTCACAGGGGGGCTGCGATCTACTTCATCAACCCGCGGGGGTTGGTTCAATGACTAGCAGTGCTGTTCCCCCCGGGGGAAACGGCTCCGCTAAATCACCTGCCAGGCGATGGCGCAGCTCGACGCACCGTCAAAGCGAGAGTGCTGAGGGCTGCTTTATACTCGTCATTGCGTGCCGCCACGACGCAACGTCGAGTTGCCGAACACCATCTTTCAGAGGGTGAGAGCGGCTGCAAGTGGGACCCAGAGAGAGACCTCTCCTTGTGAGAAGGCGGGCACTAGGCCCCCGAAGGGGCCCAGAAGGTGTTTGGGACACGGCAGGGACCGCCCCATTCCGACCATCCAGCAACCAAGGCTGGGTCGGGCCCGATGGTTCAATCTCTCTAGGTGGTCCTTCTCTCGACGTCTTCCTCCGGGGGGCCACCTGCGGGGGCACCGGAACCGGAGTCGACGCTGGAGAAGGCCAGGGCTGCTGGGGGCAGACCACGTGCGAGACCTCGACGGCCGAAAGGCGGCCGGGTCACAGCAGGCCGGTCTGTTTCTACACTGTCAAAAGGCTGCTGGAGCAGTCCTTGACAGCGCCACCAATCAGCCGACCTTGCGAGAGGGGAGTCGGGAAAGTGGCCTTTCTCGAGCTCGCCCGCCTGCGCAAGATTGGGTCCGAGGCATCTTTCCGGGCCACTGATGTGGACATCGTCCGACCCAGTCTGCGCTGCCACCGCGGTCCCCGGAGGGCCAGTCGGCGGCGGCACTACTTGGGTCGGTCTTACCCCGTGGGGCTCTCTTTAGCGCCCTGGCCTGCAGGGTGGCCATGGCGTAAGAGTGGAGGCAGCTTGGTCCACGGCACTGCCAGCCTCAACACCAGCGATGTCGAGACCTTACATGCCCTGGACGGTGAGCCTAGGTCAAGCTCCCCAGGTGGCCGCCGTCTGCGGATACCCGCGACTGCATGCTCCACCCAGGGTGCATTGACATAGTCCCTAGCTGCCTCCCCGCCCCGAGGGAAGAGAGGGCGATAGAGTCAGCTAGACGGAAGCGCGCCGAAGGGGGCGCTCCAGGTCCTACTGAACTCCTTATGCAGCTCGGTAAAACTTGGCACTTGAGCCGAGAACCCAGCCGCGAGCACCAGGGCTGCACCGCAACCCGACGCTCACGGCGGTCCGAGCGAGCATGGCTGACATCTTGACGTCTGCTCTCACCTGTGCTCGACCTCCCGAGGGAGGGAGCTTCAGGGAATCGCCAGAGTCTGATGCCAGCAGGTCGCGCTCCGATGTTGCAAGAGACACCTCATCTCCACGGCTCGTGTCCGAGCGCGTGGCTGAGGAATAAGATGGCTTAGGACCATCCTTGGGGACCTGCTAAACAAGCGAGACGGGGCGCGAGCGGTCCGCGAGCCGATCGGCTGACGGATTAACGCTCACGATAATCCCCACATCACCCTCGCTGCTCGCCGCCGCTGACGGCAGGGCCGTAGCCGCTGCGGTCACAGAACGGGAAGCAAACGAGGTGGTGGCTTGCTCTTGACAGAACATAGCCAACGTGACGCAACGTCTGAATAGCCGTCCGCCCGCAGTGACGCAACGTCTGACTAGCCATCCGCGCGCAGTGACGCAACGTCTGAATAGCCATCCGCGCGCCGTGCGGGCAGGACGAATCCACGAGGCTGCCACAGTGGTCGGACCCCCCGAACACTTGCGGCAACCACCGTGTCCGTCCCCGTCCTCGATGAGTGTACTGCACCCAAGAGATCAGCGGGCAATGCCACGCTGAGGAAATTGCTCTTTTAGAAAAATACCTCAGGAACTGCCAGGACGCCCAGGGGAATCTCCGCTGCACCGCGTCGTAGAAATCGGCAATTCGAAGAATGTCATCAGATGCGAAGGCTCCGAAGAACAAAAGGTGAATGAATGGGCACGCCGGCTCCCCTTTTATACCCGGATTTCCGGGGGCGGAGCCCGGCATGCAAATTTCATTTGCCAATTTTCATTGGCCTTTTCAAAATAGTCAGAGACGATTGGTTCTCAAGGGCGAACCCCATCTGTCGGCTTCGACACAACGTCGAGAGACCGACAGAAAGGGAACAGATGGAAGTTTTCCCCCTTCTTTTTGTTAAAGAAGCTTTCGCATCTCCCCCTGTACAAGCTCAGACCTGAGGATAGGAAAGGTAAAATCAAAACAATGCACCGGGATCACCTCTTGCCGATTGGAGAACTGGTGCAGATGTCTAAACCAGACAAGAGCGAAAACGTCCAGCAAAGTCCATTGGCCAACTCTGGAGAGGGCAGAAAGCAAAAGTTGTCAAGAGATCTTAGATTGCAGGATGCCAAGGACACAGCTGAACATTCCTCGGAGAGTGATGAAGAGAGCTATGGAAGTTGTTCTTCAAACTGGCCAAAAAGATGGACTCAGTTAATTCCTGATCTCCAAAGTGCATTCAGGGCTGAAAAGAGTGAAGTAGCTGTTCACACGGACAGTGAATCTCAACATGCTGGAGAAGATGAAAGGCAATCTTTTGGACAAAAGGATTTTAGAGAAGAGTGGAACCAGATGGAGGACTTGGCAGAGGTGTCTGAGAGGGAAAAGAGTAGCTCAGAAAGTGTGTCCGACTCTGAGGTGGAGGCCGAAGAACCTCGTCCTAAGAGGCAGCCAAAACCTGTGTCTAAACTAAGCTATGATGCGCTAGGTCAGCCCAGTGAAAGACCCATTACTGTGGTGCATAGAGGAATAGTCATCCACCTACCCAATTCCTCAAAGATTGAACTTTGCCCTTCTAGTTCGGATTCCCCTTTTGGTGTCAGGTGTACTAAAATATGTGTGGACTCCGAAAATAGGGTTGTTATCCATATGTAAAGTCAGTATACTCATGGGGACATGAGTATTTAAGAAGGGGAATAATGAAACCCAGTGCTAAATTTCCTGTTGGCATTTCCTTTTAAAAGGAGAATTTATTTTCGGTATTTGTTTTTCACATAAAAGTGGTTTATTATAAGGGTATCGTTTTCGCGAATGTGCAATGTTATATATATATATATATATATATAGTTGTTTTGTGTCTTCAGTGTGGCATGTAGCTATTGGGGTAGATGAGTGATAAGTCCTGCCTTGTGTGGGGGTGTGGCGGAGAACGGAGTGATGGCGGAGGAGATCAGAAGTGCGAGGACAGTTAAGACGATTCCAATTTAGAATGCGTTTCTTTGTTTTCTGATTCCGCGGTTCAAATGTGTATCTGTGTTTTGTGTAGTCAACTCGATTGCATATATAAAGTCACCACTGTGTAAATTGGACGAACTGTTATTCTGCGCGTGAGTGTTACTGTGCAGTATTTAGGTCATTCGTCCGGTTACAGTAGCTAGGTGGACGATATCGTCGGGAGTTGAATCGATTGCCGTTGACTGTTTGATCGGCCAGTTCGAGTGTGACTGAGCAGGAAAGGGATTTTCTAGCTAGCAAAGCTAGGAAGCTAAAGTTTCTCCGACGGCGGGATGGCATGGTGACGGCTGACTAATCGGTGCCGCACGTGTCTGGTTGCTAAAGCCTCTGAAAACGTCAGGATCTCAGGTACTGTTTGTGTGTTTCATTTTGTGCTTAAAAGCGAAGTGGCCAGTTGTGTTTTATTTGGCCTCCACGTACACGAGCAACGTTCCAGGCCTGCAACGGGGGAGGGGTTTGTGAACTGAGTGAGTGAGTGTGTGTATGAGTGGGCCCACAATCCGTTTGTTTCAGATAAACGATATTGAAATGCTAAATGTTTACATGCCATGTTGATGTTTAATGGGAAACTGTAGTCTGTGTGCATAACAGTCTGAGTTAGAATACAGTTTATTTTATTTGTTAAACGGTCATACTAAGCGGTAACACGTTTAAGTTAATGTAAAAGCTTCTTTGACACATTTGTTTGCTTGTTGTACATCAGTAAAGGAAAAAAAGGGTCCAAAGCTCAGTTAAAGGGGCCTGTACAGAATTTATTTTATTTATTTCTCAGAGTGAATTTAGTTTCTTTCCTTCATTGGTACAATCTATTTTCTTGTTTTACTATTTCGTTAATAAATATTGTATTGTTTTACCTATATAAAACCTGTTTCATTTGATTTAGTTAATTGAACAACTCAATTCAAATATTCATGCTTAGTTTCTAAGGTTTCGCCGCACTAAAATAGAAAGAGCAAAGCAGTGTACAGTTAAGGAGTCATCCTATTCAATTATACATAACGTCGAGAGACACCGGGAAAGAACCAGGGATCTTGCCTTTTTTGTTCTATAGGTTGGTACACCTGAGACCAGAGGGGGCGCTACACTATTATTTGGTTTATAGCTTTGGGGTAGTATGCTGTGACACTCTCTCTGTACATGCCCCCCCCCCCGCATTCCCATGCTGTGCGAACGCTTTGAGGTATGTATTGTTTTTCTAACAAGTTAGCACACAGATGCGTGATCGTTCGTAACTATTATTTGGTTTGGAGCTTTGGGGATAGTATGCTGTGACTCTCTGTACATGCTGGTTGAACGCTTTGAGGATAGTTTGTTGCGGTGGGCTGTTGGCGGCTGCCACTTCCGCTTTACGTGCCTTTCCTGCAGTCCCGTACTTTGTGACATGGTGGTATCCTTTTTGCGTGCGACTGGCTAGGAATAGACTGTTCCCGATACTGCGAGGCCTATGGGGCAACGCTAGTTGATGCTGCTGCTTTCTATAATCTGAAGTTACCTGTGACAAACTTTCTCGTCAGCGCGTGTGCGCTTGGATAGTGTTTTGCGTGACATCCGCCTTCCAGCATTTGGTTCTGTGATCGCTGGGTCCTCTTCAACCAGTTCCTTAAATTAATTGTGATTTGCTTTGTTGTTTTTGGTAGTTATTTTCCTATTTTTCAGTGCATGAATGAATATCGGCTTAACTGTATTTATTTTGTTTTTGTAGTGCTTTGCTTTATTTCTATCTTGATTTAAGGGTGCGGTGACCGTGTATGTACACCCAGCTCGGATGCCAAACCCTGATTTTCATCAATAGTATGGTTTCATGATTCCCTGGTTTATTAATTCAAATGTTTTTCATTTGTTTATTTGTAATTAATTGTCCTTGCTGTTAACGAGATCATTTTGGTTTTCATTACAGGAGTTGAGGCTTCAGGGCAGGCCGCTAGTAGGCCCTCACTTGCGGTGGTGGAGGGTTGTCACAGAGTGCCGTGCGTTCATGCTTGACCTTATTGGAGTGTGTGTGTTGATGCCTGTGCACAGGGTGGTAAGAGTGATATTAAGAGCCTTGTGCTCACTAAAATAGTGCACCTGCCATTGTTAAGCCTCGGCTTCCTTTTTTGGTCTCCTTAAGTGTCGTGGAGGTTGGATGATGAACCAGTCTTTTAAAGTTGTTTTAAGTCATTGTTATTATTAAAATAAAGCTTTTGTACTTTTGTATCCACGTCTCCGGTTCTCCTTTTGAAAACCATGCTCCTGCGTGTCCCTTGTAGGTGGTTAAATTCACTGGTATTAACATTTCCCTGTTTAACAGGGCGGCGTAGTCTAGCATGTAGAGGTAGCTTTTCTCCTCTTAAGGTCCCGCTACATATGCTTGTAAGCTTTCTTTAGGTAACCTTGCATATATACTGATAGTAAACTATCAATACTTGTAGTACATTTGTAAGTGCACTTTAAGGTGTATTAGTAAACTACTAGTTGAAGTATTTTTATGAACATACCATATAAGATATTATTTTTGCGCTTGAAGATGACTCAATATCATTAATCACATTAACATATTAATGTGCACCTTACTAGGAAAAATTAGGAAACACAAGCTAAACCAACATACACACTTTAATATAAAAAGTAGCTATATTCATATAATAAAAGTGACAGAAGTATGAAATAATGCAATAGACACAATAAATAGAAAACTTTTCTATATAGTAAATACAAAAAATTATGAAAGAGTCAAAACATTCATTTGTGGTCACATGCAATAACTGTACAACATATACACTCACCTAAAGGATTATTAGGAACACCTGTTCAATTTCTCATTAATGCAATTATCTAATCAACCAATCACATGGCAGTTGCTTCAATGCATTTAAGGTGTGGTCCTGGTCAAGACAATCTCCTGAACTCCAAACTGAATGTCAGAATGGGAAAGAAAGGTGATTTAAGCAATTTTGGAGCGTGGCATGGTTGTTGGTGCCAGACGGGCCGGTCTGAGTATTTCACAATCTGCTCAGTTACTGGGATTTTCAGCCAAAACCATTTCTAGGGTTTACAAAGAATGGTGTGAAAAGGAACAAACATCCAGTATGTGGCAGTCCTGTGGGCGACAATGCCTTGTTGATGCTAGAGGTCAGAGGAGAATGGGTCGACTGATTCAAGCTGATAGAAGAGCAACTTTGACTGAAATATCCACTCGTTACAACCGAGGTATGCAGCAAAGCATTTGTGAAGCCACAACACGCACAACCTTGAGGCGGATGGGCTACAACAGCAGAAGACCCCACCGGGTACCACTCATCTCCACAACAAATAGGAAAAAGAGGCTACCATTTGCACGAGCTCACCAAAATTGGACAGTTAGAGACTGGAAAAACGTTGCCTGGTCTGATGAGTCTCGATTTCTGTTGAGACATTCCGATGGTAGAGTCAGAATTTGGCGTAAACAGAATGAGAACATGGATCCATCATGCCTTATTACCACTGTGCAGGCTGGTGGTGGTGGTGGTGATGGTGTGGGGGATGTTTTCTTGGCACACTTTAGGCCCCTTAGTACCAATTGGGCATCGTTTAAATGCCATGGCCTACCTGAGCATTGTTTCTGACCATGTCCATCTCTTTATGACCACCATGTACCCATCCTCTGATGGCTACTTCCAGCAGGATAATGCACCATGTCACAAAGCTCGAATCATTTCAAATTGGTTTCTTGAACATGATAATGAGTTCACTGTACTAAAATGGCCCCCACAGTCACCAGATCTCAACCCAATAGAGCATCTTTAGGATGTGGTGGAACAGGAGCTTCGTGCCCTGGATGTGCATCCCACAAATCTCCATCAACTGCAAGATGCTATCCTATCAATATGGGCCAACATTTCTAAAGCATGCTTTCAGCAACTTGTTGAATCAATGCCACGTAGAATTAAGGCAGCTCTGAAGGCGAAAGGGGGTCAAACACAGTATTAGTATGGTGTTCCTAATAATCCTTTAGGTGAGTGTATGTATTTTAACAAGGGATTTCAAGGTCATCCGTTAATGTCATTTAAAATAATAACTCTTAGAAGCCTCCAAATGCAGTATGTGCTGGGAAACTTGACTGTCTCTCTCGACAGGTGATTGGGCTTTAACAATCACAGTTCTGTTAGAAAGAAAAACAATATTACAATCACACTTACATTACAAACATGAACAAGTATACGTGTCATTTAAAGAATCAGAAGCATCTTCTTTTTGTACAAGTAACAGAGAAAAAAGGTTTTAAATTTAGTGTATTTAAAGTTATAAGAGAAAACAATAAATAGTATGATAAACCATACAACAAAATGAAGAGTTCTTTCATATGTAAAATAATTCACAAAGCAGGTATAATAAATAAAAGTTTATTCTGATCTTAGAGCTGATAAACAGACTTTTAATCAAAATATAAACAGACTTTTAATCAAAAGTCTGTTTATCAGCTCTAAGATCAGAATAAACTTTTATTTTTTTTCGTTTTATGACTTGAATTAAGTAAACTTACACAACTTTGAGTGGTTCTCGTAGATGTTATGTCTTATGCCAGTATGCAACAAACAATAAGAGAAACTTATTCTAAATAATCCAGAGAGTATGGAGTAATACTAAAAGATATTTATTAATCAAACATTAAAACAGACCAAATTTACCTTACCAATGCAAATCACTAGTTGTGGAATTCGTGTTTTAATCTCCATACTAGTCTCATAATATACCCATAACAACATGAACTCTTCTACAAATAATCAAAACAATTAACAGTTGCTAGTTTGCTCATCGCAATTCAAAACAGTGGAGAAATTACATTACAGTACTATCACAACATGTTAACGTAGAACGTCTCGGTTACGTATGTAACCTCTGTTCCCTGATGGAGGGAACAAGACGTTGTGTCGAAGCCGACAGATGGGGTTCGCCCTTGAGAACCAATCATCTCTGACTACTTTGAAAAGGCCAATGAAATTGCCGAATGAAATTTGCATGCCGGGCTACGCCCCCGGTCATCCGGGTATAAAAGGGGAGCCTGCGTGCTCATTCATTCACCTTTAATGCTGAGGAGCCTGAGAGCATCTCGTGACTGCTGCAGCGGACGGCTATTTTCGTGGCATGAAGGAGTACTGAGGTCGGTTAGAGCTACACGTGGATAACTCAACTTGGGCCCGCCAAAGGTGGCAGGCTGCTCCGCCCAGCCCGCTGCCTTGAGTGCTTAGTGATGGATGGAATGCCTATTCTTCGCCCGAGGGGAAAGAAGGGAGGCAGATGATTGCGCACTGACCCACCTAAAGAGGTCTCACCTGGTGTTACCCTGTAAGACTCGAGCTGACACCGGTTCCACGCGGAGGTTGTAGAACCTCGCGAAGGTGTTGGGCGTAGCCCAACCCGCAGCTCTGCATATGTCTGCCAGAGAGGCGCCCCGAGCCAGTGCCCACGAGGAGGCAACACCCCTGGTGGAGTGTGCCCTCACTGCCAGCGGGGCACGGGCAGTCCTGAGATCGGTATGCCGTGGTGACGGCGTCCACGATCCAGTGCGCCAGTCTCTGTTTGGAGACAGCTCTCCCCTTCTGCTGACCTCCGAAACAAACAAAGAGCTGCTCAGAGCCTCTGAAGCTCTGCGTGCGGTCCACGTAGAGGCGCAAGGCGCGTACTGGATACAACACGGATGGGGTTGGGTCTTCCTACCCGGTGGGGAGCGCCTGCAAGGTCAACACCTGGTCCCGGAAGGGAGTGGTGGGAACCTTGGGCACGTAGCCGGTCTCAGGATCACGTGAGAATCACCGGGCCCGAAGTTTAGGCAATCCGTGGACACGGAAAATGCTTGCAGATCCCCCACCCTCTTGATGGATGCGAGCGCCATCAGGAGAGCCGTCTTCATCGTGAGATGAGAAAGAGCGTTCTCTCCGAGGGGCTCGAAGGGAGGCCTCTGAAGGCCCGCCAGGACCACATTGAGGTCCCAAGAGGGTACGAGCGTGGCTGAGGCGGGTTAAGCCTCCTCGCGCCCCTGAGGAACCTGATGATCTGTCATGCTGCCCTAGAGGCTTTCCAGCAACTGGTTCGTGATGAGCGGCAATAGCGGCTACATACACTTTCAGTGTGGAAGGGGAGAGATTACTCTCCAACCTCTCCTGCAGGAAGGACAGCACGTGCCTGACCGAGCAAATCCGTGGATCTTTTCTGCGAGAAGAACACCAAGACGAGAAGAGGCGCCACTTAAAGGCGTACAGCCGCCTTGTGGCAGGTGCCCTAGCCTGAGTGATGGTCTCCACCACCGCGGGGGGTAGACCACTCAGAATCTCCTTGTCCCATCCAGGAGCCAGACATGGAGGTTCCAGAGGTCTGGTCTCGGGGGCCGCAACATGCCCTTCCCCTTAGAGAAAAGGTCCTTCATCAGGGGAATTGGCCAGGGGGGAGTTGTCGTCAGAAGCATTAGCTCCGAGAACCAAGTCCGGTTGGGCCAGTACGGCGCAACTAGTACCACTTGATGTTCCTCTTCCCTGACCTTGCACAGGACCTGTGCAATGAGGCTCACTGGGGGAAGGCGTACTTCCACTTGTCCCGTGGCCATCTGTGAGCTAGGGCATCCGTGCCGAGGGGGCCCTCGGTCAGGGAGTACCAAAACGGGCAATGGGTGGTGTCCAGGGAGGCAAACAGGTCCACCTGTGCCCGCCCGAACTGCACCCAAATAAGCTGGACTGCACGGGGGTGGAGTCGCCACTCTCCATGGGGCGTCGACTGACGAGAGAGCGCATTTGCTGTCTGGTTCAGGTCGCCCGGTATGTGAGTGGCATGCAGAGACTTCGTCACCTGCTGACTCCACAGGAGGAGCGTGAGCATCCTGAACGGCAGCTTTTCAAGGTGCTTGTTCAGGGTACGCAGATCTAGAATGGGGCGCAACCTCGGGGGGGGGCTGGCTCCACTGACTTACCTGCCTGGCGGTGGCACAGCTCAACACACCGTCGAGGTGAGAGTGCTGAGGGCTGCGCAATTTTATACTCGGCCTTGCGTGTCGCCACAACTCAACGTCGAGTTGCCGAACACCGTCCTGTGGAGAGTGAGTGCAGCTGCAAGTAGGACCCAGAGAGAGAGACTGCTCTTTTTGCGAAGGCCCCCCCCCCCCCCCCCCCCCCCCCCCCCCCCCCCCCCCCCCCCCCCCCCCCCCCCCCCCCCCCCCCCCCCCCCCCCCCCCCCCCCCCCCCCCCCCCCCCCCCCCCCCCCCCCGCCCCCCCCCCCCCCCCCCCCCCCCGGCCCCCCCCGCCCCCCCCCCCCCCCCCCCCCCCCCCCCCCCCCCCCCCACCCCCCCCCCCCCCCCCCCCCCCCCCCCAAAACCCCCCCGGCCGGCCCTCCCCCCCCCCCACTGCCCCAAGGGCGAGCGTGGCTGAGGCGGTGTTACGACCCCCTGATTTTATGACGCTCGTTGTGAGAAAGGGGTCAGCAACATAAAAAGGAGACGCAAGGCAAACGGCAATTTCACAGATTTATTATAAATATAACCTCACATCTCTCACGCTTCACTCTCCACAGTAACACTCATTCTCCAATCACACTGACTTCAACATACCTAACAGACCAAAAATAGAACTAAATTACAACACATAGACATAAAGAACTCGGTTTGTCTTGGCACTCGGTCTAGGCATCATGACGCTCACGGAGTTCACCGCAGACGCCCTCTCTTCCTCCGTTGCACCCCACTTATACACAGCACGAGCCATCAGTGCAACAGGTCTCAGGTGCGCAGGGGCGGAGCCTAACACAGATTAAGAAATTAACACACAAGACAAAGACACAATATACCACAGTAACACCAATAAGGCTTAGGCCGTAACACTTCTCCCCCTAAAGGAAGAATCAGATTCGTTCTCTTTTCTTTCCTTCCTTAGAAGGGAAAAGAAAACTGATTCTGCATGAATTATCACACAGAATTTAAACCAGTCCGCGAGACAACGCATCGGCTACCACGTTGTCAGATCCTCTTTTATGACGGATCTCAAGGTTATACGGTTGAACCATTAAAGCCCAACGCATCAATCGTTGATTATGGTTGTACATTTTACTCAGAAAAACGAGCGGATTATGATCGGTATAAACAACGACAGGAGAAGAACTAGACCCCACATAAACGTTAAAATGTTGTAAGGCTAACAACATAGCTAAAGTTTCTTTTTCAATTGTTGAATAATTCAACTGATGACGGTTAAACTTAGCAGAGAAATACGACACGGGGTGGCCTATTTCATCAGCACCCTCCTGTAACAGGACAGCTCCCACTCCAACCGCACTAGCGTCCACTTCAAGCTGGAACGGACGAGTCACATCTGGAGCAGATAGCACCGGTGCACTGCAAAGAAGAGATTTTGCAGAGAGAAATGCCTGCTGGCAATCATTAGTCCAAGTAAAACAAATGTTCGGACTACACAAGTTTGTTAAAGGGGCAACAACACTCGAGAAGTTTTTGCAAAAACAACGGTAGTACCCAACCATCCCCAAGAATCTACGTAGTTCTCTCCTTATAGTAGGTACCGGGTAGCTGAGCACAGCAGCCACTTTTTCGTCTAATGGCCGCACCTGACCATTTCCCACCTGCTTCCCTAAATAGGTGACAGAAGCCTTAACAAATTCACATTTTTTTAGATTTAATGTTAAAGAAGCAGCTTCGAATCGACGAAACACGTCATGTAATGTCAACATGTGTTCCGCCCATGTAGACGAATAAATGACCACATCGTCTAAATAAACATTGCAGTTTGAAACCCCGCCTAAAACGGTTGACATTAGACGTTGAAACGTTGCTGGGGCATTTCGTAAGCCGAATGCCATACGCGTATACTGCAGAAAAGCGTCAGGGGTTACGAATGCAGAAATCTTAGAAGCACGCTCGGTTAAAGGCACCTGCCAATAACCTTTTAAAAGGTCCAACTTAGTGATGTATTTCGCACTCCCAAGATTATCAATGCAATCATCAATACGCGGTAATGGAAAGGCATCAGCCACAGTGACAGAATTTACCTTTCTAAAGTCAGTACAAAAACGCAGAGACCCATCAGCCTTCGGTACTAGAATGCACGGCGAGCTCCAGGGACTATTGCTCGAAACAGCGAAACCATTCTGCAATAAATACTTAACCTCACTTCTCATTAACTCTCTTTTCCTTATTGGACAACGGTAAGCATGTTGCTTAAGAGGTACTGCACTGCCGACCTCGATATCATGCTGGATGATATTAGTACCGGGAGGAACGTCATTGAACAGACTCGGGAAACTGTTTATCAACTTCATTAAGTCTGCTCGCTGTTCAATAGATAAATAGGAGAGTTGAGAGGGCAGCGAAGCTAAAACTTCAGAATTTTCGAAACATCCTCCTTTTAGAACTTCCATAGAAACATCCAACCCATCATCCCAAGTGTCGGTAGGCAAAGCACAAGCTAGCAATGAAACACGCTCTGTGGGTAACTTAGTTGCCGGTTCACAGACAGTCTCAACATTGTTCACTTTTGGTTCCACACGACATAAATATGGCTTTAACATATTTATGTGACATAGACGAGTTTTTCGCCTCCGTTCTGGAGTGTACAAGATGTAATCAGTTTCACTCAACTTACTTTTGATCACGTAAGGACCGGAGAAACGCGCAGAGAGAGAGGATCCAGGAATGGGAAGCAACACTAGAACTTTCTCGCCGGGCTGAAAATTCCGTGCAACTGCCTTCTTATCAAAGCGTTTCTTCATTCCCTTTTGTGACAGAGAAAGTACTTCTTTCGCCACAGTACAAGCGTTGCGCAAACGTTCACGAGTACGTGACACAAAATCAAGGACATTGGTTTTCGCAGACGAACCGTTACCAAGAAATTCCTCCTTTAACATTTTTAAAGGTCCCCGGACATTATGCCCGAACACGAGCTCTGACGGGCTGAATCCAAGAGATTCCTGACGTGCTTCGCGCACCGCAAATAACACTAATGGAACTCCATCGTCCCACTCCTTTCCAGTCTCTAGGCAATACTTACGCAGCGCCGATTTTAATGTTTGGTGCCAACGCTCCAAAGCTCCTTGCGACTCAGGGTGATAGGCACTTGACACAACATGAGACACTCCCAGAGCCTTTAACGACGTACGGAAAACATGAGACATGAAATTTGAACCCCGATCGGTTTGGACAGTTTTCGGCAACCCGAAAGTTGAAAAAAATTTTGTTAACGCTGTAGTGATCGTCTTGGCCGTTATGTTCCGTACCGGAATGGCTTCTGGAAAACGTGTAGCTACGCACATTATTGTCAACAAATATTGACAACCAGACTTGGCACGAGGGAGAGGACCTACACAATCGACTAGCACACGCTCGAATGGTTCGCCGACTGCAGGGATAGGACAGAGAGGAGCAGGCGGTAAAACCTGATTAGGTTTTCCACTGACCTGACAAATAGAACAGGTTTTACAGTACTTCCCAACATCAGATTTTAACCCTGGCCAGAAAAAATGCTGGAGCACCCGGTTATAGGTCTTAGTTATCCCGAGGTGTCCAGCCCAAGGATGGTCATGGGCTAGGTGTAAAACATGTGGTCGAAATGTCAAAGTCACCACAATTTGATACACCACATTCCAATCCTCCTGCTGCTCAGGATGTAAGTGTTTACTCCATTTACGCATGAGCACATTATCTTTCCAGAAGAACTGGTGGTTACGCAGTGACCTTTTGTCATTTTCAACACTTGTACGACATGGGGTTAAAGATGAATCATTTCGCTGAGCTTCAATCAAAGTGTCACGTGAGACGATTAAGTCAGTAGTAAGATCAAAGCAAACAGAGGACTTTGAAGTTGTTCTAGACGAGACTGGAGGATCAGAAAGAACATCGGTTTCCAAAATCTTTGAAAACACGGAATCGCAGAGAATATTACTTTCCTTAGGGTCATGTTTCGCTTGTGCTCGCGTCACAACAGCACTAAAAACATCCGGCAAATTTTTAGCAAGTACATCAGCATGCGAGTCGTTACCCGGAACATCAATCACTTGCACTACCGGCATTACCTTACCTCCAGCTATATCATTTCCCATGATAAAGTCAACACCTTTTACAGGTAAAGAGGGACGAACTGCAACTTCAAAAACGCCAGAGGCCAAATCAGACGAAACATATATGCGATGCAGAGGAACGGGCACATAACCCATTTCAATACCCTGCACCACCGCGCTGGTATTACAATCAGAGTCAGCACAAAAATCCCAAATCTCTGATAATATGAATGACTGAGACCCCCCTGTATCACGAAGGATTCTTACCGGTTTTCGACCTTCGGCCTTCTCATTTAATGACACAAATCCATTGAAAATGAAAGGCTGAAAACAACTATCAGGTGTCGCGGGGGAAACGGAGAACAACGGAGACAAAGTTTTCACCAAAACAGAACCTCGAGGTTGAAAAGATGAGGAACCTTGTCGCTCTTGTTTACGTTTTAAAATACTACACTCAGCCAAAATATGTCCCAGTTTATGACAGTAACCGCATTCTGTACTAGACTTTGGACTGGTAGGAACCCATTTGTTTCTCGAATCAGAAAGATTGTCTTTTTCTCTTAATGAGGAACCCCCAGAATCAGACGGACGCTTATAAAACACAGTTTTGTGCATTAATGCATACTCGTCAGCTAACACAGCAGCCTGTTGAACAGTGCTGACTTTTTGTTCGTTCAAATATAACGCTGTACGTTCTGGAACACAGTTCTTAAACTCTTCAATCAACAAAAGTTCTCGCAAAGAGTTATAATCAGTTACCTTGCACGCTTTAATCCACCGATCAAATAAGATACCCTTTTCGCGAACAAATTCAACATATGTTTGTGAAGTACCTTTTTTCGTGGTTCGGAATCGTTGTCGATAGTGCTCAGGAACTAATTCATATGCCCGTAGGATTGCAGTTTTCACAGCATCATACTGTACGCTTTCCTCTAACGAAAGAGATGCACACACCTCTTGCGCCTTACCCGATAGTTTACATTGTAGCATTAATGCCCAAACCTCGTTCGGCCATCTCAAAGCTACCGCAACCCGTTCAAAGGCTTGAAAATATGCTTCAACTTCCTTCTCACGGAAGGGTGGGACGATAGAGATGTTTTTAGCCACATCAAAATGTGTCGAAACCGGCGCTACAACCTCCGCTGCAGTAAAAGATGGTACAGAATTAATACCCGAAGATGATGGACCAGCCGATGTCCCAGAATCACCCTCCAACAATCTAGATGTTTTAACAATAGATTTTTTGGGTACCTCTGGAACAGCCTGCAACTCCAACTCCCTCAATCGCACCTTCGTATCAGCATCGATTCGGTACATTTCGATCTGACGCTTCAGATCATCTTGTCTCGCCTGAGCTCTGTCCTGAGTCTCCAGTTGTAACCGTGCTAAACGTAATTTTAAACGTGAATCTGAATGAAGACCTGGGGAAGCTTCTGTGGAAAGTGAAAAAGGTTCAAATTTAGGCATCGAGAAGGACGGCCCTACCTCCCCACCAACCCCAATCAATGGAGTCACTGGACCACCACTCGACACACGTAAGGGCGGACTTCCTACAGCCGGTGCCACCAACTCCGCTGCTGCAGTAGGAACAGTCTCCATAGAGGGGAAAACCCCATTTTTAATCAAGCTATCCACCAAACTAGCCTTTAACTCTGGTTTTCGTAGTGTTTTAGAGATAGAAATCTCATAATGTTGAGCAATAAGAAACAAATCATTTTTCCGACATGTCTCTAGAACTTCAACACAGGGTTGATCTATAAATTGTTTTAACTCAAACGTTGCCATCTTCAAACGAAAAGGAACAGTGCATAAAAATAACATAAACAGTAAGGATAATCCAACACTCTCTGGACCTACTTACCTAACCATCAAACTAACTATACCCTAACTAATCTTCAGAGGGTACCGATTAAGAGATGGCGCTCTCTCCCCCGGAATACCTCCAAAAACAACAAACTAAAATAATAAAAAAAAACAATAAACAGTAAACCGTCGTCAGGACTGGCGCTAAACACAGCCCTGCTGGCTTACTCTTTCTAACCAGAGAATGTGGATTACCTGAATCAAATAAATTACTACTATCCGGACACAAATCCGAAGAGCCCCCATTTATGTTACGACCCCCTGATTTTATGACGCTCGTTGTGAGAAAGGGGTCAGCAACATAAAAAGGAGACGCAAGGCAAACGGCAATTTCACAGATTTATTATAAATATAACCTCACATCTCTCACGCTTCACTCTCCACAGTAACACTCATTCTCCAATCACACTGACTTCAACATACCTAACAGACCAAAAATAGAACTAAATTACAACACATAGACATAAAGAACTCGGTTTGTCTTGGCACTCGGTCTAGGTATCATGATGCTCACGGAGTTCACCGCAGACGCCCTCTCTTCCTCCGTTGCACCCCACTTATACACAGCACGAGCCATCAGTGCAACAGGTCTCAGGTGCGCAGGGGCGGAGCCTAACACAGATTAAGAAATTAACACACAAGACAAAGACACAATATACCACAGTAACACCAATAAGGCTTAGGCCGTAACAGGCGGGTTAAGCCTCCTCGCGCCCCTGAGGAACCTGATGATCTGTCATGCTGCCCTAGAGGCTTTCCAGCAACTGGTTCGTGATGAGCGGCGATAGCGGCTACATACACGTTCAGTGTGGAAGGGGAGAGATTACTCTCCAACCTCTCCTGCAGGAAGGACAGCACGTGCCTGACCGAGCAAATCCGTGGATCTTTTCTGCGAGAAGAACACCAAGACGAGAAGAGGCGCCACTTAAAGGCGTACAGCCGCCTTGTGGCAGGTGCCCTAGCCTGAGTGATGGTCTCCACCACCGCGGGGGGTAGACCACTCAGAATCTCCTTGTCCCATCCAGGAGCCAGACATGGAGGTTCCAGAGGTCTGGTCTCGGGTGCCGCAACATGCCCTTCCCCTTAGAGAAAAGGTCCTTCATCAGGGGAATTGGCCAGGGGGGAGTTGTCGTCAGAAGCATTAGCTCCGAGAACCAAGTCCGGTTGGGCCAGTACGGCGCAACTAGTACCACTTGATGCTCCTCTTCCCTGACCTTGCACAGGACCTGTGCAATGAGGCTCACTGGGGGGAAGGCGTACTTCCACTTGTCCCGTGGCCATCTGTGAGCTAGGGCATCCGTGCCGAGGGGGCCCTCGGTCAGGGAGTACCAAAACGGGCAATGGGTGGTGTCCAGGGAGGCAAACAGGTCCACCTGTGCCCGCCCGAACTGCACCCAAATAAGCTGGACTGCACGGGGTGGAGTCGCCACTCTCCATGGGGCGTCGACTGACGAGAGAGCGCATTTGCTGTCTGGTTCAGGTCGCCCGGTATGTGAGTGGCATGCAGAGACTTCGTCACCTGCTGACTCCACAGGAGGAGCGTGAGCATCCTGAACGGCAGCTTTTCAAGGTGCTTGTTCAGGGTACGCAGATCTAGAATGGGGCGCAACCTCGGGGGGGGGGCTGGCTCCGCTGACTTACCTGCCTGGCGGTGGCACAGCTCAACGCACCGTCGAGGTGAGAGTGCTGAGGGCTGCGCAATTTTATACTCGGCCTTGCGTGTCGCCACAACTCAACGTCGAGTTGCCGAACACCGTCCTGTGGAGAGTGAGTGCAGCTGCAAGAAGGACCCAGAGAGAGAGACTGCTCTTTTTGCGAAGGAAGAGAGGGCGACAGAGTCAGCTTGACGGGAACGAGCCGAAAAGGGGGCGCTCCAGGTCTTGCTGAGCTCCTCATGCACCTCGGGGAAAAAAGCTACAGGGGGCGTGCGCGGCTTGGAGCTGTGCTCGGACCCGATGTACCAATTATCCAGCCGCGAGCGCTGGGGCGTGGGCGGTGCGGTGCCCTGCAGCCCGATGCTCGCGGCGGCCCGATAGAGCATGGCCGACATCTTGACGTCTGCCTTTTCCTGAACTCTATCTCCCGGAGGAGATGGCTCGAAGGAATCATCAGGGTTGGATGCCAGAAGGTTGCCTTCCTATGCTGCGAGGGACATCTCATCGTCGTCACGGCGTGAACGGTCCGCGAGCCATCGGCTGCCAGATTTACGCTCACGGTAATCCCCATGCCACCCAAGCTGCTCGCCGCCGCTGACGGCAGGGCCGTGGCCACTGCATTCGCAGAGCGGGAAGCAGATGAGGTGGTGGCCGGCTCTCGAAAGAGCGCAGCCACCCGTGACCGCAATGTCTGTATAGTCATCCGCCCGCAGTGCGGGCAGGATGACTCCACGAAGGCTGCCTCAGCTTGTTGGACCCCCAAACACCTGACGCAGACATCGTGTCCGTCCCCCTCCTCGATGAGGGAACCGCAACCACGAGAGCAGCGGGACATGCCACGCTGAGGAAATTGCTCTTTTAGAAAACAAACTCTTTAATGAACACCTCTGGAACTGCTGAAACGTCGGGGGGATGATCGCTGGAAGGGACAATCCGCTGCACCACGTCAAGAATTCAGCTTTATAAGTCATTCGATGCGAAGGCTCCGAAGAACAAAAGGTGAATGAATGAGCAGCCGGCTCCCGTTTTATACCCGGATATCCGGGGGCGGAGCCCGGCATGCAAATTTCATTCGCCAATTTCATTGGCCTTTTCAAAGTAGTCAGAGATGATTGGTTCTCAAGGGCGAACCCCATCTGTCAGCTTCGACACAACGTCGAGAGACCGACAGAAAGGGAACTCACTGGACATGACGGTTATGTTGTTGAACAATAAAAATTAAGCAATCAGGCTTAGTTAAACTAAGTAAAGAAAATGTCAAATTAAACTAAATAAATGAAATCCTTTTAAGGAAGCATTTAAGTTCCACACATTTGTATTTATTTTATTCCAAGCCAAGTCATCTTGTTACTGTGTAAACTAGAAGATATAAATGAATTATGACAGAAGAAAATGTGAAGATTATGAAGATACAATACTTCACCGCACGATCACACGATCACTTTTAAAGTCATAGCACAACTCTTCTGTATAAGCTGCTCAAATTTACACCTCATTTATGGGCCTACGACAAACAGTGCGGGACAAGTTTGCACCAACATTTTGTCCAGACAAAAAACAGAATAATAAGAAGAGCAACTAACTTTGAGAATAATGTTTAATAGGCTACTCAAGCAAAATAATAGACACACGTACAAGCCAAGTATACTTAGGAGTCAAAAGAATAGGCCAAGTATACTTCAACTTTTCACTCTGTAAAATCAAGTATAAAAGAACATTCAAGTATATTTCTGAGAAGAACATAAAGAATATTTCTAAGAATGAAAGTATACTTTCCTATTTTAAGTTTAAAATATGTATACTCATAGCACACTTGAATAAACTTCTTTTGATCATGGATAGCATGACTGTGTACAGTTTTGAACAGTTTATGGTCAGATATAGACAGGTCACAAGCACTACAGTTATTCCAGTGCAGCAGATAAGATCAGATGAGACCTTTTGAATGAGATGGAAAAACAATAAACTGCTTCCGTTAAAAGCTGTCCAAGCATGATAAAGAGACTTGCTTTATCAACATGGATGTTAAAATCCCAGACCAGTATTACATTTGGAGAAATGGAACACAATCAATTTAGAAAAGCTGAAAGATCAATACAGAAGTAAGTATGACATTTGAGTGGACGGTAAATAGTAGTAATGATAGTAGGTGTTGGTCCATTAACAAGTAACACCATAGATTCAAAAGCAGTTTTAAAAGACACTTTCTATGTATTATTATAAAGCGTTCCTAGACCCCCACCTCAAGCGTTGGCAAAACCTGGAGGAATGGTGTGATTCAACTGAAAAAGATACATTTTATTTATATTTTTTATTTATATTTATGTTTGTTAACTATTTCCTCGCCAATGACAGTTATT
Source organism: Barbatula barbatula (assembly GCA_037178815.1). Lineage (NCBI taxonomy): Eukaryota > Metazoa > Chordata > Actinopteri > Cypriniformes > Nemacheilidae > Barbatula > Barbatula barbatula. The sequence continues at coordinate 646,215 of CM074081.1, read as the reverse complement.
TTGTCAATTAGGAGATTTTATGGCAATCCATGTTTCCACTATTATGCAGTAGGTGGTGATGTTACAGACCTTTTACACAGTGCAGCATATACGGATCCAAAAGCATAAATACTAAATAAGCTGAGCAGAGAAAGTCAAACTTACAGTCTTTCAGTAGATCCCAAACCAGTGACGCTGTGTTGATAAATGAACGAATATGAAATAATCAAAAGTCTTTGGAGTAAATTCAGTGTTAATTGACCTGTCTAGATGAGCACAGAGTAATCCACAGTGCGATCTGATTTTCTTGAACGTGAAAAAGACGTGAACCAGAAACACTTTATGACATTAGAATCATCAGGATTGTTATTCCGTCGTGACCCGCGGTGACTCTAAAATGTCTGTGTGAAGGTGAAGATACAGAGACTCAAAAACCAGACGGCACCGGCAGACTTGGGCACCGCCGTATATTGAAGTACCGATGCAACAGGCAGGAATATTGTAGATAAAATCATCCAGTTCACGAAGCTCCATGGAAACATCATTTATTAACGACTATAAACAGCAGGAGATCGCTGTGGGGACCAGCAGATCAATGCAGAAGCTAAGAGATATCCGCTCTGTGTGACTGCAGCGTTGACCAAATAAAGTCGGGTTTCCTTGAGATGAGTGCTTGTAGAACAATTTTCTGGCTTTTTATATAGTAAGTATTTTTTCCCTGTATAATCGGTAGAAAGGTCTTGTAGAACTCAGACAGATCATCTGAAGTCGTAAAACTTCTCATTTTGAAGGATTGTGATTAATGTGGCTTTCCCAGTGACACTGTTCATGTATGAACAGAGCGTTCTCATGCTGTCCACACTGGTTGAACTGTCATGTGTGATTTCTAAATATTGTTCCTGGTGAATTATTTTCTGCTGAAGCAGTTGATCGGCAACGATCTTAACATTGGGAACCCTCTGAATGAGATCTGCATAATTCTTATCAAAAAATTCTGCTTTATCCTTATCACTATTCAGAAGCAGCTCATCTTTCTTTGGATCAAGTTCATCTTTCTCAATTGTTGCAGTCCACACAGTGTTTTGTTCCTCGTCTCTGAAGAGAGTCATTTCAAGATCCTTCCCCCGACCCACCTTGACCTTGAAGAAATTTGGAATGACGTCTCTTCTGAGTGTGATCCCTTCTTTGGGATGGACCGTGGCACCAGGAACTTTAAGAAAGTGTGTTGTTTTCATCCGGAAAGGCTTGTCAGGTCTGGGATGCTTGACTGGATGACTTGATATTTCTTCTTTCTCAACAGCATTTTTTAAATGATCATCAAATGGAAAAAAGTAGACATGTAGAATGAGAGGATCTTTACGAGACATGTACATAAGAAGATCACAGTGTTCATCCCATGACATTATCCAACTTATAATTAATGTTTTAAGAGAGAATGATGGGTGGACAATTTTAGCATGAAATCGGGTCAACTGCACGGGCTCTTCATATATTCCTTCATCTTTTATGCTGAGGGCTTTCACAGCATCTTTGAGAGAGGGATCAGAATTCCCTAAACAGACACAATGGGGGAGATGAACTTCTTCCAGTTTCCCTGAGGTCACCGTCACATCAATCACTGGACTGATTCGCTTACACTGCAGATTCTCCAGCTGTGCGTTGAGGAACCGAGCGTCTACGACATGATACTGAAGGGTGACCTCACAGTCACAGACCCATCGCATTCTGGTCCTGATACACTCGTAGCTTCCTGGCTCAGTGCTGACTGTGAACTTAGACATGTCTTCATCTGTACAGATCGATGGCTCAGTCTGAACCCACTGATCAGAATCAACTATACTGATGCAAGACTGACAGTTCAGCAGTGGGTGAATATTCTGCTCAGTAGGTTTGACCCTGTAGAAAACAGAAAGAAGAAATAGTGAAATATAAACAGAGCAAAAGAGCACATAAGACTTCAACTGCACCAATGCAGGATATCATGCTCACATTTGAACAAGAATAAAGAGAAAGTTAACCCAAAACTCTACTTTGTGTGATTATTTTCTCCCCCTCATGACGTTAAACATGTTTACAG